>WWET01001552.1:23682-60422 GCA_011038615.1 Limnodynastes dumerilii | reverse complement strand
TGAGGGGGTGTGTATATATATATATATATATATATATATATATATATATATATCGTGGTGGTGACAGGGATAATCTACTCCTACGCCAAGAGGCCAGGATGATCTATTCTTTTAACTCTTTAACTCCTCATGGTTTGAATGAGGAGCTTAATTTAGCATGTTTTTTATAATTGCTCTCATTCACTGTTTGATACCCTCTACGATCCTCTATGTTTGTTGTAATCCATGCCAACTGTCCCACACCTTGGCGTGCATAATTCCCCTGGTGTACGTTCCTTAGGATCTACCCCATTGTGTCTAGTGACACTAAAATCGGAGAATTGGTGGGTCCACCGCCTCTATTCAGTTATAGACGAAGTACAAATCTTATGAACTGTCTGGTAAAGCGAGATGTTCTTCTGACACAAAATAGGAACAGGCTCAGAATTAAAACGGGAGTCTTTAAGTGCTGGTTGTATTCATTACCAATTCCTGATCACGGGGCAGTCTTTTACACATCCTACTAAACATTTTGAACACAAGATATATTAAAGAATGAATTGTGAAACTAATAAAACATTTTTTCTTATAACTAATATTAACTATGGACAAGATCCAGACCTGATTGTGCATAAGTTGCCTGACTTCACCTGAGGGCGTAGGTGCCCTCCAGATGTTACATTTGGGTTACGATAGTTATGATAGATACGGTAGTTCCGTACGAACCCAGCGAGGGGAAGCATGCAAAGTGTAAAGTGTGGAAGGATCTGCACTACTGAGTTAAGGCAGGCTGCCATAAAGCCCGCACGAGAGAGGGGGAGTGACAGGTGGCGTGCACTCCCCTCTCTCTCGCACATGCAGACCCCCGCATGTATGGAAAATGTGCGGGGGTCTGGAACCGGTCCAATGTTAGCTTATAAATAGAACTAATATTAACTTTTAACTTGTTGCCCCTTTATTCTGTATCCAGTCAGCCTTATTGTCCCCCTCCTTCTATGTGTCCAACCAGCCTTATTGCCCCTTTTTTGTGTGTCCATCCAGCTTTATTACCCCCTCCTTCTGTGTGCCCAAATAACCTTATTTCCATTTCTTTGTGTGTGTCCACTCAGCTTTATTGCCTTTTCATTCCGTGTATCCAAACAGCCTTATTGCATTCTCTTTGTGTGTGTCCACCCACCTTATTGCCCCCTCCTTCTGTGTGATGTCTTCACTTATAAATTGATTTGAGCAATCTCTACTTTGTGAGTATATATATATGTTTTAATATAGCGCAATCAGATTACATAGCGCTTTACAGAAAATGGGCCTGATCCAGAACTACGCTTCGACGCAAATTTACGCGTGGCGGAGACGTAAATTCGCAGTTTAGAACGCACTGCGCATGCGTACCATAGAAAATACGCACATTCACATAGCGTAATTGTGAACGTATGGGAGCGTTGCGTAATTGTGAACGTATGGGCCATTCACGTATTTGTCACGTAAATACTTACGTGTGGGCGTGCCAATTTTACGCGAGTCAACAATACGTTAGATTTACGTGAAGTAGGTGGAGGTTTGTATGTAAAGTGTACAGTATGGGCGTGCTAAGCGGCGTACGTTCACGTATTCTATACGTTCGTTAGCGGACGTACGCTGTTATGTGAGAAAAAGTTAAGGTAGGGTTTGGGAAGCGTATCTTGACAAAATACGTCCGTGCATGGGGTGTGCCGAGGGGAGTTTAGCGAATTTACGTGTACGAAAATACGCTCCGCGAATAAACGTACGGCACACGTAGTTCTGGATCTACCCCAATTTCTCTAATTCAGTCCCTGCCCCTATTGCAGCTACATACTAAGGTCCCTAATACATAAATACATACATACATACATACACATGCATACACATTAGCGATAATTTAGTTGGCAGCCAATTAACCTGAGACACAAGTGCTACTCACTGAGCCATAAATACAATGGAGGAGTCCACAGAGCCTCAGCCATCCACTAGCAGAGCTTCTAGAACTGCAGGGGAATCCCTACCAGCCGCTTTAGCAGCCCCTGTACCCAAGCAATTTCCCATAATCTGCATTCCGAGCTGTATTTTCCGGCACAGCTTCACAAGAAGGAGGGATGGGAGGTCACGCTTGGGTGCATGATAGGCCCCTTTCCACAGCCTCCCTTTACTCTTTCATTGTTACACCCATTGGCGTTGTCCCCAAGAAGACCCCGTGCAAGTTCCGGCTGATTCAACACGTCTCACCATCGAGGCATGTTGGGGAATGATGCCATTCCTGCCTCCAATTCCACAGTCCACTACCAGTCCTTTGAGTCCACACTTCAGTTGGTATGGAACTCTGACCTTGTTTTTATTTTGGCTAAGGTGGACATTGAATCCGCCTTGTGCTTGCTGCCACTGCACCCAGACTCCTTTCCCTGTATGAGTTTTCACCTTGTGGTCATCGATCGCTGCTATTTCTGCATTTCCGTGGGGACTGGCCATCCTGGGGTAGTCTATTACTTAGATGACTTACTCTTGGTAGCAGAATCACCTTTGTGTGAGGACCTGTTATTCTCTGTGTCTGCCCTGTTCCACTTATTGGGTGTCCCTGTTGCATCAGATAAAGTGGAGGGTCCAACCACCTGCTTGTCTTATCTGGGTATAGAGATCAACATGATAGCCAGGCTTTGTAGGTTGCCCTCTGATAAAGTGGTGGGGCTTCTGGTTAAAGTGGCTGGCATACTGACGGCTGATCTCCCTGCAGGACTTGCAGTCCCTCCTAGGCTCCCTTAATTTTGCCTGCTAAGTTTTACGATAAGATCTTCAACAGGCATCCAACCTAGAGTTACACCTCCTGACAGTCGCATGGGGATCATTTGGTTTTGGTGCCTACTTCAATGGTTCATGGTGCGCAGCTGCTTGGTCGGCGAACTGGGTGTCCTTCAGCGCAACAGCCAATATACTGTTACTTGAACTGTTTCCCATCATTGTAGCGGTTGATATTGGGGCGATCATCTACACGACCGCAACATCATTTTCCACTGCAACAACATGGGTGTCGTGCAGGCCATAAATAACTTGAGAGCCTCATCACTTCCAGCGATTTGCTCACCTGGTCTTATGTTGCATAGAATATAATGTCCGCTTCTGAGTACAGCACGTGCCGGGAGTGGATAGCCAAGCTGGATCAGGATTGCCCAGCTGGATCAGGATAGCCGAGCTGGATCAGGGTAGCCGAGCTGGGTCAGGGTAGCCGAGCTGGATCAGGGTAGCTGAGCTGGATCAGGACTGGAGTCTGGAGCAATGCTGGATCAGGACTGGAGTCAGGAGCAATGCTTGGATCTGGACTGGAGTCAGGAGCAATGCTGGATCAGGACTGGAGTCAGGAGCAATGCTTGGATCTGGACTGGAGTCAGGAGCAATGCTGAATCAGGACTGGAGTCAGGAGCAATGCTTGGATCTGGACTGGAGTCAGGAGCAATAATACAGGAGAACCAGGCACCTAGAGAGACTAGTTGTTCTGGCAGGGAAAGAAGGGTTTGCAGCTTTTTAATAGTGTGCCCTGCGCACTCATTGGGTGGAGGACCGGAGAGAGTGAATCTCATTGGTGGAGCGGTGTCATGTAGGCAATACAAGATGGCGGTGCCCACGGACCGGAACACCGCAGCGTTTGGCGCCAGGACCCACGAAGAAGACACTGGAGGGAGATGGTGAGTATAGAGGCTGTCACGGGACTGCCGGGAGGAGACATGCACCGGCGGTCTGTAGAGTGGGTAAGTGTGGCGTCTGCCGTGATACTAGCTTCATTGGCCCCAGGGACCCTGAGACAGTATGAATCAACATGGTTTGCTTGGGTAGTTTTCGCAGGTGAGCAAGTGCGCAGTGGCCCCCATTGTCGGAAGAAGTTGGAGGAGTTCATTGAGCATGAATACATTGCTGGGAGATCAAGGGCAAGTATGGGCATAGTGCTAGCATGGATTTCCTTCTCCCTTAGATTGGAGGGTTTTCCCAATGTAACAAAGGGTTTTCTCATTACCAAAGTGCTAAAAGAAGCAGACCCATTACATCTGCCTTGCTACCTTGTATGATACAGGCATTACCCTTGGTAACCGTCAGTGAGTATGAAACCCTCCTCTTCTCTACTGCATTCACTATGGCCTATTCGGGTGCCTTTCATCTGGGCCAGCTGGTATGCAGGTCACGCAGCGCCCAGGATTCAGGGCTGCTGTTGGAGAATGTTATGTTGAATGTTGAGGCGGTTCCCTGTAGGATCCACAGATCCAAATGTGATGAGGCAGACAGGGGTAGATGGGTGACACTACATAGCTTGCCTGATTCTTGGTCCTCTCCGCTAACTCTGTGTTCTTGCTTTCTTGCAACTTGCCCTCCAAGAAGCCCAGTATGGTTTTCTCATGGCAATGGTTCAACTAATACAAAGTTCTATGTCATTGTGTCTCCCTTACTTATGGTTACTTACATCTGTAATTACAGGTCTGGCCCGCATTGCACAGTGCAAGATGGTCTGGTTATTCGGACATCGGACAAGATGGTCTGGTTATTCGGTTATATCGCTCGTGCGTCTTGGTATGTCGGTCACAGTCATGGCAGTGGTTCTGGCGTCCCTGCGATGTGACATTCGCTGGTTCGGCTAAAGTGGCATGAGGTAGACGAAATTACTCAGACGTTTCATGGTTGAGGTTGGTAAGTAAGGTCCACCGGACCTCCTGGTACTGTACCTTGGCTGGAATGATGTTGGTCAGATATCTATGATTTGCACTATTTGAGTAGACTTGAACCTCATTGCCCTAGTTGGCCTTCAGTGTCAAATCTCTGGTCTGAGATCGTCTCTTGACAGGTATAACAGTCACCCAGATCGTTGTGGCAATGGACGAGCAGCGCCGGAAGGTTAACCGGGCTGTTCGCCATTTCTTACCAGCTCTGGGTGAACGAATCATTCCGCACAAGGGGATTCATTTCCCTACCCAGTATGTCTGTACTGTATTTTGTTGTATTTTGTACGGCAATGCGGACTCCTTGTGGCGCCTTATAAATAAACGTTAATAATAATAATAATAATAATAATACGTTTATAATCGAGTCACCTATACTGCCGGAACTGTGTTCATCTGTCTGATGTAGGCATGGATATGCTGCTGTGAGATGTAGCTGAAGCATTAGCTGAGGTGTTGAGAATAGATGGTGACGGGTAGGGGGACAACTAAAGGTCCCCTGCTGTGGCGGAAGACAGTGCAGCATCAGTTAGAACTGGTACGCAATCTTTTATACAGCCGCAGTGGGTAGCTTCTCCCATAGCCTGGGTATTATGGTTTGGTCGCAGGTTAAGATGGCTGTGGCACTGGGTTTCATTTTATGGGTGGGCCCAGGTCCAGCGGGTTATTTGGGTGCCTTGTCACCCTTTGTGGTGCCCTCTGCAAGTGGGTTGGTAATATGCCCCCACTTTATTATCTGTTGGGTTTAGCAAAACCTTAACAAGACCTGCACTGCCACCATCTCTGCGGTATTCAATTCCATTGTTCTTAAGACCATGTCATTATTTATGATTATTTATTATCATTGTATCTTTATTGTTATTGTTTATTATTGTATTGTTGAAATATGTAATTGGTTGAGTCATTTTTGTTTGCAGCACAGTTTGGTTATTTGGGTAAAGGGTACGCCATATAGTAAGCCCTCGGACAACTGATTCAACCTTAAGGCGTTTAGCACTGCTCCTTATGGTTATATGTTATGTGAGTCTATATTTAAACCATATTAGAGTCCATAATTATGATTTATACTAAAACATAGCTCCTTTGGGTGTGTTCATGTTTTGCTGCTTGATCTTTTCATTAATTTGCTCATTTTTAACTGTCCCACAAAGTTTTGAAGCCTGATAGCATGAGTTAGTGTATCAATGTATTGTGCCCAGGTGTTAAAAAACGAGCCGCCCTTTTTTCCTTGTAAAGTGTAGTCTCCAACCATTCCATACGAAAAAAGGTAAAATAGTTTTTCACGACTGAAGAAAGGTTTTAATAAACCTGAAATGTTGGAATCGCAAAACAATCTATTGTCTTTTTTAAGCCCTGAGGTGCCACACATTTTCCAATAGGTCTGTGTACATAGGGACTACTAGTCTCACTGGTGAGGCACCCGGGCAGGCTGTATAATTTTTTATTCATTTAAGTGGATTTAAGTGTATATTTATTTATAATGTATGCATTGAATCTCTTTGACTTTTATTTTAAAGATACAATGCCATGGTATTTACTTATAAATCAATTTGAGCAACCTTCATTTTGTGTGTTTGTTTTAAAGCTTGCCTGGGATAGCAGCTGACAGGGGGTGCTGTTTCAAAGTAGCAGTTTTGGAGACCTGGGAACCTCTGCAGGGGGTGAGCTCTTAATTTAAAAATACATGATATATGACCCAAAATTGGGACTCTGAAGGCCTCATTTACTAACGTTTTTTTACAGCGATTCAACATTGATCATTATCGCTGGGTTTGAGCAGCAATTTTATTTTAGCATTGATGTTGAAACGCCGTCAATGCTGATCAATTTTAAAATGGAAAAATATTATATATGAAACCCTGAATAAAATGTGTCAAACATGTCCCTTAGTGTCAGTTGTAATGAGTTTAGGCTTACTCGTGCTGTTAAATTGTAGTTGTAATGGGTTTAGGCTTACTCGTGTTAAATTGTGTCTAATGTGGAGCGCGGGTAGCGCAAATTTCCTAATGTCCCTTAGTGCGTCGTTAGCAAATACAGGTGGCCACCGTTACAAAATGTACCCTAAAGTGTATGTTAGTGTAAAAATGTGTAAAAAAATAATAGATAAATGTCGCGACTCACCGTTTAGCAGTCATCTGTCGCTAGGGGGCCCCCTTTTATAGGAAAAATTATGTCACCAACATTAAGGGGGTTCTAGTGAGCGCTCTAGTGTTGGTGACATAATTTTTCCTATAAAAGGGGGCCCCCTAGCGACAGAGCGGTCATTAGGAGCGGGGACACCGAGGAGGAAGAAGGGGTGCGTTGTCGAAAGATGCCAGCTGGCATGACCAGATGCCAGCACCGGAGGAACATCTTCAAGCAAGCTGAGAAGCCTCTCCCAGCAACTTTGAAAGAAGATCTGCAGAAGATGAAAATACTAGCAAGTCATCCCAAGACAGATGACTGCTAAACGGTGAGTCGCGACATTTATTTATTATTTTTTTACACATTTTTACACTAACATACACTTTAGGGCACATTTTGTAACGGTGGCCACCAGTATTTTCTAGCGACACACTAAGGGACATGTTTGACATATTTTATTCAAGGTTTCACATGTAGTGTTAGGTCAGGTAATATTGCTAAGTTTATTGGGGTACATTTTTACTTTTTTAAGGGACACAACACATTTGCACACACTTCTATCACTTATCAGGCTGCTGCTTACACTACTATAAGGATTAGCATGGCCACAAACACATGGCCATGCTTTTTCTTATAGTATTATATGCGTCGGCAGGATAAGTGATAGAAAAATGCTTCAAGTGTTTTTTACTTAGTGAAAAACACATGTCAATTATGTTGACATGTGTTTTTCTATTAAAGTGTGAGGTGCTTTCTAGGAAAGCGCCTAACATGGGAGACGAGTTTTTTTTCTGCCCTCATGGATCGCTGTAGAGGCGATTTAGTCAAATCGCCTTTAGTGAATGAACCGTGTTCTATAGGTTACATTAGAAAAATTGGGACAGGGAGGGTAGAGTGATGATGGTCGATGAGAAAGCCCAAACTCCCAGGACTTTGGCTTTAATAAATACCACAATGGTGAAAAAACAGCTAAAGTCCTGGGATTTTGGGCGATTTTGCCAACATCGACCTTAGTAAACGAGGCCCTGATAGTATTAGAGTTCGACCACCAAAACAGAGAGGCCTTGCAAGTGGCTGGTGGCTTATCATATATCTGCAAATGAATGTAAGGAATCTCTCTGACTTTTATTTTAAAGATAGAATGTCATGGTTTGTTGCTGGTTTATTGCAAGAGTGTTGGGGTGGCTTTTTTGTATCTGTGTAAATTCCCCATACCTTGCAGCACCTGCTCTATATTAACTTATGAATTGATTTGAGCAACTTCCATTTTGTGTGTTTGTTTTAAAGCTTGTCTGTGATAGCAGCTAAGAGGGGGTGCTGTTTCAGAGTAGCTGTTTTGGAGACTTGGGGACCTCTGCTGGGTACTATGACTATATATTAAGTCATAGTGTATATAAATACAGTTCACAGTGCAAAAAAAAACAAACCTTAAATAAGTAAATACTAAGTTCAGCATCACAAGAGCCACTCTTGGCATCTAAATTAATTTACAGGAATCTTTGTTCTGAGTCTTTGAACCAAACACGTGGGTTACTTTTTTGGTGAACATTGGAAAGCTAGAATCACCATCATGTACTTATAAATCCATGATATGCATTTACAGGAGGACAAAACCACTTTCACCAAGCATAAAGAGGTACTTTATCTTTATTTATGTAATATAATAATTTACTTCTTCACCAGAACTACATTTGAACAACTTAATTACCAAGTCTATCAACAGGCGCAAATATTACAGAAATATACTGTATGAATAGTCCAGTTGTTTATGCAGCCGATGGGGGCTGTATATGAAAGGATTCCATTTAGTTTTGAGACTGACTCAAATTAAACATGAAGAAAGTATTTTCAGAAAAACTGTCTCAGGATTCAGGATTAACAAAAATAGGAGAACTGGTTAGGATTTTTTTTGTCATTTGTTTTAGTTTTTCTTCTACTAGAGGACAGTGTGTAACAACATCCACAAGGTAATATGGATCAAATGGGCTTTTAATCCAGACAGAATCCAGACCTCCACAGCTGCTGCACACGGAGGACCTGATTCACACCTAAGAAGCATTTGCTTCTGCTTAGGATATTTGAGAAATGACCTACTACTATGTGTAACCTAGAAACATAGAAAGTGACGGCAGATAAGAGCCACATGGCCCATTCAGTCTGCCCAGTTGTTATATACTATACTGACCCAAGACCCTCAATTTAGTTTGAGATTTAGGATTTCCTTATATTTATCCTATATAACACGTTAGAGTTGAACCATAGCTTAGCCCCGTCACCTCTCTCCCTGTATAACACGTTTTTTTCTCTGGATCAGCCGGCACCAACCCGACAGCTGCAATCCACAACTACCTTTCCCCTCCCCCCACATGGTAGTCAGCATTAAACCCATTACAAATGGTACTCACTAGTAGGTCGTAGTAGGTCATTTACGCATTCTACGTAATAGTTAGGTATGTAGATTGCCTCTGTGCGGTCTTTAAAGACCGCACGTAGTAGTTTGGCTAGAAAGAGGAGTGCTAATGCTGTCTCAGGGAGTGTTTAGTTAAGAAGAGGCATTGTCTGTGCGTAGTTTCCTTCTTATAAATGAAACTACGCACGGTAAGATAAGGTAGCCCTATGGCACTCTTAAGTACCATTAGGTACCTAAAAAACGGGGGGCTAGTTTGGGGCAGGACGTGTGGGTTAGGTGCGGAACTGTCCACACTTAATTGTGAACACGGTCCGGAGTTCTAGAAGATGCAGAGATCCAAAGCTGGATCCACACATCTGTACAAACCCTTTTGAAATCACTCACACTTCTGATCTGTCTCAACTTAAAATGGCGACTGCTAAAAAGTGTGGATCGCTATGATCCCAAAGTTCCTGCCTATACTGTAAACTGTAATACTAAACCCCTCCCATTTGCATGCACAACATGCCCTCTGTTGGAAGTGTCTAAATTCAGAAATATGTGTCTATCATTTTGCACTCGGCTTACAGTGATCCTGTGCATGCACATATTACAAAAGTGGGTGTCTTGTAATCCGTTTGCTTGGTAAACACCCACTTTTTGGTAGTCAGGATCCAGTCCAGTGTGAGCTATCATTTGAACCATCTGTTTTTTTTAAATATAGCTGTGAATGTTATGGCACCTAGTAGATGTGATTAAAGTCTTTAGCTAATGGGTATATTATTGAGTATACATGACATTTTGTAAGCATTCCATGTCCTCACATCATTCAGCTTTCCCTTGTATCATTTTTTTTTGTTTCATGAATAATAATTGCAGGTCTTCTGGAAATGACGAGGTTACTTGAGATACAATAAATGCCTAGCTTCATTTCTTTATTTCCAAGCTCATTGCTGAAATCAATCAATGTGCCATTTGTGGCTTTCCGCTACAAGATGACACATTTTGCTGGTGACCTTTCCAAGCCAGTAAAGGCATGACAAATTATTATCTGTGCATTTGACTTAGAACTGCTTATGGGAAAAAAGCATATGCTTTATGAGCAGTACTAATTGGTAATAAAGGGTTAATAGCACTAATGTCTGCAGAAAAAAAAGAAGTGTAATGGCATACATAATAAAACTTTGTATCTATGGTCTGTTTCTATTTTAAGTACTGCAGTATGGTTTAGACTTTTACTTCAGGATTAATGGTCATTGCAGTAATCCACTGCCATTTTATATGATTTATTGCCTGTTAGTTTTCCAGCTGTTGACTAACTTTCCTTGTTCAC
The DNA here is from genome assembly GCA_011038615.1 of Limnodynastes dumerilii. NCBI lineage: Eukaryota > Metazoa > Chordata > Amphibia > Anura > Limnodynastidae > Limnodynastes > Limnodynastes dumerilii. The sequence continues at coordinate 49,888 of WWET01001552.1, read as the reverse complement.
ATAAGAATACCACTAAAAGGTATGCGCAAATGATCAAATCATTTTTTTTTTACAATATAGGAGTTACACCAAACTATTTTAGGTGGATAATTGTATGTTTGTGATATGTATATATACATTTATTATACTCCCAGGCATGATCATTTTCCACTTCATATTCAGAGCAGATGTCAAGCGCCAATAAAGACTAAGGGCCTCATTTACTAAAGTCACTTTTACTAACAGCACCCACAATCCCCTGAACTGAAAGGAGGAAGTCATCGAGGCAACAGGTTGAGGACCAGACAGAAGAATTCCAATCAACTGTCCACCTTCTTTAAGCAACTGGACCCCTTCTTCAATCAACTGGACCGGAGCTACAAACAACTGGACCCAATCTACCAGCAACTGTGACCGGTTTCAAATCAACTCTGACTGAACTACAATAATCTCTTCCCAATATCCTAGCAAGACATCCCAATATAGGTGACAGCAGAACGGTAAGTCAATAATACTCTTTTGTGAATTTTACACAGAGCAAACACAATACACATATGTAACAGAGTGGCCACCTGTTTATTTATTACATCTAAGGGGGATACATAATGTACTGTTACTGTATGTTTAACTAAGTAATGTATTTAGTTGTAACTATTGTGTGCATTTTTCTTTTTTTTTTTTTTAACACATCGGGCAGAGCGCTGCATGGTTATAACCCTAGCAATGCTGTGCCTTGTAGTACTATGAGCGCATGCATGCTAAGGGTTACAAGCATGATGCGCTTGTCTTTTTTTTTTTTTTACAAAAAAAGCGACAGCGATTTCTCATGGGAAAATCATGGAAAATACCTGGAAAAATCGATGGATATGGACAGCGATTATAAATCGCCAGCCAAAAGCGTTTCTTAGTGAATCTTTAGTAAATGAGGCCCTAAGGGATCCGCTTAACAAATTCCCTCAAAAAACTTATTTCCATACCTGTCAGGGCCATCAGTTATCTTTACAAACCTGCAGTGTGAAACTACAGACTTTATTATTAGTTACCAGTCCTAGTTCCTCAGGAGCCTCCACTACAGGCAGAGAAAGGACTGAAGTTGCAGACAGAAACATTGCCAAGATTTGCAGCAAAGTATATCTCTTTGGGATTTTAAAAGGATCTTCATCTTCAGAAACTCTTACTGAATCTCACAACTCCGTTTTACCCATATAGTTTTTTTTAAAAACTGGTTGTGATCTGCATAAAGTCCGAAGGGCGATAATCGTGAGTACAAAAAATAAGCATATATCAAATATACCTGTGAGTGTGCTACACAAGAGTTTAATGCCTGTTTCCCTGTTTATTAATAAATCTACTCAATGGGCCGAGCTGCTTAGCTATTCATGGAAATATAAGGACCTTTGTCAGCTTATAAAGAAGAAGTAGTGGAGAATATTTGTGGATGTTACATGCATTAAGCCAGAGGGACAAAATATAGAGTAACTCACATATTGTTAGACATTTCACACAAGGGTTCTGACGTTTCCCTTTTTTCTTTCATTGTCTTGCATACAATATGGATCGGGGGACTTTGGAGGACTGTGGAACCTTTATTTCCTAAATGTTATTTTTAGTGGTAGTTTTAAGGTTAGGTAGAGGTGACACAGGGGGAGTGGGGGGTGCAGAGCGCACCAGGTGTCAGTCTGGGTGATGGAGCCATCACTCCATCACTCCCTTTGGTAAATTAAGTAACGGGTGGGTTAGACTGTCATTAGTAATAGACTGCAGTATGGGGGCTGTAAGAGTTAGGGCTTGGTTGCGGTAAGAGGACAGTTAAAGTTAGGCTGTGGTGAAGGGACGGTTAGGGTTAGCCTGAGTGAGAGGATGGTTATGGTTAGTAAAGAGAGGGTTAATTTAGACTGCGGTTGTGTTAGTGACAAATGACAACACTAGGATCAGTATAATAATATTTGAACAAAGTTATGCTGAATGAGCATAGACCACAGTAGAAAAGGATATTCGGATGACTTCACAGGTTTGAAAAATGCTAGATAGCAATTTATTATAAAAAATTAATTAAGTAGAAAGTTATGTTTAAAATAACCAAATTTCACATGTAAAATAACATATTGGATATCAAACCATCGCGGTGTATATAACTTGCCCCAGTTAAGTGATCCTCCCCCACTGTGTCTGCCAAGCTGCCAGTTCAGCGTTCTGGGATGCTCAAATGTGCTAGGGATGACGTCTTTAGAAGCTGCCCCCTGCAGCTAGGCAACACTATGTAAACATCCAAAACAAGTGAATAGAACACTCATAATGGGCCATATCCAGAGCTACGTTTCCATTACGTTTCCTAGCGTAGCGGATTTACTATGCACTTAACTTTTCCAAGCGTAACTCCTGTCGGCTGTAATGGCTGCACATACTTACGCGCCTAAGCACACCCATACTGTGCGATTTAAATGCCTCACCCTGCCTCCGAAGCATAATTCCGGGTGTCGTATGGCTGGCACGCCCCTTCATTCGTAGTTACGCTGTTAATAGTAGTGGTACATACGTTCAGAGTTACGTGTCATAACATCTGCAGTGCGCATGCGCAGTACATACAAAATGTAAAAAATACAGCGTTTTTACGTCTCCGGGTAGTTTATATACGCTAGTGTACTTAGTTCTGGATCTACCCCAATGTGCCGTATTTGAAAACTGTAACCAAAATAAATAACAGCTCGGAACAGGTGGTAATTACGTAGCATGTCAGAATTGAAAGCCATCTTCATATAGTAATAAATAAAACATTGTCATAGAAATGCAATAATGATCTAAAAAGTTTGGAGATAATTGCTCTGTGATCACCCATGAAAATGATGTTGACCGGTGCACAGACATCTACCGGACACAACAAAAGCCTGTGGTGCGATATTACATCCCCACAACAGAGTCATATCGTACCTATAGGTATAACCACACTATCTTATCCTCATTAATCAGGTGTTCACATCATCTATATTACACATGTCTACCTCCCATGAGCTGTATGTCAAGCATAACTCCTGTCGGCTGTAATGGCTGCACATACTTACGCGCCTAAGCACGCCCATGCTGTGCGATTTAAATGCCTCACCCCGCCTCCGAAGCATAATTACGGGTGTCGTATGGCTGGCACACCCCTTCATTCGTAGTTACGCTGTTAATAGTAGTCTGGTACGTACGTTCAGAGTTACGCGTCGTAACATCTGCAGTGCGCATGCGCAGTACACACAAAATGTAACAAATACAGCGTTTTTACGTCTCCGGCTAGTGTATATACGCTAGTGTACTTAGTTCTGGATCTACCCCAATGTGCCATATTTGAAAAGTGTAACCAAAACAAACAACAGCTCGGAACAGGTGGTAATTACGTAGCACGTTGGAATTGAAAGTCATCTTCATATAGTAATAAACAAAACATTGTCATAGCAATGCAATAATGATCTGAAAAGTTTGGAGATAATTGCTCTGTGATCACCCATGAAAATGATGTTGACCGATGCACAGACATCTACCGGACACAACAAATATGTGGAAGCCTGAGGTGCGATATTACATCCCCACAACAGAGTCATATCAAGCTATAAGTATAACCACACTATCTTATCCTCATTAATCAGGTGTTCACATCATCTATATTACACATGTCTACCTCCCATGAGCTGTATGTCACCTTATATGATAAATAGCGCTATTAGGTGCAATGCATCAAACTATAGAAGATGTATTTCATTAATATCGCTCTAACTGGGGGATAGTGCTACTAGCCAGCATGCATCCGGCCATCAAAGCAATACTGCTGCAAAGCTCCACCACAATTATCCAGGCATATGATAGGATCTAAAACACTAAAATAAGATGAATCTAAGAACTATCAGGGATGTGAATTTACCCACTATCTCTGTTAAACATTCGCAGGCCTTGGTCTCCGCAATCTCCCTAAAAGAAGTCCAAGATGCGATTAAACATTTAAAACCCATGAAGGCACCTGGCCCAGACGGTTTTAGCGGAGACTTCTATAAGATCCTGATAGAGGAAATTACTTCCCACTTACAAAAACTCTTCAATAGTATTCTAGATTCCAAATTGATCCCCACCTATTTTAACTCGGCCATTGTCAGGGTCATTCCAAAGCCGGGCAGGGATCCCACTCTCCCTGGGTCATATCGCCCAATTTCCCTTTTAAATTCAGATTACAAATTATTCACCAAAATCATTACCGAACGATTAAAACTGATTTTGCCTTCATTTATCCATACCGATCAGACAGGCTTCATACTGGGCCGACATTCGGTTGTCAATATTCGGAAAGTTATCACGGTGATCCAGCATGTGGAACGTCAAGAAGCCCCTGACCCTGACTTAAACCCACGCCTTATTTTATCCCTCGACGCCGAAAAGGCGTTCGATATAATCATCTGGGATCACTTGTGGGAATCCCTGTCCCGGTTTGGCTTCCCCCTGGCCTTCATAGAAGTACTTCAGTCACTTTATGTCTCCCCTTACACACAAATAGCGGGTAATGGTTCCCTGTCCGAAGCTTTCCAAATCCAAAGGGGAACACGCCAGGGGTGCCCTCTTTCACCTCTCCTTTTTGCAATTGCTATTGAGCCCTTGGCGATTGCATTACGCAAGTCTCCGAGTTATCAGGGTATCATGGTGGGGAATGTTGAGGCAAAAACAGCCCTATTCGCAGATGACATGCTGCTTTTAATCTCTAAACCTGACACCTCCATTCCCTCAATTATCCAAATCATACAAGAATTCGGTACATTTGCGGGGTACAAAATTAATTTTAATAAATCCGAAGCTTTATTCCTATCCGGGAAAACAACCTTGCAGAGCCTACCTATTATCACGCAAACTTTCAAAATAGCCGTTAATAAATTTAAATATCTTGGTATCCAGGTAACCTCTAACACCTCCCAGCTATACAAGGCAAATTTTGGCCCGGTAATCCATTCCTTGAAAAACTCTGTCGAGAAATGGCAGTCGTTGCCACTTTCAACATGCGGGAGAGTGGCACTCGTTAAGAGTGTGCTGTTCCTAAGACTAACGTACTTAATTCAGATGCTACCGGTGGTTATGTCCAAACTAGATATTAAGAGATGCACTGATCTTTTTGTAAACTTTGTGTGGAATAACAAAAGGGCAAGGGTAGCTAGAAGGCGCATGCAACTGACCCGTAGAGAGGGTGGGATGAGTTTCTCTGACATCGATGCATTTATCTGTGGAGCTCTTTTTAGATACGTCACAGACTGGATTTTTCACAAGGAAAACTTCACCAATGGGGCACTAGAATTTGAATCTGTCAAGCCTTATGCGTGGGCTGCTCTCCTCGATATGCCCAGGGCTAAAATACCTGATCATATTCTGTCTAATATTTTATTCCGGGATACATAATCTGCATGGGTGGCAGCACATAGACGGTGTGGGGGTTCTCACCAAACCTCTGCATATAATACTTTTTGGGGTAACCCAGCGTTTACTCCAGGTCTACTAAACTCCACGTTCTTGACGTGAAAACAGAAGGGTATCAGCGCCATTCGAGATATCTTTGAACCCGTAGGAGAGATCAGGTCATTTCAATATCTCAAGGAAAAGTTCGACATCCCTAACTTTAATTTTTATATGTATCTCCAGGCTAGACACTTTGCGCAACAATCTATGTTAACCACGAAAGCGTCCCCGAACACACTCAAACCGTTACTCATATTTTTGGACACGCACCCTTTCCATGTTAGGTACATTCGGAGCATCTTCAATCTGTACACACTAGCGATTTATGGGGGCATCTGACTTCTGCATGGAGTAAAGACTTAGGTGAGCTAATATCATCAGAGGTATTAACACAACATTATGATTCTACCATGAGAGTGTTGGGGTCCATGGTCCTCCAGGAAGTCCATTTCAAGACTATACACAGAGTATATATTTAAATAAAAAAAGGAAGAGAATCTGCTCTACTGTGCTAAGGTATATATTGTTTCCCTTTTTTTGGGGAGAGTGACGGGACTTCGAGGGAGGATATCTTGAGGATCCTTGGAGAAAAATAAGAAAGTGAAAAGGACATATGAACTACTGAAAATCACTCTTTTTGGATGAACATTCTATGAAAAGACTGTGAAAATAACAAAGAGAAAACTTCTATTGGGACTTTGGGTGAGCGCACAGACACAATATCATCTTTTCACAGAGTTCAAAGACGTCATATGTCATCAGATCTGAGGTTGTAGGGCCCAAAGACTACTCAAATTGATGAAACATATTAACGTTCGTGGGAAAAGAATCCGTATTTGTTAAAAGTCTCTGTTCTCTTATGGATACCCAAAACTTGAAATGAAAGTCTTTTAGCGTTATCCTCCTTGGAACATGTTTGAAGTACAAACAAACAAATAAATAAATAAATAAATAAATATGAATAGAATCAATGGGCCTGATCCAGACCTACGGCCGCAAGCGATAGTACGCCGATCGTAAGCGAAAATTCAGGGAAAAAAACGCACTACGCATGTGCAGTATGACAACTTCCGCTCGTCCGAAGGACATGAGCGTACAGCGAGCATTTTTTCGCCCAAGGGGCGTGCGTTTTGTACGACGATAGTCTGGACGCTGGAGTTATTACACAGAGGCGGGGATAGCCATTTAAATTGTACAGTATGGGCGTGCTAAGCCCAGTACGCATGCGCAGTAATTTTGTTACGTAATCTACGTTACTTTTTGCAACATAGGTTGCGTATACGCGGTCTTAAAGACTGTGTATACGCAATCTACGTTGCAAAAAGTAACGTAGATTACATAACAAAATGACTGTGCATGCGCCGTAACACATTGCTGAACACTCTGGACGCAAATGCAATGCGGCCGGGGGTTTTGCATACGGCCCTTCGTCTCAATCTTAGGAATAGGAATGAACGAGTTGATATCCGTTGGTTTACAGAAAAGATTTTAGTTTCTAATTTGCCATTATCCTTATAGATAGTAAGATCTAGAAAAATGTATGGTTTCCGTACTGATGGTAAAACTAAGCTTAATCCCCACCTCATTGGTGTTAAGATGGCTGCAAAAGTTCTCCAATGAGAACTCCCACAAAAAAATGATGTCATGGATGTATCTAGAATACATCGATAACTTCTCCTAGGGATAAACCACCATTTCCTCCCACCAGGCCATGAAAATGTTGGCATATGGGGGCGCAAGCTTCGTCTCCATAGCCATGCCCTTAATTTGCTGGTAGAAATCACCTCCAAACCAAAAAAAGTTGTTCTGCAGTATAAAATCTATGCTCTCTAGCAGAAAGTTTTTCAATCCCTCATCTGTATTGGTGAGGTCTAATATCCATTTAACCGCTTCTATGTCTTTTTCATGGGGGATAATAGAATAAAGAGAATGACATCAGAAGTAATCATCTGTGTGTTATGATACCATACGAACCCGGTAGTAGAGTAGCCTGAAGTAGATTCTGGCAAGTAGACTTGAGAAGTAAGTCCTGGTCCGGAACGAAGCTGGGGAGCATAACGAGTGAAACCGACGGAGGAGCGGAGTCTAGTGGGATCGTGTTCTTCACTAGAGCCTCTGAAGGTGAGGATAGTCTGGTGCTGCCGATTTACCCTCAGGTCGCGATCTCCGTGGCAACACCCGGGAGAAGAGAAAGTAGAATAGATGGGAGGAAAATGGGAGAAGACAGACCAGTAGAGCCTGGCCTGTAACAAACAACAGGTAACAAATAACAATGACAAGCAGACAAGTAGGAGTTAACGGGACAAACAAGACAGACTGACAAACTAGGACTCTTACTCACACAACAACTCACACATTCACACAAAACTACCCAGAGGGCACAAATATACAGGGTAAGGTAGGGAATAAAATCACAGGTAAATACAATAAGGAGGGAGAGAGGAGGAGATGGTACAAAACGGGCAGCAAGCAAGGAACAAGGCTGTGTAACAGGGGGCAATCAGTAATCAGAACAAAGTGCAATTAAGCAGGAAAAATCAAGAAAGGCAGGCACAGATACTGGTAGCAGAGTCTATAACCGGCAACTACCTGATGATGGAGCTGGTTTATAAAGAGGCTGCTAACCCCTGGTAGGCTAGCAGCCACTGAACACCAATGAGAATGTCCGTGCCTGAATGGTAACGCAGAGCGCCGGGGACTCTGAAAGTCCTTAATTAATTTCTTGGCATGAAGGTATCTGGAAGGAATCCACTGACGCTCCTTGGGTCCGTACCCTTTCCAATGCACCAAGTACTGAATTTGACCTTGGACCTTCTTAGAGTTAAGAATAGATTCCACCTCAAATTCTTCTTGCCCATCAATAATGACCAGAGGTGGCTTAGAACCAGGAGTAGATTTGAATTGTTTGGAGGAATGAATTGGTTTGAGCAGAGAAACATGAAATGTGCTGGGAATCCTCATATTTCGTGGTAGGTCCAATCTGATAGCCACTGGATTGATTATCTTGATAATGGAGACTGGTCCGATAAAGCGGGGTCCCAGTTTCTTGCAGGGTTGGCGGAGCTGAATATTTTTTGTGGACAACCAGACTTTATCACCCAACTTGAAGGAATGATTTCTTCTAGAACGGTCAGATCTGGCTTTAGCAGACATGGAATTTTGATGAAGAGACTAAATGACTTTGATCCAAATAGACTTGATTCTTTTGGCAATCTTCTGAGAGTCCGAGGAATGCTCCACCTCAGGCTGGAGAAATGAATTTGCTCGTGAATGATATCCATAAGTACAGAAAAAAGGAGACACTTTAGTGGAACTGTGGGAGGCGTTGTTGTAAGCGAACTCAGCCCACGGGAGATTCTGAGTCCAGTTGTCCTGGAATTTTGATGTGTAGCATCGAAGATATTGCTCCATATTCTGGTTGACACGTTCTGTTTGACCATTGGACTGTGGGTGGTACCCGGATGACAGACTAACATTGGGTGGTACACAGATGACAGACTAACATTGATGCGTAGATTCTTGCAGAAAGCTCTCCAGAACTGGGCAATAAACTGTGACCCTCTGTCGGATACAATGTCAGAAGGAATACCGTGAAGACGGATGATATGAGTCACAAACAGGTCAGTCAATTCTTGAGCCGAAGGCAACCCAGGCAGGGGTACGAAATGAGCCATCTTGGTAAATCGGTCCACTACCACCCAGATGGTGGTATTACCAGAGGAATTAGGTAAGTCTGTCACAAAATCCATAGATAGGTGGGCCAAGGGTGTCTTTGAATAGGGAGAGGAAGAAGAAGACCTGCTGGAGAAGTCCAAGAAGACTTATTCTGAGCGCAGATCGTACAGGCATTGATGAATTCTTTGACATCTCCACTCATGTTGGACCACCAAACAATCCGGGAGAGTAATTCCAGTGTCTTTTGGACCCCAGGATGGCCAGCAGTGTTGCAATCATGAATCTCCATAAGAACAGCCTTTCTGAGGTTTTGCGTGACAAAAAGGCGATTGTGTGGAATCCGGCTAGGACCTTGGTCTTGAGATTGTAGGATAAGCGAATGAAGATCTCTGGTCAGCCCTACAATAATTGAGGCAGATGGCACAATAGGAAGGGGGGGAGAGGTGGGAGCATGTTCTGTAGCAAAAGAACGAGATAATGCATCCGCTCGTTTGTTTAGTGAGCCGGGACGGTAGGTGATCACAAAATTGAATCTGGTGAAGAACAGGGCCCACCTGGCCTGTCGGGGGTTTAACCTCTTGGCCGCTTCGATATAGGCCAGATTCTTGTGGTCGGTAATTACCACGATGGTGTGAACCGCCCCCTCCAACCAATGTCTCCACTTGTTGAACGCCATCTTGATGGCAAACAACTCCCTGTTGCCTACATCATAGTTCTTCTCAGCAGATGAAAACATCTTAGAAAAGTAGGTACAGGGGTAGTTCTTCAGATCAAGCGGATCTTGCTGAGAGAGAACTGCACCGGCACCCATGTCCGAAGCATCAACCTCAATAATAAAAGGAAGATCAGGATCCGGATGTCTGAGAATGGGAGCAAAAATAAATGCTTGCTTGAGATCCTGGAAGGCATTGACAGCCACTGGCGGCCACTTGCGGGGATCAGCCCCTCTTTTGGTCAGATCTGAGATAGGAGTAACCAGGATGTAGCTTTCAAGTTGCTGGGTTGCACCCAGTCCAGGATGGCTTTTACTTTAGCAGGATCCATAGAAAATCCTTTGGGAGAAATCACGTATCCCAAGAACGTGACTGAATCCACTTCAAACTCGCATTTTTCGGGTTTAACGAAGAGGTGATTCTCCCTAAGACGACTCAGGACTAACCGCACGTGTCTCCTGTGTGAGGTAATGTCAGTGGGAAAAGATCAGGATATCGTCGAGGTATACCACAATAAATTTTCCAAGGTAGTCTCTAAGGATCTCATTAATCAAGTCCTGGAAAACAGTGGGAGCATTACAGAGTCCAAAAGGCATGACCAGGTACTCGTAATGTCCTGAGTGGGTGTTAAATGCTGTCTTCCATTTATCTTCCTTGCGAATTCGGACCAAATTGTAGGCCCCTCTGAGATCAATCTTGGTGTATATTACTGCTCCTCTAAGTTGGTCGAATAAATCAGAGATGCGTGGAATCGGATAGGTCAGATGAACCCCTTCCGAAGGTTGTCGCGGATATTTTCATCCATGGAAATGGATTCAGGCCTGGAGAGTGAGTAGAGTCTCCCCTTGGGGAGCTTGGCTCCTGGAGTCAGATCGATGGCACAGTCAGAGGCACGATGAGGAGGTAGTTCCTGTGCGGCTTTATCAGAGAAAACATCCGCGAAGTCCATATATTGAACCGGAAGAGTGAAAGGATTAATTAGTCCTACGCGGATAGGTCGAGAGAGACAATTTCTGGCACACTTCTCGCTCCAGCCAAGGATCTCACCTCTGGTCCAGTCAATACTAGGATTATGAGTCTGTAACCAAGGGTGACCAAGGACAATGCAGGCAGTGGGGCAACGAATAATGAGGAACTCTAAGAATTCAGAATGACAGACTCCAATAGAAAGTTTCAATGAAATCGTGCTTTTGAAGATTATTCCGTCTGTCAAAGGTCTACCATCCAATCCACAGGCGGTTACAGGTGATGAAATATTCTTAGTCTTGATACCCAAAGACTGAGCAAACTCAACGTCCATGAAGTTTCCCGCAGCACCACTGTCAATGAACGCTGATAAAGAACATTCCTCACCATCCACCGATAAACACACAGGAACAAGAAGGGAATTTTTGGACGAAATGAAGTGAAAACCAAGACGAAGCCCTTCCATCCCCGTCTGGGTTAGGCATTTCCCGACGGTGAAGCTTTGTTGGGACAGTTATCAGCACGATGCGCCTTTCCTCCGCAATAAAGACAGAGACTCAGGGTACACCATCGAGTCTTCTCCTGCTTGCTTAGGTGAAAAGAACCAATTTACATGGGTTCCTCTGTGGTAGAAGATTCAGCTGGGAACTGAACGGATGAGAATGTTGAAGAGTCTCTCTCCATCCGACGTTCCTTCAGATGACGATCCACTTTGATCGAGAGACGCATAAGATCATCCAGACTTTGAGCCGAGGGAAATTGTACCAGAGAATCCTTAATCTGTTCCGAGAGTCCCACCCGGAACTGGCTACGCAATGCGGGATCATTCCACCCTGAGTCCTGAGCCCAGCGTCTAAATTCAGCGCAATATTCTTCTGCTGATCTTCTCCCCTGACGTATATTTCGAAGCTTGGTCTCTGCTGTGGTTAGACGATCAGGGTCATCATACAGGAGTCCAAGGGCTTCAAAGAAGGCATCCACACTCTGGTGAGCTGGGTCTTGTGGAGCCAAAGTGAACGCTCAAGCTTGGGGATCACCTTGTAGGAGTGAGATGACCAGCCCTACCCTCTGATGTTCGGTTCCAGAAGTGTTGGGTCTAAGCTGGAAATATAATTTGCAGCTCTCTTTAAATAGAAGAAATTGGGAACGGTCTCCGGAGAAGCGATCCAGAAGGTTGACTTTAATATCTGTTCCAGCCTGAGGGGTAGCAACAGCGGAGGCCGAGGCTTGAGCACTGGATGGTCGCAGGGATGCGATCGCTTGATCCTGGGATTGGACCTTGGCCTTCAGAGTTTGGACCATCTGCCCTAGGTTTGAGACCTGGGCAATTAGAGCATCGATTGCCTCCGCAGTGGAATCCATGTTACTAGTGATGATAGTAACCTGTCTTTGGCCGGTTATACTGTTATGATACCGTACGAACCCGGTAGTTGAGTAGCCTGAAGCAGATTCTGGCAAGTAGACTTGAGAATTAAGTACAGGTCCGGAAAGAAGCTGGGGAGCGTAGCGAGTGAAACCGATGGAGGCGCGTAGTCTAGTGGGATAGTGTTCTTCACAAGAGCCTCTGAAGGTGAGGATAGACTGGCGCTGCCGATTTACCCTCAGGTCACGATCTCCTTAGCAACACCCGGGAGAAGAGAAAGTAGAATAGATGGGAGGAAAATAGGAGAAGACAGACCAGCAGAGCCTGGCCTGTAACAAACAACAGGTAACAAATAACAACGACAAGCAGACAAGTAGGAGTTAACGGGACAAACAAGACAAACTGACAAACTAGGACTCTTACTCATACAACCACTCACACATTCACACAAGACTACCCAGAGGGCACGAATATATTCTCACAGGGTAAGGTAGGGAATAAAAACACAGGTAAATACAATAAGTAGGGAGAGAGGTGGAGATGGTACAAAACGGGCAGCAAGCAAGGAACAAGGCTAACAGGGGGCAATCAGTAATCAGAACAAAGTGCAATAAAGCAGGAACAAACAAGAAAGGCAGGCACAGATACTGGTAGCAGAGTCTATAACTGGCAACTACCTGATGATGGAGCTGGTTTATAAGGAGGCTGCTAACCCCTGATAGGCTAGCAGCCACTGAACACCAATGAGAATGTCCGTGCCTGAATTGTAATGCAGAGCGCCGGGAGCGCGCGCCCGCTGATGCTCTGGCCACACCACGTGTCTGTGTTTACATGCCATGAACGGCATGTCGGCTGAAGCGTGGCTGATGCGGAAGTGACGGCTGCGGCGCTGAGGACTGGGAGAGAAAGCACACGGCATGTAACACTGTGTCTGTTCGCTTATCCTAAAGTTCTTCAATTTTCTAAGTACGTGGCCCGTATCTTTCAAATAAGATGGGATTTTGCTCATTAATGGCTGCAAATGGTGATCTGCCATTTCAGATAAATTCACTGTTACAGAGCCTACCCCTGAGACGATGGGCCTACCTGGGGGGCACTCCAGGTCTTTATGCAATAGGAAATGTATAAAAGGCAGGTATATTGGGATTCTCCACTAAAAGGAAACCCTTTTCTTCCTTTGTGATTACACTGTTTTTAACAAATTTTTCTACCAAAATTTTCCAATTTCGTTCTAATTTTTGTAGTAGAATCTGCCTTTATTTTCCTATAGGTGTTTGTGTCCTGCAATAAGTTGTTGCATGTTTTTTCATATTCTTCCTTGCCTTGAACAACTATACTGCATCCCTTGTCACTGGGTTTAATGATTATCCCATCATTTTGTCCCAGTCCTTTCAATGCCTCTCTTTCTTTCTTCCTTAAATTCCCTCTGTTTATATTTAGACCTTTCTTAGGTCTTTCTTGACCAAGTCATTGAAAGTTTCAATCCACTTTCCCCTCATATGGTAGGGATAGAAGGTCGATCTTTTTTTGAAAATCCTATTCTCACCTTCCTTCTCTTGTATAGGTGTGTCCGTTTGGAGACTTTGGGTATGTGTTTCTTTCTCTTTTAATAAAAATTTTTTTTTTTAAAGAGAGGAATCTAATACATTTTTAAAGATCTATAAATAAGTTGAAATCTTCCACTTTTTCCATGGGGGAAAATTTGAATCCTTTACCTAACACTTTCCGTTCTTCCTCTGTTAGTACATTTTGGCTCAAATGAATGATTCTCACATCCTCCCTTGACACCTCTACTTTATTTATCTTTTGTCTCAATCTTAATTTCTGCTCAACCCTACGAACTTTCCTATTTTGCTCACCAAACTTTCCTGTTTTGTGATGGTTTTCGGGGCCCCTATCCTAAAAAATGGACTTCATTCCTCTCATCTCTATCATACTGCATAGTCCTATAATCCCAATCTCTATCTTCTCTCCTTCCTCTCAATGGGGTCGGACTTCTGAACCTGAATCTCTCCCTGTCATACCTATCTTCCACATAGTACCTTCCATACCTCTCCCACTCCCTTCCTTCTAGATGAAAAGCTCTATCATTCCTTCTACGGTCACTTGCTGCATCATAATGCTGATCTACATGTCGGAAATTCCTATTTCTGTACGGGATCGACTCCTCCTATCTCCCTCATACCTACTGGTGCCTCTCTTTTCCCTTGAACTCCTTCTTCTCCTGTCTTCCTCATGTCTACTTCTGTCTCTCTCTCTTCCCTTGAACCCCTTCTATCTCTTGAGCCTCTCCTATAGTGTCTTTGTTCCTCAGATCTATCTACACTTTTGCTCTTTCTTCTAGTGTCCCTGGAGTCCTTCTCCTGATCTTTCCCTTTCTTATCCCTCCTCTTATCTCCATCGCTGCTGTTGTTATAGACAACCTCCTTATCCCGATAATCCTTCTGTCTTAATTGTGAATTAGAGAAGCTTCCTTATGATTATCCTTCCCCATTTTACTGCCTTGATGACCACTTGGACCGCTCCTCTTTTCTGTACTCACATTCTCATAGTTTTTAGAGGGTTTCTTCTTTATGGAGCATTTTTTTGATTCACTCCCTTTTCTATCTCCATCCCTCTTTCCTTCTTTATTTTCTCCCCTCAAAAGGTCTTCCATAAATTCTATGTTGTCTTCTTCAAATTCTGTCAAACTCCTAATCAATTGTTCTATTCCCTTTTCAGATACCTTTTTGTTCTTCCGTTTTCTCTTTCCTAACTTCATATATTGAGTACCTGTTCTGTAATCTATTGTGTCCCTCTTGTTTTTTTTTATATTTTAACTCAACAAGTATCCTTTCTTTCCTTTGAATTCTCCTCTTTACAGTTTCTTCAATTTTTTTAAACTCTTCTAATTCCTTACAGGGGGAAATGAGTGACTCTAATTCCTCTATTTCTAAGGCAAATCTCCTAAGTTCTTTGTTCCTCTCACAGATGATAAAGTCCATCAGCGCCAAGCTACACTGGTCTAGTATTCTAAAGCAGGTATTGATGAAATCAACTGATTTGACGTCAAAGGAGCATATTTTCTTGACCCTTAGACCTCTTGGTACTATTTGATCAGCTTTATATTTTTCGAGTGTCACCACCTCCCACTAAATTCTATTTTCTTTTAGTAACACTTTTTCTAATTTTACCATTATGTTCTCTAAGTCCCCATCAATGAGTTCTTCTTCACTCTTAAATACTTGTTCAATTCTTTCTTTTCTCTCTTCCCTATGGTCAAACAGATTCGTAGAATCGCTGGAATAAGTGTGCGGTGAAGAACAAACAATGGAATTAACCTCTATGTAAAATATTTAGTACCTAGGGTGATTCCTGTAGACTATATAAATAAAAAAAAAACACTTCTCCTGCGCTTCTCACAATCTGCTGCCCCACATATACCTGTGACCCTTCACCTCTTATGGTTCCAAGGAATGCAATAGAAATGTATTACCATACAAATGTTACACAATTAAGGTACAAGTATCAGGCGCATGACCTCCACATAGCTTCTAGAGTGCTGTTCAAAAATAATAATTTAATTTTTTAAACAAGAACTCAATATTCAACAATAAAATCCTTCTTCTTTTTACTTCAGAACTAGCTGAAGGTTATTAGTTAAATGTCTTTAAAAATAAATATATAATAAATCTATTATCAGCATTGGTGCAATGCAAGGGATAAATAAAAACATACAAACAAATAAACAAACAATGTTTCAATTCAGAGGCTACCAAATTAATACCAAATTCGTTAGAGCATATTTACTATAGCTCTATACAGATGTAAATATATAAAGAGATATATACCTTAATTAAGTTCCGATTATTATCTCATTTATAACCTTATTTATAATCCCAAGGTTGTTACAAACTTCTATATTGATTTTAGTCTATTTTACTTATTTCTCTTGTTAAACATGGATATATAAGAATGCAACACCTTCAATTATGTAAAACACGGTTAAATACACCATATCGTTGTTAATGTCAATATATATGGAATTCCAGTGGATTCATACCTTTTCATAAAATTGACAACCAATACAATATAACTGCTCCACTACTCAGCTGGAAACCAATACATAGTATTTGACAAACATTACAACAAACAAAATACAGCAAACTCCATAATATATATAAAGTTCACTTTTACTAGTATATTCAACTACATTAGAGTTTATCCCTAGTCTATATATTCCCATATTAAATCATATTCCGTTTTGTTTCATTCTAACCTATTAGTCATGCAGACAACTTACTCCATTAATGTACTCATTCGATTCGATTATTTAGTTTAGTTTTCATTTTTATTTTTATTCTTATTTTATATTTTATAATATTTATGTGATTATTTGTATTAAGTGTTAAGAAACTGATCGCAAAATGGCAAAATATACGTGCAGTGTAGATACTAGTAGTATTTAATACAAATGGAGAATCTAGTGATCTTACTTCAAATAATGTAATATTTTTATTTTTATATAACGCCCCAAACACGTTGACTTTTATAATTTAGAGTAAAGAGTGAAATTCATCATAATTAACAGTTGTCAATTCATTTACATAAAAATCTAAAAAAATCAACATTACATGGAAAAAAAGCTATATGTAGAGCAAAATAAACAAATCATAATAAAAATTCAAGATAATCCTATTATATAACAAATAAGATATAGATTATGAGATTTGATGAACCAAAGAACTAAAGATAAAGGTAAATATTAAATTTAGAAACCTAAGGTTGTGAACTCCAATGCCTCATTTAAGCCATCAGGCACTAAGGTTTGGAGTTGAAAAATCCACTTGATTTCGGCGCAACAGAGTTTATTAAATCTGTTGCCTCCTCTGGTGGTTGGTGGAATCAACTCGACCACAAATGCCTTTAGCCCCACAGGATTACTATTATGTGTCAAATAAAAATGTTTCGAGACACTGTGTGTGAGGGATTTATTAATGATATTCCTACGGTGTTCTCGTATTCTCTTTTTATTTTTTTTTTTTATTTTTTTTTATTTATTTAAATTCAAATCTATTAAATCTATAGGACTCGTGCGCTGTCTACCCTTCTCTTTTGATTTTGATGCTTTACAGGTGGGAATCCTGTTTAAAACAGCTGCGTTGTCCTTATTAGTGAGAGCGCCGTTAGCCTTTCTTTTTTGTGCCTTTATCTGTACATCTTTCAACTCTGTTAGTACGCTTGGATGTATACCATCTGGCCCCATTGATTTGTTCACTTTCAGCTTTAACAATAAGGTTTCTAATTATCTCCTTTTCAATTGATATATGTATATGGCAGTTTATTTAGAGATATTGGGGTAGATCCAGAACTATGTGTGCCGTACGTTTATTTGCGGAGCGTATTTTCGTACACGTAAGTTCGCTACACTCCCCTCGGCACACCCCTTGCACGGACGTACTTTGTCAAAATACGCCACCCAAACCCTACCTTAACTTTTTCAAACGTAACACCATACGTCTGCTAACGGACGTACAGACTACGTGAACGAACGCAGCTTAGCACGCCCATACTGTACACTTTAAATACCACCCCCCGCTTACTTCACGTAAATCGAACGTATTGTTTATGCCGGGCACGCGCACCCTCTGAGTCAGGTGATACCTTATGGTTTCTCATGTAAGGGGAGACCCCCGCACCAAACAGCCCCCCTCCAGCCACATTTGAGGCGGAAAGGGATTTAGATATCCAGAGGAGGGTCATTCTCCATCACACGCAGGGCGTACCACATAGTGTGTTGAAAAGTAACCTTGAGTTTGGCTTTTGTAGAATCTGAGAGAGTGCCCATGTAGGATTCCCAAACAGCAAAGAAGTAGTGGCCCCTTCTCTCTTTGTCCATTAAAGTTTCCATCCAGTCTACCAAAAAGAGGTTGTCGGCAGCTACGTGGAATACGCTGGTTACGCGGAAGGATACCAAACAACGCCCACTCGGGGCTTAGAGGTAAATAATTAATCAAGTTATCCTCCACATATTTTTTAATATTCAACCAAAACCCCCTAACCAAGGGACAGGCCCAAAGACAATGATAAGCGTCTGCCTCTTCTCTAAAACATTTTGGACAGGTGTGGTCTGTAGAGACCCCCGCCAAAAACCTTCTATGCGGGGAGAGATAGGCATTGTGATAAAGGTTCAGGAAAATTTCCAAGTACTGGTTTGACGGCAGCACTCTACTAACCTGTTTCAGCGAGGTAAGTAGATCCTCACATGTCAAATCTGGAAAATGTTTTATCCAATGTGTCAGCCCAGAATTGATATGTGAGTGATCCATTGGAGTACGTAGCAGGTTGTAATTTCTAGAAATAGCACCTCTATTGACAGATTGATTTCTTAGTATGATGTCTAATGGGTCTAATGGGTTTTGGAAGTCTAACGGTGACAAGCGTCTAATCACCACACTAACATAGTGTTGCGCTTGTAGGAATTGTAGAGGGTGTGGAGCCAAGAATTGAAATCGCTCCTTCGCCCTACTAAATGTTAGCGGTTTCCTCGTTGACGAGTCTACCAAGTCCCCCACAGAGCATATACCTTCCCTAGCCCAACGTGTGAAGGGGTAGTCGACTGCGCCACCTTGAAAGTCTGGGTTTCCCACGAAGGGGAGGAAAACGGAACTGTGTGCATTTAGTGCATGTTTATGTCTTAATATGTGCCATACTTTTCTGGTCGTCCATAACAAGGGGTTTTCTCTAATGTTCTGGGAAATCTCCTGATCATGTTGGTGTAGAAAGGCTGCCAAATTCAAATTCGGAATAAAACTGTTCTCCACCATTAAATTAGTATACGTGCTTTGGCCATGCAGCCAATCCTTGATATAGCATAAAATTGCTGCATAATTGTAATTCGCTATATGGGGGAAATTTATACCGCCATTAGTTTTGAGTTGCTGCAATTTAACGAGGCCTATTCTCGGTCTCCCACCCGCCAAAATAAACTTGCGGAAAATCATATAGCCTTTCTTTTTTGTTCTTTTTTTAAGGGTCAGTTCTAAGAGGGAGATAACAAAGTCCACATCGAATCCGACCGGCTTTTTACTCACTATGATGGCATTTTGTACTGCACTCTTCGTGTGGTATTGGCATGTATAAACAACATACATCACTTGTCACCAATAGTGTGTATTTCCTACCTCTCACAGTGTTATCAGAATGCAGTTGTATCTTTTCAAATAAGATCTACCACCGGTTGTAGATTTATTTAATTCATTAAAACCAGGTGAGTGTGACAGTTGGAATCTAAGGAGAAGAGTATTTTTTTTTTACCAAATGGAATGAGTCATGTTGGAGGTTCTGCTCTTAATTTGACCATTTTCTGCAAATAAAATAGAAGAATAAAATCATAAATAAAATAATCATAATTCTATTTCCATATTAATCTATTAATATATTTATATTGTGCGGGTAATTAAATGTTAACTATACTTTGTTATTATAGTCTTGTTTGTAAAGAATTATATCTAAAATGGTTAAAAAGCCAGAACAATTAAATACTAAAACATACTAACAGACTCTTCTTTACTTATTTTTAGTACAATAAATATTGAAGGAAAGTCAGTGCACCCTGAGGAACCCCTCTGGAGACACCCTCAGGTGAAAGAGATGTTGTCACATTGAATAAGCTCTTGACACATGTAATGTCTATCTAGGTCTATTAGAGTTTATCTAGCATATCTCAGCCATAAATAGAAAAACAATGTCTGTGCTACACCATCCAGTTCTATTTATAATTAATTAGACAGCGAGGGAGAAAGAGGGTGAAAAAAAACAACATAATTATAAGCTTCGAGTGAGAACGCTCATTATTATGCTAATGTGTACTGTGGAACAGTTACACTACTGGTTCAATTATTCTGCAGTGATATGTGCCACTCTTACATCAGACCTAGTTTGTTTCCTAGGTGGTTAAAGTGGTAGTAGCATGAAAATAATGTGTAAATTCTAATTAGATTTGCGCTTCTTTAATATTAAGTTTTTGTGGAGCCATTTTTTTCTCTTGCATTATTTCAATTAGTGTGTCAGAGATACAACTTGAAATGTCAGGGTTAATATAGCAATAAAATTGTACCGCCATGCAAGTATAAAATAGTTTACTATAGGGGTTTGTGCTTGTTAAAATATTATATAATATATTAAAACTATTGGTAACAGCAGAATTATCTGTAAATATTTCCATCAAGAAATATAATAAACATTAACAATCTACAATTAATATATTTTTTGTCTCATAGCCCTTTAGCTTACACTAGTGTTGTGAATGTTAAACAAGTAGCCAGAGTGCCACAATGTTCAGTAGTAATCATTTTAATAACGAGAGAAGTAAATATATAATTATATGCTGCAAACTAGTTAGATGAGACACAGTTGCCTCAGATCCATCCAGCTTGCACTAGTATTATGAATGTTAAACAAGTAGCCAGAGAGCCACAATGTTCAGCAGTAATAATTTTAATAATGAGGGAAGTAAATATATAAATAAATGCTGTAAACTAGTTAGATGAGACACAGTTCATTAGCCCTTGTCAACCTTGTCACATATAATAATAAGCAGCGTCAGGTATCACTTTTGCTACACTGTCCCTGGCTAGTATCAATTATGCATATCTGTGCATAGAACACTGTGTTGTTAAAAATAATGTGCATAATGTAAGCACTCATAAGCAAATGATTTTTAATAAGCAATGAGCTTGATCCAGACTCAAATGCAAATAAGAGCATAACATACTTCTTGAGAAATAGTGCACTGGGTATGTTGTACTTATGGGGGGAGCACAGGTTTCAGGCTACTTATTGGTACGCATCTCTACTGCTGTTATCTAATTATTTTTGTTAAACTGGTTCCTCAGTTTGATTTTCCCATCATCCGGAAAGGAATTTACCTATGAATCCATATATTTACATGTATTTAGATGTAATTTAAAATAAAAATGAGATAATCTATAAGATTTTATGTTACTTTAAATTTACAGCTTACTTAACCACCCTACAAAGAATGCAAATAAAGGTTAACAGATAAATGGCAAACAATATAAAAAACTATATTTGATTATTTTTATATTTGTTTCTTTCTATGGCATCCAAATTGAGGAGACATCCTCAAACTTTACACAACAACAGGGGGTTAACTATAACTATTCTGGCTGTTGGAGAAATAAAAAGTAAATTATAACTATATTCAATAGTGTTTTAATATATTTATTATAAGTAACTAGTGTTTTCCATTTAAAACAAATGCATTGATTCATGAGGGAGTAAAGGCCTATCAGACTATGTACAGAGAATATTTTGTATTCACATCAATGGGCCTGATCCAGAACAACGCTTCGAAGCGAATTTACGCGTGGTGGACACGTAAAATCGCTGTTTAGTACGCACTGCGCATGCGCACCATAGAAAATATGCACATTCACGTAGCGTAATTGTGAACGTATGGGCCATTCACGTATGTGTCACGTAAATACTTACGTGTGGGCGTGCCAATTTTGCCAATTATGCGTGTGCGTATGACAGCGGTTACGTTTGAAAAAGTTAAGGTAGGGTTTGGGAAGCGTATCTTGACAAAATACGTCCGTGCAAGGGGTGTGCCGAGGGGAGTGTAGCGAACTTACGTGCACGAAAATACGCTCTGCGAATAAATGTACGGCACACGTAGTTCTGGATCTACCACAATGTCTGTCCCATTGGAGCTACATTCTAAGTTCCCTAACACACACACACGTTATTTAGTCAGCAACCAATTAACCTACCACCATGTTTTTGTAGTGTTGGAGAAAACTGAAGCAAACTCACGCAGACACTGGGTCCTCCCTTGACAGTGGGATCCCTCTTGATTGCTGCTCCCCCATCACTCACAAATTCACGTTACCCCCCTTCCCAACTTCACTACCTTTTCTCAGGCAGGCTTTTTGTGGCAGTGGAGCATAGGCTGACTGGGAGATCTTTGTCAGATCTCTCTGTTACCCCTGCGCCCATTGGACTATCCTTATGAAATGGTTGCAGAGAGTTCAAGGTGTTGGCCCCTCCCCCCGTAGCTTCCAATGCAATGATTGGAAGCTGTAGGGACAGAGACAGACCCTGAGCTCACTGCATCACGTGACGAGATCAGCGGCTGCAGGCTCAGTGGCTGAACTGCCAGATGCAATGGGGGCGTGCCCCTTCAGGGCTGGTGGCCTGGAGACCAGCACCTCCATTGCCTCTGGTACTTCTGCTACTAGATCTATATTTACACACACACCATTCCTATCGCATTCTGTTACACCTGAAAAAGGGAACTGTAATACTGCGCAATTTGATACCCAACTTGCATTATAAGCCATAGTAAATATGCAAGACAATTTTATCATGGTGCGTGGGTATGGTTTCCCCATGCCCCAACACATACTCCTTATCACCATTATCAGGAACTGGTTAGGGTAAAATCCAGTTTATCACCATTTTAGACAGTTTTTGAGTAAATAAAGATACAATAAGTCCACTCACCCAGCACAATGCAGCTTAATATGGGACTGACTTAAGGGACAATCTCTCTTCCCTGCCCCCAGACCAGGGACTGACTGGCCGCAGCGCCAGAAGGAGTTTTATAATCATCATAAGTATCCTGACATTACTATGGTGTTATATCAGAGAATGTATGAGGCCTAACTAATGCTTTGTACAGACAATTAAGGTGTTGAATGATATACCTCAATATAACACATTAAGTCACACAATGTAACATATTCATTAAATTGCATTGCCCCTCTTATATTGCCCATACCATCACTATGCCCATACCGTCACTTTGCCCATATCTTCTAATGCCCATATTTTCACACTGGCCATACCATTGCACTGCCCATAATATTCCACAGTCCATATCATCACACCGCTCATACCATCTCACTGTCCATACTATCACATTGCCCATACCATCACTCACACACCACCAATATTATTACTCAAGCTGCCCTCTTTGTCGTCTCTTCTTAATGTGTTGGGCTTGATTTCTGAGACATCATCATGCCCAGCACGTTGTTGAGGAGGAACCAGGACATTGTTTAAAGTGCACAGTGCGCTGGTTCTGTGTTTAAATAGTCTGGAGCGAGGCTGTGGACCAGGTGGGGACTTAAGTCTCTGCTCTGGCTGACTGATTGTGGGCTGAACACTGCTGATGGCAGGGAGGCCCAGGAGCACATGCCACTCTGCCCCCCCGTCCCAGTCCACCTCTGCCCCAGACCCTGTTTACCTGCACAATCTCATATCCTTTCATCTTGTGGTTACTACCCACTACACTGTCCTGTTTATTGCCTTTAATAATTATTTAGCTTATATAGTGTGTGGTAAGCCTTCTACTTCTCAATTGTGAACAGATTTAGTCCTCATAGATCTGTGTATTTGACTACAAAATAGATGTCAAGTACTTAATCTCTTTGTCATCATTACTTATTATCAAGAACACTGCAGTCTTGTGACTTTCCATTCATTCATTCAGCATCCATCGTCTCTGATGTCACACACAGGCTGGGAGGCCTAGTGCTGGAAATATTCCTGTGGGCATCTGTGCTTTTAAAAAAAAAGGTCAGTGTTTATTTTTCATTTTCAGTGTTCTAATTACAGAGCTTGCTATATTTGACTAATGTGTATATAGGCTAAAATAATGATATATTTGGTTTATAAGAGGTTTTTTATTTTTAAAAGCACAAGGATACTTTGATAATGTATAAACATATTGCTAACATTTTGTTACCACTAAATTAAAAAAATATAATTTATGCTAATTACAGAGGTCCATCCACAGAAAGAGTTGTAATAGTTTACATTTAACAAACAGCTATTTTTCTGGGAATAAGTCTTAGTCAGTACAGGGGATGCAGTCTTCTATTTTTGACTGGAGGTGATTATGGGCTCTAATTACAAAGATCAATTTCATATGATAAAGCCCGTTTTCGTGTGAAAATGGGCTTTATCATATGAAATTGAAGCTGTCCATATCTGAAGATGACGTTAGGGTAAGTATTCCAGCAGTCTCCCCATGTAAACCCCTTTTCCTTCCCCTAATAGCTGTTATTAGAGGGAGGAAGAGGGGGGTACATGTCAGGAGAATACCGTTAAGTAAAAAAAAAATTAAAATCTAAGTAAAAGAAAAAAAAAAAATATATATATATATATATATATAAACTAGTTTTAATAAAATTGTATCTAATAAACCTATTCAATTAAAAAAACACAAAAAATTACAAAACCAAAGCTTTAAAACTTACCGGACCGGGCGCTCGTCTGTCTCTGTCTCCCAGCGCATGCGCAGTGATTTTGCCTTTTGAGACTTGAAATTTTCAAAGGCATCTACTGCACATGCACCGGGACTCCATAGCCGAACGATGTCAGCGAAAGGCTCGTTGACCATCGTGGGACCTTGCCGGAGGGATAAGTATCAATAAATACTCCCCGCAGTCCTGCTAGGCTCGCTGCAAGACGGGTTAGGCTGCAGGGAAGGGAGTCTTAGAGTTAGACTGTAGGCAGGGGAGTCTTAGGGTTAGACTGCAGGGAAGGAAGTCTTAGGGTGAGGCTGCGGGGAGGAGATGGTTAGGGTCATGAAGGGAATCTTAGGGTTAGGCTGCAGGCAGGGGAGTCTTAGGGTTAGGCTGCAGGGAAGGGAGTCTTAGAGTTAGACTGTAGGCAGGGGAGTCTTAGGGTTAGACTGCAGGGAAGGGAATCTTAGGGTGAGGCTGCGGGGAGGAGATGGTTAGGGTCATGCTGCGGGCAGATGAGGGTTAGGGTAATATAAGGGGAGGGTTAGGGTAAGAAAGAGAAAAGGGGATACTTACCATTCTCCACTGCGTCTTCGTCCTAGTAATTATTGATTGCTTCTCCTCAGCGAGGCAGAAGCAATCGATTTCTCAGGCACTTCGTTGTGGGCTGCTAGAAAACGGCCCTTTCCATAAAGGGCCATTTGAGGCGGTGACCTACACCCAAGTACAGTACAGGCATGCCAGTATAGAGCACTACTGTGTACTAATACAGACTTACAAATGTCTGCCATTTTACACTTGCACAAGTTATGGAGCGAAATGTATTTGGTAATCCGCATAGAGGGCCTGATTCAGACCTCCGTGCATTTTCCATACACACGGAAGTATGGAAGTCCACATGGAAGAGGGGAGAGAAATCCGTTGTCACTCCCCTTTCTCGTATGGAGTTCTGGGCACTTATGTGTCCAGGATTCTACCTGAAGTTCTCCGCACAGCTCTGCATCCGTTCAAACACAGATCTGTGTGGAACTGCCTACAGCTGCCCCTCATCTTAATCTACATGCCTAGCCCCACCCCTCTTGTGGGGATTAGGCATGAAGATTAAGGATTTCTGCCTTGTTGGATAGATATCCTAGCATATGTAACTAAGTTCTGTACACTAGGAGATCCGTGGCATAACATCTGGCAGCTGGTGTAGTTGGGTGGATGTAAGCAGATATCTGGATCTGGTCTATAAATATAACATACTAGACAAATGCCCATCAAAATGATGGGAAATGAGCAAGGGATCAGGAGCTGGGGAGCATCAGCCATACCACCACCCCTAGTCAGCATCTGACTGAATGAGAGAGACTCCTCATCCAGAAAAGAGCCTCCTTTGGCCAGTCTGCTGCCACTGTACAGGTGCTGTCGGTAGCTTGGGTGAGTAGAGCCGCAGGGGTCAGGGACGATGCTGACCGGTGCGGAACTTGGGAGTGGGGTAGGTCAGGGGTGGTGACTAGTGAGGCACTTGAGGGGGGTCAGGGGTGGTTGTGAATGGTGGGGCAGGTGACTGGTGGGGCATTTGGGGGGACAATATTGAGGAGAGCAGTTCTGCTCCCAACCACTGTACATGCGCAGTAGCACAACGGTGTGGACGCTACTGTACATGCTTGTAACGGTGAGGAGCAGAATCGCTTTTATATATATATATATATATATATATATACATAGAAACATAAAAAGTGATGGCAGATAAGAGCCACATGGCCCATCTAGTCTGCCCATTTGTTTATTCAAAACTATAC
>WWET01001551.1:341461-361815 GCA_011038615.1 Limnodynastes dumerilii | reverse complement strand
TCTGTGTGCAGTAAGCAATTCAAAGCTATATCCTTGCATGCAAAGAATACAATAACTTGACTCCCCCTGAAACATGGTTTAACCCAGGTGTAACCTTCCTCTCTTAATTTCATGCTCCTTATTAAGTCTGAATCAGGCCCAATGTAATCAGCCTCATTCATTCTTCTTGTATCATTTAGAACATAAGAAGGAGCATATGAATTGCATGCATTGGCTAATAAAGCTGCCTATGAATAGATTTTTATAAATGGTCTATAATATATCATCTCTGTGGTTGTGTTTTTGCTTTAATAATAACAGAGAGGATTCCTGCTCTCTGAGATATTTCAGTCTCTTACCTGCCTGTGGTATAGGTGTCTCATAGCGCGAGATCCTCTCATCACTGGATATCAAGGGGATGTTTTATAATAAACCCAGCATCCCAGGTGTATTATTCTCTTATATCCCAGAGCAAAGATTATTGTCATTAGTCACTCTACATTCAAACAGACCAGTGTAGATTAATGGTTCTGAATACAGTCACACTCATATTGACCATAGGCATTGCAGGAATTCCAGTAGGCCATTACTTACTTAGAGAGAGCAAAATGTTGCCTTTATTGGTTATAACGTGGTAATTGGTTATTACAGTCACTAGGCTGTTGTCTCAATTGGGTGGTGGTCATGGGGATGCTCTCTGTATTGGGTGGGGGTTAACTAGGATACTTTCTGTATTGGGAGGTGGTCAGTAGGATAAAATCTGTATTTGGTTGTGTCATTAGTATGGACTTTGTATTTGAAAGTGGTCACTAAGATTCTCTCTGTATTGACTGGTGGTCCATAGGAAATTCTTAAATGTATATGTGGCCACTAGAATCCCCTCTGTATTGGAAGGTGGCCACTAGAATCTCTGTATTGGAAGGTGGCCACCAGAATCCCCTCTGTATTGGAAGGTGGCCACTAGAATCTCTGTATTGGAAGGTGGCCACTAGAATCTCTGTATTGGAAGGTGGCCACTAGGATTCTCTCTGTATTGGAAGGTGGCCACTAGGATCCTCTCTGTATTGGAAGGTGGCCACTAGCAGGGTTGGACTGGGGCATGAAGGGCCCACCAGGGAATACTGTGGTGGGGGCCCACCACATAGTCAATGTGTATCATCTGTTACACCCACAGACTGCTTCAACAGCTCAGTGTGAAAATATAATTACAGTAAGAATCCTACTGACATATATACAAGGCAGAGAACATAATACTGATCACTATACAATAAGGACCACTTAAGATAATAGAAAATTCATTCTAGTTACCGCCATACAATACAGACTATATCCTAGCTATTGCCATACCATACACACTGCACCCTAGTATCACCATATAATACACATTGAACCTTCGTTATCACTGTACAATACACATTGCATCCTAGTTATCGCCATACAATACACATTGCATTTTTTTTTACTGGGCTACATTCAATTAAAGCAAATTTATGAAAGTAAAACTATTCAAGGAATTAACTAATAAAGCATAGAAATATACACATATTAAATATACCTCCATCCAGCCTGTCTACCTCCTCCTTCTGTGTGTTTCTCTACAGCCATCCAATATCCTCCTCCATGTGTGTATGTCTCTCTACAGTAATCTAATCTCCTCTCCATAAAAGGGTCTCTACAGCCATCCAATCTCTGTGTGTGTGTATTTCTACAGTCATCTTTTCCTGCCCTAAAGCCATCCAATCCTCCTCCATGTGTGTGTCTCTAGAGCCATCTAATCTCTCATCTCCTTGTGTGTGTGCCTCCACAGACAGCCTTTCTACCCCTTCCTTGTGTGTGTCAGACCAGCCAGCCTTTCTGCCCCTTCCGTTTGTGTTCAATACGCCTTATTGCTCCTTCCTTGTGTGTGTCCAGTCAGACTTATTGCCCTTCCTTATGTGTGTCCAGAAAGCCTTTCTGCCCCTTCCTTCTGTGTGTTCGATAAGCCTTTTTGCCCTTTCCTTGTATGTGTCCAGTCAGACTTATTGCCCCTTCCATGTGTGTCCAGAAATATTTTCTGCCCCTTCCTTGTATGTGGCAGACCTGCCAGCCTTTCTGTCCGTTTCTTTTGTGTGTTCAATAAACCTTATTGCTCCTTTCTTGTGTGTGTGTCCAGTCAGACTTAATGCCCATTTCTTGTGTTGATTCCAGTTAGCCTTATTGCCCCTTTTCTTTGTGTGACAATTAAGCCTTAATGCCCTTTCTTCTATGTGTCCAGTCAGCCTTATTGCCCCATTTTTTATTATTTTCAGTCAGCCTTATTGCCCCCCCTTCTGTGTCCAGCTAGCCTTATTACCCCCTCCTTCTGTTTCCAGCCAGCCTAATTGACCCCCTCCTAATTTTTGTCCAGTCAGCCTTTTTGCCCTTTTCTTCTGTGTCCAACCATTTTTTGCTGCCTCTTTGTGTCCAGCTAGCCTTATACCTCCTGCTTTTTTGTATCCAAGTAGCCTTAATGCCTCTTCCTACTGTCTCCAACCAGTATTTTTTGCCCTCTTTCTGTCCAGCCAGCCTTATTGTCGCCTCTTTATGTGTCCAACCAGCTTTATTGCCTCTCATTATTTGTGTCCATTAAGCCTTATTGCTGCCTCTTTACGTGTGCCCCCTCAGCCTCCATGTTATTTAAATACACATTCCCCAACTACCATAATCTTACCTTTGATGTCTTGCCTCCAGTTCTCTCCTCCGTGGCGCACTCTGCAGAAAAGTGACGCTAACGTGACCTTGGGTCACACTGGCGTCTTGAAAACAAAGCTGCGGGTAGCTGTGCAATGCCAGCTCTTTGCAGCAGGTGGGGGGGGGTACACCGGGTTTATGAGAAGGCTCAACCTCCTTGCAAAAAGGGGTGGAGCTTACAGGCACCGGGGCCCACTGGGGGGCTCCCCGGCAGGCCAGTCCGACCCTGGCCACTAGGATCCTCTCTGTATTGGAAGGTGGCCACTAGAATACACTCTGTATTGGAAGGTGGCCACTAGGATCCTCTCTGTATAAGAAGGTGGTCACTAGAATCCCCTCTGTATTGGAAGGTGGCCACTAGAATCTCCTCTGTATTAGAAGGTGGTCACTAGGATCCTCTCTGTATTAGAAGGTGGTCACCAGGATCCCCTCTGTTTTGGGTGGTGATCACTAGCATGATCTTTATATTTGTAAGCAGTCACCAGGATCCTTTCTGCATTGGGTGGTGGTCACTAAGATGGTCTCTCTATTGGGTGGTGGTCTCTAGGATGCACTCTATACAGTTAAGTGAACACTAAGATCTTCTATGTATTGTCTAGCAGTCATTAGGATCCTTTCTTTATAAGGCGGAGATCATTAGGATTCTCTTTGAATGGTGGTCACTAGATTCCTCTCTGTTTTGGGTGGTTTATTTAACTAGAATTTATTGTTGTTATTATTGTTATTGTTATTATTATTATTTAATATTTTTATTTTATGTTTTTATTATTACCGTTTCACTATACTATTCAATATACTATATGTATATTGGGTGGTGGCAACTAGGAAGCTCTTTATATTGAAAAGTGATCCCTGGAATAGTCAGTGTATTGGGTGGTGGTCACTAGAATGCTCTTTGGATTGGGAGGTGGTCACTAAGATCTTCTAGGTATTATCTGGTGGTTGCTAGGAGCCTTACCTTATTAGCCAAAGATCACTAGGTTTCTCTTATCATTGGCTGGTGGCCACAAGGTTGCTCTCTATAGTGGGTGATGATCACTAGGATGCTCACTATAGTTATTAGTAGGATACTTTCTATATTTTCGTTAGAACACTCTCTGTATTAGGTGCTGGTCACTAGCATGCTTGTTATATTGATTAGTGGTCACTAGGACTCACTCTGTATTTGGTGGTGTTCACTAGAATGCTCTCTGGATTGAGTGGTGGTCACTACAATGCTCATTATATTAACAACTAGTGGATTCTTGTTAATAGGTTGCTCTCTATATAGGGTGGTGATCACCGAATGCTCTTTATATTGATAGGGGGTCACCATGATCCTCTCTGTATTGGGTGGTAGTCAATAGAATGCCCACTACATTGATAAGTGTTGACTAGGACCCTCTCTGTATTGGGTGGTGGTCAGTAGAATGCCCACTACATTGGTAAGTGGTGACTAGGACCCTCTCTGTATTGGGTAGTGGTCACTAGGATTCTCTATATATTTATTGGTGATCATTAGGTTGCTCTTTTTATTGATAAGCGGTTATTAGGATCATTTAATAATTTCATGTTGGTCGCTAGGATGCTCTCTCTATTGGGTAGAGGTATGTATGGCATGGTGGTAACTTGGATGCTCTCTCTACTGAGCAATGGTCACTAGGATGTTGTCTATATTTTTTAGAAGTCACTGGCATTCTCTCTGTAATTGGTGATGATGACTATGAAGCTTTCTGTATTTGATGCAGGTCACTTGGATGATGTATACATTATATAAAGGTCACTATAAATTTCTGTACTGTACAGGTTCAAATTCCTTTTTATCTGGAATGTTTTTGGCTATACATAAGAAAGATTTACATTTAGTAAAATTAAAATTTGTGTTATTTTTTTTTTTCAAATCATTACCCTCTTATTAAATTTATTAATACAACTTACAGAAAGGGTAATGCCGTAACTGCTGCAAGACAATAGGCGTACCAGTCTAGACTTACCGCCATTTTGCATTCGCATGATTTGAAAAACTTAAGGCAGGGTATAGCTATTGGAAGTTCATTGGGGCGAGGGAAGTGGTTAGTGAAATGATCGCATGAATGTTGTGATAATGCGGAACCTATAATTAAGAATACACACGCAACTGATAATTGTATTGAAATCATCTTCCTGAATCCTGTCTTTTTTTCTGTGCTACAGACTTCCTCAAACTTATTTCAATTTCAATTTTTAATGTTTAAAAATGTAAGTTTTTTTTTAGTTTACTGTATTTTTCACCACTCTATACGATATTTGTAAAAATGTGTCTTGGTTGTCCATGTGACATCTTGATAAAACAATAAATAAACTGTCTATATATAGAGAGGGAGAGTAAAAAGATATAGGCACATTTACTCTGAACGTGTTAATGATAAACCTAAGCAGACTAATAGTTAAATATCAAAATCAGTCCACAATTAAAAAAGCACCAGGAGTCTCAGAGGATCCAAGGAAAGGGGAAGCAAGAATCTGAAAATATAAAGCAGAGGGTTAGGGTCGCCTGGTGTTATCCTGACAAGATTGTGCCACACATTTGAGCAATTGTGAACAATAAAACATAGAGACTGCGTGTCTCAGCTCCAAAATATAAAAATATATTTTTTTTTTAGATTGTGGACTATATAGAGTAAATGTGAAGCAGATTTGAACACCAAAAAAGCTCTATCAGCCATATATGGAGATTATCATGGATAACGTTTATAAAATAAAAAATAATGAGCCTGATCCAGACTTAAGGTCATTTTACATACTCCTGTGTACCTAAGTTACTCACTACTAAGGAAGATGCCCTCCACCTGGCACTTCCCTCATAGGTACGTAACTAAGCTGTACAGTCACTCTTTATAATAAAGGTTTCCCTGATTTCCGGGGTTTTTGCTCATCGGTGTGGTTCCTAGTTATTCCTGTGAGGGGATTGAGGCTACAGTTGAGAGTGGACACTGAGGGCCGACAACTACTATTTACCTGCAGCCAAATCCATCTCCACCATCAGGGCCTCTGCTTAAAACCTTGCGTTTAGTTGGACTCTGTGCCTTGGTGCCCTCCTTTTATAACAATGGGGTAGATCCAGAACTACGTGTGGCGTACGTTTATTCGCGGAGCGTATTTTCGTGCAAAGGCCATGGGCCATATTCAGAGATCCATCCGAGAAAAGTACGCAATTATACGCACGGACGTAGCAAGGCCACACCCCTGACACTCCCCTTACACGGACGGGTTTTCCTTATCTTTATGTGGGCATTTCCGTGCGTCGAGTAGTTCCGTATGTGCGTATCAAACTAACCGCGCCCACACCTCGCCCAAACTTCTTCATTAAAATACCTCCCCCGCCCATTTTTATTTTAATTCTCACGTGCGTCTTTTTACGTGGGAGTTCCGTGCGTATTTACCCACGTGCGATTCACAAGTCCGTCCGTGAGGCACTTCCGCACGTATAGTCTACGTGAGCTACGTAAATAAAGTTACTTTGCGTGCCTAGTTGAAACGTACCTAAAAATACGCATGGAACAAGCTGTGAAAACGGTTCTCTGAATAGGGCCCCTTCTGTGCAGGTGCCAGGATTTCTGACTGATGAAATGGGTTCCCTGACATCATACTGTTATTATCCCTGGATCATGGAATGTGATGAACATTTATTAAAAAAAAACTTATTTATGAAAGTCCAATGAATAAATTAGTAAAATGTTATAATTGTTATATAGATAGACACTGGGCCGGATTTAGACCCCTGAACACTTTCCATACATTGGGGGGGTCTGGTAGTACACACGAGAGAGGAGAGTTACGCGGCCTAAGACAGCCTTAAGTCCCACTTATGGATGCAACCGTTTATCCGTGTGTAAGTAGGTGTTAACGCCCACACTGTATAATTTACATCTTCCCCCACCCACTTTGCATACTTTTTGCGGGCAGAGGGGAAGCACCCCACTATCGGACGGAACTCCTATCGTACAGAACTGAGTTGCGTGCATAAGTGGGCTATCGTTATGATGTCTGGATCCGGTCTATTATCCTAATATGGGAGTGGTGAAAATATTTTAATTTTTTTATGAAGTTAATCTTTAGAACTTGAAAATTACTATAAATTATGTTTACATAAATAAATGTAAACTTTTACTTTTTTATTATGATTCTAATATTTACTTGGAATTTACAAGCAGCTATAAGGTTGAGAAATAGAAAAAGAAAGTGCAAACAAAAATGTGATAAATTCATGTTATTAAAATGGATCTAAGATGTTCTCCACATCTTCTAGATAGTCTCTTTTTATCACAGAAACACAGAAACTTTAAATTCTTTGGGGTAGATTCAGAACTATATTTGCCGTACGTTTATTCGCGTAGCGTATTTTCGTGTGCGTATATTCTATACACTCCCCTAGGCACACCCCTTGAACGTACGTATTTTGTCAAGATACGCTTTCCAAACCCTACCTTAACTTTTGCCAACGTAACCGCAGTGATCCGCACACGTACGTATGGGCAACACGTATTTACGCAGCTAAGCACGCCCATACTGTACACTTTAAATACAAACCCCCGCCTACATAGCGTATTTCAGACGTATTTTAGACTCACGTAAAATTGGCACGCCCACACGTAAGTATTTACGTGACACATACGTGAATGGCCCATACGTTCACAATTACGCTACGTTACTGAGCGTATTTTCTATGGTGCGCATGCGCAGTACTTACCAAAAGGCGATTTTACGTCTCCGCCACGCGTAAATTCGCTCGCAAGCGTTGTTCTGGATCTGGCCCTTTGTTTGTACCAAGTATGTTAATGTCTAGAAATGTACGACAGTACAATAAATCCTTATCCAAACCTGAATGTGTTTTTTCTTATAGCATGAGGATTAAAAAAATGTTCTCTTGATAAACAATTTACTATTAAAGGTTTAATAAATTGCAACACAACATTTGTGACATATATGAGTGTGGCTGTGGATTCTTTTATATTGGAAAACTAAAAGAATTTTGAAAATGAAAGCCCTTGAGCATACAAGGTAAACAAACATACAATACATTGACTTTATAATAGAATATATGGATCTGATATCACAGATTTCAGAAAAGAAAAATCAAATATGATCAAACTTGCCCTAAATAAATGGGCTATACATCTAGATTTTGTGAGCTAATATAAGGACCAAATTTTTGTGATATTTAAAGATCAGCTTCATTAGAAATTAGTTTGGGTGTAATTGTTTGTTTTCTTATACAAAAATCTTTTATAAAAAAATAGCTATTTCTCATTTTCCTTAAAAAATACTTTTTTCTTCCTTTCCTAAAACAGAAATCAATGGACCATATTCAGAGATCCATTTTTTCTGGAAGTTCCGTGCGTATTTTTACAATCCATTGAACTGCGCAGGCGTAGCAACTAAATTTACGCAATCTACGTTGATTTTACGCACAGAAGTCCAGTAGGCGCGGACTTGTGAATCGCATGTGGGAAGATCCATACGGAGGAGCGTGTTTATAATCCGTCTGGAGAAAGATCCGTGTAAGTGGGTGGGGGGGAGGCATTTAAATGACCATTTTGAGGGTGCGGTAAGGGCGTGGTTAGGTAGATACGCACATACGGATCTATTATACGTACGGAAATGCACACTTAAAGATAAGGGTGGTCGAGGCACCATCAACCCGTCCGTGTGCGGGGAGTGTCATGGGTGTTACCTTGCAACGTCCGTGCGTATATTTGCGAATCTCTGAACACGGTCCAATGTCTATATGGTCTAATTATAATCATTTCTTTTACCACTTTGTTGACAAGAGGGGAGACCTGAAGTACAGATGTTTCTAAGCTAAGTTCACCCTCAGGTCATATCCTCAGGTCTCGCGGGACTTCATTTCCCAGTCTCAGCCACCGCGGGACTTCATATGCTAACCGCAGTCCCACTCGGTGGATGAGACTGTAAAGGTAAGGAAAGCCGGCCCTCATTTTAGCATCCAGCAGCAGCGCTGGACTGGAGTCAGACTGCGGCTGGATGCTAAAATGGTTCTTGTAGGTGATACTACCTCTTAGCCAAGGTGGCATTGCCGGCGGTGCCTCCCTTTTACTGGTGCCCCTGGTGGGTGCCATCCTGGCCAAGAGGTAGATATGCCTCTGCTGACACCAGTCAGGTGGTAGACTTGGCAGGGTGATGGGGAATCCTGCATGGAGCAGAAGAGGCTTCTGGACTCAGGTTCTCAGATCTTCCATGACTATAGACTTTCAGAAAGCAACAGCATCAGATGGGGTAAGTGTCTTTACCACTGCCATGTGTGACAGAAACATGAAAACAAATCTTTGAATGTGGATCAAAAATGTCTAAATCTTCTACCTTTCTCCAGGTCTTACATTTTGCTAGAAGTCTAATTTCCTAATTTGAGTTTCAAAGGAAACATTATATATGAAAAAAAGTAGCCCAGAGAATAGCATACAATTAACTACATGTATTAGTGAACCTCTGCTGTCGAATTTTATTTCCAAAATATATTTCTTGTGTCCTTTTTAAGCTGAATATTTTGTCTAAAGGTCTCATTTTGAGTGCTCGTATGATGGCCCTTTTCACCTCTTGGTTCCTTAGACTGTATATGAGTGGATTCAGCATAGGTATAACCACTGAATAGAACAGAGAGACCACCTTGTCTCGCTTCTCAAAGACCCTGCCAGAGGGTCGTAGGTAGATAAAGAATACTGTGCCGTAGAAGATGGAGATGCACATAAGATGAGAAGAACATGTACTGAATGCTTTCTGTCTGCTCTCGGCAGATTTTATCCGTGAAATGGAGGAAACAATTAGAGAGTATGAGATGAGGACTGTCATTATAGATCCAATTCCACATAAACAGGTGAAGAAAATCATTACTATGTCACATGTGAGAGTTTTAGAGCAGGACATCTGGAGCAAAGGAGATACATCACAATAGAAGTGTTTTATAACGTTGGAACCACAGAACTGGAGACTGAAGACACATCTGGTTTGCACTGAGGACTGAAGAGATGCTAAAGATATGGAAAGCAAAAACAGACACAGACATTTCCTCTTGTTCATTATTGCGATATAATATAAAGGTAGAGAGATTGCTATATATCGGTCATAGGACATGGTTGACAGAAGGAAAGCCTCTGTTCCTGCCAAGGAAGCAAAAACGAAAAACTGAAGAGCACATCCATTGAATGAAATGAATTTTGTCTTTGACAAAAGGTCACAAAGCATCTTCGGTGTTATCACTGAGGAGTAGCAGAGGTCAACCATGGAAAGGTAACTCAGGAGATAATACATTGGAGTGTGGAAGACTGAGGTCTGGTGGACAATAGCCATCATGCCAACATTGCCAATTATGGTCACTACGTAAACAAGCAAGAAGACTATGAAGAGGAACGGGGCAAGATTTTCATCATCTGTTAGACCAGAAAACATAAAAAATCTCTCCTGTGTCTGGTTCGTGACTTCCATTGTTTTCATAAACTGTAGTGGAAAAAATAAATCAGAGTACATCTAGGATAAGATTTCTTCAAAATTCTACAATTGTGCTCAGTTAAACCTTTTAAATAGTCAGGGAAAAGTACATATATAAAAATTGGACTTCTTCATCTTAAAAGTTGGTTGTATTCCTTTAGGAAGCTTACACTTTAACAATATGGGAATGGAAAATAAGAAGTGTGGGGCTAGGATACAGGGTCTTGAGTAAAGGGGAGAGAATTTGGTTTGTCTTAATCAGGAGAAGGAGATATAAACGTACGGGAGGCGGTAATGTTAATTCCAGTCAGTGAGAAGTCTTGACATTTAAGTTTGATGACAGGTTGTCATGTTTTTCTTGTGTTGATGTTTTCTTTTTATTTTATGACATAATTTCCTGTATCTTGTTTTAAACCAAAAGTGATGTACTAGCTTATATATGCACCGAGATTGTCTTAGGCCAGTCGGGCCTCTCGTTTGTTATGTCATCTTAAAATATTGTTAGACTCACGGTCATGTGATTTCAGAATAACATGAGATGTATCAGATGGTACATTTTTGTATTGTATGTCACTTGCAACTTAAAAATTTATAAAAAAAGAAAAAAGTTTCTTAAAAAAAACAAATAGTCAGGGAAAATTCTACCATACATGGTGGGAAATTGCATGCATCATGGGCCCACCTACAGGGGAAAGCTGAACATGGCTTCATCTTACCAATTAGCAGCTACTGGCTTCCTGTAGCGATCAGATAATAGAGCTAATAACACCCATTCAATGATTAGAAGTGTGTTATGTATGTAGCAGTAGTATAAGATGTTATTGTGTGATGTGTGTAATGCCAGGCAGATGGTTGGAGTGATATCTGGTGGGGGGCAGGAACCCAATATAGGGTCATCCCTGACTACAGAGGACACAGGAAACTGGATTTGTGTGACATCACAAAAGCTTGGAAGGGGTTAAGTCTGGGAGTGACTGCTCCTTATCACACATCTACATGAGGGCAAGGGTTATCTACCTCAAAGACTTTTC
This sequence comes from Limnodynastes dumerilii, assembly GCA_011038615.1. Lineage (NCBI taxonomy): Eukaryota > Metazoa > Chordata > Amphibia > Anura > Limnodynastidae > Limnodynastes > Limnodynastes dumerilii. The sequence goes on along the minus strand of WWET01001551.1, from coordinate 350,635 downwards.
CCTAGCTCTGAATTAGACTTCATTGAGCCAAAACCACAGGGGGTCCTCAACTCTGGACAGAGTATAGGGGCTGGATAATGTAATAGACATTGATGGACAGTTGTCACTTAGCTATTGATTCTCCAATCACCTCTGCTAGAACTATGAGGGGCTGTCTTCAGTGCCCGGAGGTGTGTCACAGGTAAAAAGCCAGAGAGGGGCTTTGGGGAGGAGATTTGGGTTGCAGGCTGGCGGTGAGGTACGACCTCTGCCAGGACCCAGAAGTGCTGAGGACGCTGTTTCAGGCTGGCGGTGAGGTACGACCTCTGCCAGGGCCCAGAAGTACTGAGGACGCTGTTTCAGGCTGGCTGTGGGGTGATACTTCAGTAACAAGGACCTTCCACAGACTTTCCCTCCCTGGAGAGGGGAGAGCATTGGCCGAGCGGCCGGGACCTTCAAGACATTTATCCGGGTAACAGGCTGCATCTTCATTGTGAGTACCTGGATATTTGGACCTTGGGAGGAGACCCTGCCAGGGCATTGCAGTGCCGTCAGAGGGGAGTATTTGTGGCCTTGAGGACAGTTGCTGAGATTCAGGTGATAGAGCTACTTAGACTGGTGGGGGGAACGGGACAGGTACTGTGGTTACTGCCTGGCATTGATGTCTGTGTAAGGATAGGATTTAGTGCTGTGTTCATGTTTTATAATAAAGTTCTGTTGTGTTTTTATAACTGCGTTTGCCTGAGTGATTAGAAGAACTCTAGGAGATACCCAGTAAGTGTTTCTGGCATAGTAACTGGGCCAGGTGAAAGTGGTATCTTCACACATGGTTTAGCCCAGGAGTAACACATTTCAAGCACTTACTTAAGTCTGGATCCAGCCCTGGATTGAGCCCTTTGGGTTGCCCTCTGTTCTTTGGGTTGATTTTGTTTTACAAAATCAACCCAAAGAACAGATCTTCTGACATATAAGGAAAAATCAAAAAACGACATGCCTATCTCTTTTATAACCACATTTAGTAACACAGAAACATGGATACATGAAACTTTGAATAAACATTGGAACATCCTTCGTATGGATCCTATACTGGAACAAATAATTCCAACAAAACCTAACATCAGAGTGTATGACATCCTGCAAAATGTATGGTTGATGTCATCTTCACTGTATGATCTCTGCCGGAAGCCAGCAGCTGCTAAAGGGTAAATAAAGTTTGAATGATTTACTAATGGGCTGCTTTCCTACCATGTCGTGAAATGAGCATCATGGCAGAGAAAGCTGTAAATATATGGTCAAAAAATTGAAACAAAAGTTATTTAAAAACGAATCAATGAAATTAAATATTTTTAACACATAATGATAAAACAATAATTTATATAATGTTGTGTTACATTTGGACCACCCTAGTTGCAAATTCACTGCTCTAATTGGCTACTACAAAACTGCAAAATGCAGTTTTAAGGCAACTTTCTATTGATCGATGCTTTATTACAATATAATGCCTTTACTAGTGTTATCGTCAACGCTGACATAATTATTGATGATTTTTATATCATACTCAGGTGGCAAAATTCAAATCTTTGATAGTTAAACTTTCTCTAAAATATACCCACATTCATATAAAAGCGTTTGTGGTTTGCCCTTTAAAGGTGAAACTTAGTGAATGCAAAGAGAGAGAAAGAGAGCGATGACACTCTAACAGGCCTTGTTGCACACTCTAACAGATCTTGATTGGGTGACGTGCTCACAGCATGAAGCCCGGCAGCTATTAAATGTTTAATTAAATCAAACTTGGGGTGGGTCCACCATGCGTGGGAGTTCACGCCGTGTGTGGCGCACTTTTCCCAGATATTGAGAAAGGGTTAACTGGGCACAAATGAAGTTAGGGAAGAGATGCCAAGGTATCACATTACTCTAATTGTCTCATAGAGCTGTGGAGTCTCTGCAATGATCATCATCCTGGGCTTAGACTTGTCCTGTAATTGGTGCAAATGGTCTGGTTAAAACTGAGCTCCTTAAACTATTGTTCGGGTTTGGATTGGCAGGAACAGGGCGTTACTTTAAATTGGCTATTTTGGTGTACTCCTTCTTTCCTCCATAGCCACGGCAGGGAGTGTATTGTCTTAAATGCTGGAATTACATACAGTACTGTTCTAGGTATGCACATTACTCATCTAGATATGCACAGAGCAAAAGTACACAATTATTATTATTATTAGTATTAACGTCTATTTATAAGGCACCAGAAAGTATCCACAGTGCCGTACAAAGGCAATAGTTACATATACAATGCAATTAACAGACTGGAATAAGGAATACAATACAAGTATAAAGCAAAAATAAAATACAGTACAAAAATAGCAGAACAATATGTATGGAAAATAAAGATGCTGGATAGGTGTGTAGGAGCAGGTGAATAAGGAGAGATATAGAAAGTAGAGAAAGAGGTGGGAATTAATGAGTACAAGGTAGAGGAGTGACAATAGAAGGAAGGAGACCCTGCTCATAAGAGCTAACATACTAAGTGGGAGGGGATGAACAAACAGGACAATAAGATAAGAAGATGTTGTTGTTCAGGGAAACTTAGCAACATACAGCTACAATGGCATTTGCATATGCAGTCTGCATATATCGATCCGGTACGAAAGATAGATGACAGACCATTAGTAAATCATTAAAGGTTTGTTTATTTATCAAGTAGCAGCTGCTGGCTCAGACAATGAAGCTGACATCACCCAATCAATTCACAGGATGATTCATACAATCTTTCTGTAGGACATTGAATGGATGACGTCAGCTTCATTATATAATTTCTGTAGGTAGTTGTTAGCTTTTAATTGGTAAGTAAACAAAGGTTTAATGATTTCTGAAGCCCTATTCAACTTTCCTCAGTAGGTGAGCCCATCATGCATGGCAGAGGTTTCCTTGATTTTGGAAAAGCTTGAACGTCACACAACTGTAAATAAAACAAACATTATTTCTTTCTGTTGAAATACAATATTTTTCTATAAATAAAAATGCAAATTGCAAAGTAATATCTTTAAAAATGGTATAAAAATTCAAAAATTATAATAAAGTGCAGTGGAGCGTTACTTTCTGTCATTGGAGGGAGTAACACTTGCTTTGTGTTACGCTGTATTACATATAATGGAACATACCTCATCACAGGGAACCGTACGCTTGTGGTTCAGGTCATCTGCATTTTCAGGCCTCTCCATGCATGCAGGCTTTGAAATACGTAAATATCAATTAGGTCAGACACAAGTGGTGTGATACTATTGGATGTGGACAGTAAAATACATGCACCTCAGAATGGTCCAGATCCAGACCTACGTTTCCATTACGTTTCAAGGCGTAGCGTATTTACACTAGCATATTTTCTATGTTTCTTATATGTTTCTTTTTCCTGTTATAATATAATTGTGTGTTTTGTGTATGTTGTGTTGCATCCTGAGGCAAAGGGATCCCTATCTGTAACATCACAGCCACTGTGTAATCAGTAGGTGACCGCTGTATAAACATGGTCTCACAAGAGGTTGTCCATCATGAGCACTGTCCTCTCAGTCTACTGGATGCCACTTATTTGCACATGTCTAGAGGGAAATATAGAAGGGGGTCTGATGCTGGGCACACATTGTGATATACGTAATGATGACTGACATTTCCGATTCATAAACAGCAAATGGCACAGTACTCAGTCATCCATCCATCACACAATTACACCAAAATGAAATAAAGAGACGGACAACATAGCTGGGTTTAAATAGGGAACACAGTATTTATTAAATTGGGCCAGATTGAATTGATTAATGATTAACCTAACTGGCTGACTTTGTCAACTGGCTGACTTAGTCACGCCAGTATAAAGGAATTAGGTGGCCCAATAGCAGTGGGAGGCTCAGCAAATGTAACTTCCACAGAGGTCAACAACCTTGACCTCGGCGCCCCCTAGCCTGATCCTTTAGCATACACTCGACCTGTTCCTAGTAGGGCCTGACCGTGGCGGTTCTGGTGCCCTCGCCCAATGGTTGTGTAGCCATCGGATCAGACTACCCCCGCTCCCACCATACATCAACAACCCCCTGCGCCAACCTTATTTGCTAAGCCCTCCACTGCTACCGCCACAGCGACGGCACCCAAGCCAGAGCCCCACCACCTAAAGACCCTTCAAAACCTCAAACAAATCACAAATAAACAGTCTGTTCCCCTTATTGGTGAGATGTACTCCATCAGCTCTGAAAAGTCACTGAAACATTAAGTTTCCTCCTCTTCTTCTCAATTTTCACAACATTTTCCTCCCCTTTCCATCGTACATGGGGAATCATACGGGACCAAAGAACACTGATATGCGAGAAATTATCGTGCAATTGACCAATGTCCTTTTTTATGGTAGTCTCCAAATCCCACATTGATCTACTGACCAAGTAATTCCCACCCAAATGAATAATCACTATTTCTGGGTGCGGAAATTTACAAAAGGCCTGATTGAAGAGGTGGAACAACAACTCCCATCTCAGACCCCGAAATCCCAACCAAGTTATTTTCCACCCCTCAGGTGCTGACTGAGCACATCCTTCCCTAACCAACTTCCCCACCCAAAAAACAAAGGAATGGCCCACAATCCACGCTTTCCTCTGCCCCAGCACGTGACCTGGAAAACAAAGTGAGACCACTATAAAAAAAAAACAGCACTCCAAGTCCGCCACCCCTACCATTTAAACAAATAACACCTTATCCACTCTCAAACCTTATTTAATTCCTTAATTTTTTTTATTTTATGTATATATATATATATATATATATATATATATATATATATATATATATATATATATATATATATATATATATATATATATATATATATATATATATATATATATATATATATATATATATATATATATATATATATATATATATATATATATATATATATATATATATATATATATATATATACATAAAATAAAAAAAATTAAGGAATTAAATAAGGTTTGAGAGTGGATAAGGTGTTATTTGTTTAAATGGTAGGGGTAGCGGACTTGGAGTGCTGTTTTTTTTTTATAGTGGTCTCACTTTGTTTTCCAGGTCACGTGCTGGGGCAGAGGAAAGCGTGGATTGTGGGCCATTCCTTTGTTTTTTGGGTGGGGAAGTTGGTTAGGGAAGGATGTGCTCAGTCAGCACCTGAGGGGTGGAAAATAACTTGGTTGGGATTTCGGGGTCTGAGATGGGAGTTGTTGTTCCACCTCTTCAATCAGGCCTTTTGTAAATTTCCGCACCCAGAAATAGTGATTATTCATTTGGGTGGGAATTACTTGGTCAGTAGATCAATGTGGGATTTGGAGACTACCATAATTGGTCCCGTACAAAGAAGCATCCAAGCCCAGACAAGACATACAACGCTTTATCACAAAACCAAATTGGTACTTAGTAAGAGGATCCCCTTTCTCATGAGCCAACCAATTTAATCCCCTCACTGTCCCTTTTTCCCAATATGCCCTTGCCAGCCCCGGACAGGCTGCCAAGAACACCCAACGACCTTTACCTGTCTGATCGGTCTTGGACTTGTGCACTTTACAGACAACCAAATTTTCTTGTATGACTACATTCTTGGTTAGCATACCCGAATTAACAGCAAGCTTCCCAGCAGCCACCAACTCCCCCAATCTGAAAGCACCAAAAAATGCCCAGGAGAAAGCCACCCGGAAAAGGTAACACTCCAATTCAGAGGAGGTCACCTCCGCCAATGCTGATAACATTCTCCTGAGCAAGTCCTTGTCAATCGGCCTCCTGATATCCTCCCCCCTCGGCTGTCTACACGCCCACCCCTTCATAACCTTCCTTATCAATTGATGTTTAGTGATATCACTCCCCCCATTCAAGATGGAAAAATGGGCAATCCCAGCTAATGCAGCACTCATGCTAGCCTTGGACCTTCCCGACTCATATTCCTCCCAAATCCACTTCAACAACAGATCCACACCAGCCTTACCTCTGTGCTCCATCCTTCCCATGTAGTGGACCCACTCTGACCATGCGCGCTCGTACACCCTCAGTGTCGCCGGAGTCAGGGACGCGTTCGCCAGGGCTACTAGGCCGGGTTCACGATCTGCCAAAGATGTAAAGGGCATGACAGACCCGTGTCCTTGGCCCAGGTGGCAAGGCCCTGAAACCTACTCCACTGCCCCCTGGAAAGAGCATCCGCAATTTCATTCTCCATACCTGGCACGTGCCTAACTCTAAAAGTGATATTAAAATGCAGACATTTCAGAACAAGAAATCTCAACAACCTAATAGCAGGAGGAGAAGAGGCCCGCTACCTGTTGATGGCCTGGACCACCCCAAGATTGTCACACCAGAACACAATGCTCCGATTACGCAGCTCACTAGCCCACAATTCTGCCACAACAATAATAGGGAATAGCTCCAGGACCAGCAAGTTCGCAGTGAGTCCCGTCTGACTCCATTCATGGGGCCACGGTGCAGCACACCATTGCCCCTGAAAATATGCTCCAAAACCAAGCAAGCCCGCTGCATCCGTGAACAACTCGGCCTCCAGATTGGATGAAACAGGCGTTTGCCAAATTAGCGTTCCATTGAAGTCCACCAAGAAAGATACCCACACTGCCATGTCTTCGCGGATTTCACGTGAGACTGTCACAAAATGATGAGACAGCCTCACGCCCGCCGTTGCCCGCTCCAATCTGCGGCAAAAAACCTTGCCCATAGGGATAACCCTACAAGCAAAGTTTAACAGCCACAACAAGGACTGTACCTTCTTCAAAATTGCTTTCCTGCGGCTTTGTAGGTCAAGGAGAGCCTCCCTGAGTCGGCGGACTTTATCCTCTGGCAGCCTACAAAGCCCCTCCAAGGTTTCGATCTCGATACCCAGGTATGAGAAACGGCAGGTGGGCCCCTCGGTCTTGTCGGACGCCATGGGAACCCCAAAGTGCCAAAACAGAGCTCTAGCAGAAAATAGAGCCTTCGCGCACACCTCTGCAGAACCAATGAAGAGAAAATCATCCAGGTAATGTGCAATCAGCTGGTGGCCCGACCCCACCTGCACGCACCAATGAAGAAAGGTGCTACATTTTTCGAAAAATGCACAGAAGATGGCACAGCCCATAGGGAGGCAACAGTCAACAAAAAAGTCACTCTGGACCCTGAACCCCATGAAGTGAAAAGAATCAAGAGCATCGTTAACAGAGCCCCCTTCCGGGTATGACAGGTGAGTCGAAACTTTCCGGAAGCCTTTTTGGGAACCACACCAACCGGGGACACCACCAAACCCTCCAGTGGCGGACCGCCGAAAGGGCCAGCAATCCTCCCCTTGCGCACCTCCTCCATGACCTTCTGTTCAAGTATGCCTGGATGCTGCCTGGCTGATCTAAGGTTACGCTGCGAAACTGCATTAACTACACCAACTATTGGCAACTGAAAACCAAACTCAAAACCTAAACTGAGCATACTAGCAACCTCCCTGAGCGGGTAGATACTTAACCAAGGACGCATCGCATCCAACTTAATTGGGGTTGGGCCGGGCTGACCCCTGGATGCGGGTGGGGGAGGCACCCGGCAATCCTTGGCCGGTTGACCTCCCCCGCACTTGAGGCAGGAGTGCTTGTATCGGAACCCCGCTCCCTTGGTGCATCTAGCGCTGTTGAAACTGAAACACCGCCCCCTACATTGAGTCCAGTTACCCACCCCTTTTTGCTGCCCGGGGAGTTTACGAAAGGACTGCGGAAGGACTGCGGTTCAGTTGTGAACCTATTGGCTAGTATCGCGGCTGACCATATCTCAAGATCCTTCGTCCCGAAATCAATACAACGAAGGCCCTCCTGTTTCTTCCTGAAACCCTCATCATATGCTTTCCAAACCGCCCCTTTTAAATTGGATTGCATATAACACCAAACTGCTCTAGATTCACCCGGCTGAAATTCCACAAAGGAAGCCGCAAACACACAAAACCCCTCCTCCCACCTGACAAACGTCTTATAACCCTCCTCGCCTATCCCCCCTTTAGCCTGCGCCGCTGTAAGACCCTTGAGCGCGTCGTCCGTGAGGGAAAACATATCCATGTATTTCCCTTTTTTGATCCTGTCTTTCACGGACTCTCTGATCTGCCAATAGATGGCGGTATTAGGGCAGCGCATTGACTGATCCCGAGGCCTGGCCACCTTTTTTGCCCATGAATCTCCAGAAATCGCCGCCCCCCCTTTAACCACTGCCCCCCTTCCTCCTTCTAAAACCTTGCGAAGCAACTTCATGACCTTGCTTGATTTAATCTGAGAGTCATGGGACTAGATGTTATACAGGGGTACAGCTGGATGGGGAGGTGTAAGTGACAATGTTTTTTTGCCCTGGGTTCTTTCCCCTCAGAGTCGGGGCTCCGATCCCTGCGCCTGGGAGCTGGAGGTGGTGGAGCCACAGATGATGGTCCTGTAAATGAAAACATAGGTGTTAAGATGCAACATGTGAGTAACGTTGTATATTCCACCAGTTGCTAATCAGAAGAATACATATTAGCGCATAGCTGTGACAGGCCTATCAGTGATGCGCACATTAACGCCCTGTAATGTCTCCTGCAGTGGGATTTGTCTGAGCACATATATACTGTAAGCTGGCTACACACTACGGGCTGCATCCAGATTTAAGAAGGAGCTTGAAATTAAGGGCTTGATCCAGACCTTTTCAGCCGATCTGCGCATGCGCCGGGCAGATGTTGCCCGGCGTTGCTACGTTCAGGTTAGTGTAGCTGGGCGGGGTGAGCTAGTTTAATGAGGGTAGGAGGGCGGGCTAGGAGGCCATACACTCCTGTGCGAGCGTATGGCCCCTTCCTTACGCCGGTTGAAGTTAGGGTAGCATTCAGCCGGCGTAAGGAAAGGGCCATACGCCCGCACAGGGGGAGTGTCGGGGAAAGTGAACGCCGATACGCTGTGCTTTAGTAAGGAGGAGTCAAGTTAATTGTATTCTTTGCATGCAGGGATATTTCTTTGAATTGCTTACTGCACACAGATATTGACCAGCTTTACAATTACACTAATATTTAGACTTGGGCCTGGAAGCATCACCTCTCAACCCTAATAATGTTTGCAATAGATGAAATATGACTCCCCTGAAATCAACATGGTTTAGCCCAGGAGTAACTTTCCTCACTTAGGACCTGATTCACACTTAAGAATCTTCTTAAAA
>WWET01001551.1:323294-334076 GCA_011038615.1 Limnodynastes dumerilii | reverse complement strand
TAAGGGGCACTTCTGGCATGGTTTTTTGTTTATTAAGGGGCACTGGTGGCATGGTTTTTGGTTTATTAAGGGGCACTTGTGGCATTTTTTTTAATTTAGAGAGGGGCACTTGTGGAATGTTTACTTTTTTTAATTAAAATTTTTGGGGGGCACGTGGAGCTTTGCAGTTTTTTTTGGGAGAGGGCACTGTATGTTTGTTTAAAATAAATGGGCATGTGTAGCGATTTGGGACAGGGCATGCTGCCGATAGTAGTTCTACAAGCACTAGCATGCCTTGTGCTTGGGCATGCTTGTGCCTGTAGTTCTACTAGCGGCAGTATGCCCTGTCGGCCGGAACGTTATTTATTTATTTTTTTGACATAGGCTGCAGTGGGGCAGGCGGGGGGAACGGGTTAATTTAAAAACAAAAAAGGTTTTTGTTTTTTTTTAACTTTTTTTTTCAGCTCCGGTGAGCTGACCCTACGATTCCATCAGCCCTGAGCTGGTGGAAGCGTAGGGCTTTTTCCGCATCCAACGGACTGGTGTGCACGGAGTATTTAAATGAGAAAAGCGGAGCTTTTCTCATTTAAATATTCTGGAACACCCCTTTATTGAGATGGAATCGGATGCTGGCAGATACCATAAACTCCGCCAGCAACCCGACTTCCTTGCGCATTTAGCGCATGCACAGTTAGTTAAAAAAGTATCGCATCAGTGTGATTTTCATATATATTTAAAAGAAAATTAAGTGATTTTTAATGATGACAATAATTCAGTAGGATTTACAGATCTTTTTTGTTCATTTCCATTTACTTTCAAATTTGTGCTATGCCATCTTCATTTCTCAAAAAAAATGTGCTCTTGTAAAATGCTGGTTTCTGGATAGTGTGTGTTGCGCAGAAGGAGGTAGACATGAATAATTACTCCTACTTGTACCAATTACCATTTATCTATGGTAAAATAAAATAAAAAAAAACACTTTTCAGAAGGAGGTAAACACAGGTAATTACCCATACTGATAACAATTATAAACTACAAATTGGATATATTAGAAAAGAAATAGAGTATTTCAAAGGGAGGTAAACATGGATAATTACCCAGGCTGGTAGCAATCACAAATTACAAGCAATTACCTTTCTAAACAGCTACATTTTTTTCCTAAATACATTTTACATAATTCACACAGAAAGAAAACTTCAGTGAACAGTATGTGTGATTATATAAAATTACATGATATTTACAAATGTTTATTTTCATGACTGCTTGCAATATTTGGATTACTAATGTTTCTCATGTTAAGCTTAAAGGCATGTTTAGTTTAACACCTGTGTTAAAAAAAAAATACACATCTTTACTTATCTAACGGTTCTTGAGAATATATTTATAAAATAAATGACACTTATAGAACCTAAATGCTACTTTTATATTAATGCAGTGAAGATACCAATTTTACATTAAATTGCAATATTGCATGCAAATTGCAAGAGGGGAAAGAAGGTTGTCCCCATGGAGGCTTTGTTTATTTCATCCTAATAATAGTGCCGATGATACAACACTAACAACTCCCACTATGTCCTTGCTATTATCTTCTGCTTTTTCCATCCATGCTGGTATCACACAATTACAGTGCACCCCAACAATGCAATGGTACCTAATGGCCCTGCCGACCAGTATCTAATGCATTTGACCTGTGATGCTTAATGTAGAGTGTAGCAGTGGCAGGATGAGCATTTACAGAGGCTAAGGAATGAGGAAGAAAGGCTGACGTGCATTTTACTCAGTGCCTTATTAATGTTATTTTATCTGGCATTTTTATTAATTGGTGTAGCTTTTCATAACACTAAATCTTTCAACATTTTCAGTAAACTTTTTTTCTGTAGTTCAGTAAAATCCTAAAATGTAAAATAATAGCTCAGGTCAACACTACTTTATTTAGTAGGTTCTGGATACCTCAAAATAAATGATTAAAATAAGCATACTAAGTAAATTATGAGATCACACTATATAATAGTCGATTCCACTGTTTTAAAGAGTATGATTAATATATGCTTTTGTACCTTGATATATGTCTGCTTGTAAGGTTTGTATAGTCTAATGAAATTCATTAAACAGATACAATAGGGTGTAATTGTGCTCTATAAATGTGCTAAGTCCTGAAAAAAGTACACTAGGGAGCTGATTCAGAGTTGCACTTCCACCTTTTTTTTTTTAGGTGCAAGTGTACCTGAGCAATACTATGTTGAACTGCAAGGGGAGGCAGATTTAAATTGTAAACCCAGAATTAAAATTAAGAGGTGAAGTTTCTTAGCTCAACTCTATTTTATAGAATAAACATAAAGCTATGCAGTATTTTAGTTCTATGTGTAAGTCATGTATTTTTCCTGCATGCAAATTTTTAAAAATTAATTAACACCCCTTACTTTGAAAAATGGTTTATCCGAGCTGTACACTTGAACCTGGGGCAGCAGAGGATCCCAGGGTCACAGACCCCGTTTCACACTGCAAAGCAGACCTGGGAAATTCAGAGACCCGAGTCTGCCCTGTCGTCAAAGCAATGTGTAATTTGTTTACCGTTGCTAACACTACACTTGTTGCCAGAGCAATAGTAAAAAAATTACACCAATAAACTGCGTTAGGTGATACCCGGGTTGAAAACCCGGGTAGTTCACACTGCCACTGCACCCCTACCCGTGTAGGACCCAGGAATTAAGACTCCCCTCCCCGCAGCCTAACCCTAATACTCCCTTCCCCGCAGCCTAACCCTAAGACTCATATCCCCGTAGCTTAGACCTAAGACTCCCCGAAGCCTAACTCTAAGACTCCCCTCCCCACAGTCTGACTCTAAGACTCCCCTCCCTGCAGCCTAACCCTAAGACTCCCTTCCCCGTAGCCTAACCATAAGACTCCCCTTCCTGCAGTCTGACCCTAAGACTCCCCTCCCCGTAGCCTAACCCTAAGACTCCCCTTCCTGCAGTCTGACCCTAAGACTCCCCTTCCTGCAGTCTGACCCTATCCCTCCCCTTTCATGACCCTAACACTTACCCTCCCTTCCACAGAGCCTAACCCTCAAAGTCCCTGGAGAGGTTACCTCTCCAGTGGAGTCTGCGGCAGTTGCCAGTGGGTGCGATGGGTCCTTGCAATGCGATAGGTCTGGCAGCTTCTGAAAAATGAATGGGTAAACACACTGATTGGCATACTCACCAATTATAAAAATAAATTAAGGAAAGGCTGCATTTTCGAAATATAGACATCCAAAAATGAGCTTTCTAAAAGTGCCGGCAATTCCGTCCTGTTCCTGATACTGGAAATGATGTTAGAAAACACCATACATATATGAGTGTGAGTGTGTGTGTGTGTGTGTGTGTGTGTGTGTGTGTTGTAATTTACGTTAGAGCACCTGGAAAATGATCAATTCGAATGTTCCTTTTATCAGGTGCCCACTCTTCCTAGGGAACGGTATCTATAAACAATAAACAAAGCTGGGGACATGGGACAGTTACAAAACCGCTCACCAGGACACGGAATCTAGCTGAGGTCTGGTGTTCACAGGAGCCCCTGATGATGGGGCATGTATCCAGCAATGTATGGTACAAGCAAGACAGAGATACAGCTCACAGATGACCCAGCTTATGATCCAAGTGAACTCACTGTTTTTTGGCTGTATCTTAATTTTATCCATCCCATTTTATATCCTCATCCTTACTTTTAACTACCTTATTTTGATTATTACACTATTTTTAGCCATGTATTAGTCATCAGGACGTTACACTGGCCTTTCCCATTTTTTATTATACCCATTTTATGTATTTAAATATTTTACCTTTTAATTTTCCTCTTGATTGTACATAGTATTTTATATCTATGATTAGTTCCAGGTGTATACATCATAGGATTGCTTGCACAGTCTATGGATTCCTACTTATGGAACATATATATACAATACATGTCCCACCCTTTATATTTAATGTAACACCCAGTACCAACTTAGACACTAGGGGAACTTTGATATCACCATCATTATTTCATTTTATTTGGCCATATTTATTGATGCCTCTATAAAAGCTTATTTTAATGGCTAATATCCCTTTTTCATTTTTCCCATTTCCCATGGAATTGCTACTGTCACTATCTATTACCACTTAATACTCCTACATAACTGGCATAATAACAAGAAGTCTTAAAATATGAATCCTTTTAGGACCCAGAGAGCTCCGTGTCGTATGGCCAGCCTACCAGTTATAGATATCCACAAAGAATCTAAAATAAGGATACAATTGCCGGTATATGCTATATATTAGGACACTTATGGAGATAGTTTCACCTGCATATATTTCCAGATGTCGATAGGGGATCACAAATTGCAGAGAACAGATCTAATAAGACCCCCTTTAAGACCTAGCTCTCCATGTTTTTTTCTGCTTTGGGACCTTTGCGGATATCCCACAAGATGCCACAATAGTTGCAATTAGTAACATAACACTATATATGTCTATAATATACTGCCTCCTTTGCCTTTGTGGCTTTAGGTCCTTTTTATTTTTTAAAGTATGAGCGCGTTATTAACCCTGTCACTGTACATGTCCGCAATTTCATCCGCTGTATTTTTGATCCTGTTATAATTATTGCAATTGTTTCGACACATGTATATTTTTGTAATCTTGTTCCCTTTTAGAGTTATATAAATTGCTTTTATGAGTTTTTGTCTGTTTATAAAATTAATTGTGTACAACCAATTACATTACAAGCTATAACGGAAGTGCCCTATTTAGGAGGTAGTACTTACCTATACCCTCACTGCCTTGAAAAAGACTAAGGTCGAAACGCGCCGGTAGGTGCCATACACAGGTGGAGTGGACATTCAGAAAGATGTTTTAGGAGTTAATAAGGAAACCCGGGCACTAACATCAACCTATTTCCTCCAACCGTCCGGCATGGGTCCTCCCCCTAGGGGGTATTTTTTACCTTTTTATTATTTATTGTTTTCTAAGTGTTTTCCTATTGTAATAATAAATGGTAATCAGTTTTACACATTGGAGATCCTCCATTTTCTTCTTTCTTTCTATGCTCTTCATAACGGAGAGAACACAGTAATTGGAGACACTGATTCTGAGATCACAGACTGCAGCCGCAGCTCAGAGAAGCGAGCACAGATAGAAAGCTGAGACTGTGAGAAACTATACACCATTCGCTGCTACACGTGGATTGGAGAAACTACACACCATTCGTTGCTACACGTGGATCGAATAGAGCCTGTCCACAGCTGTATTATCGAGATCCACCAAACTGTAAGCTTTGGAAAGTTTTTGTCAGGACATAGCATCTTTGAAGTAATACCCTCCGGCTTTTGTTTTGGGATTGACTTTTTTTGGGACGGTACTAATTTCAAATCGGGGGACTAAAATTGTATTCCTATAGGACTTTATCCGGCTGGGTTTAGAAACTTCCAGCTACAGCATTCACTTTTTTCCACCGTTCTAGGATTACTTATATTATTTGTTTAAGACTTTTTCTGTAAGAATTTATTTTTCCAGTCATAGCATTTGATTCGCTATATATACATATTTTTTTGCTATTTGCACGTGTTTTGAACACTATTCCAGGGTCCGTTTATTCTAAGGATTGCAGTAATTTATTTTTCCAGTCATAACATTGGATTTGCTATATATATAATTTTAGTTTGCTATTTGCACGTATTTTTATGGTCTGTTTATTCTAAGTATTTATATCTTGCTATTCATACCATTATAAGATTTTGGTATTTTGGTGTGAAATTTTCGTTTGTGTAACCATTTGTATATTGACCGTATAATTAGCACTTTACCCATCATTTATTCAATGCACTTTGTCACTTTATTCTATTAATTATATTTATTAGGGTCTCTTGAATTTTGGATATTTATGCTCACTTTATGCACCTTGTCACTTTATTTGATTAATCATCGTTCTTAAGGTCACCATTAGTTTAGATACCTGCGCCCACTCAGTGTACCCTTTTATCTCAGCAATACCTGGGCCCAGGAAACAGGCACAAGATGCAGCCACTCATAACAGGTTGTCACTCACCGAGCTCAGCGCCGGTCCAGAAACAGACCATTCCAGACCAGAGTCTAACCCCAAACCAGGTATTCACCAGAGCCCCTGATGGTGGGGATGGATTTGGCTGCAGGCAAGGGGCAGGTTGCGGCCCCCAGACCAAGCACACAGACACAGAGATGGTGAGGCGAGATCCACAGAGAGCAGGAGTAGTAGTTGTTGTAGGGAGTGGAGTCACTGCAGCTGAGGCTGGATATGATGATATGACTGGAGCTGGGCTGGAACCAGGAGACACAGCAGTGCTGAGACCAGAGATGATGAGACACTGGAGCTGGACACAGAGAGGGAGGCAGGAACCAGTGGAAGGTAACTGGAAGCACGATGAGAAGCTGGAAAAGGGTAGTAAAATACAACCAGAAACCAGGGAGCCAGAACACATGAGCGAGCTCGAGGACATGAATCAGCAGACATAGATAATCTGTTGTTCTGACAGGGAAGTAATGTCTGGCAGGCCCTTAAAAAATTTCGATGGAAAACTCTGACAAGCCGGGGAGCATGGAGATCTGAGGACTTGACCCAGGAGCATTCTTGGGGGCCATACCCCTTCCAATGGATGAGATATTGTAGAGAACCCCTGGAAAAGAGAGATCTATAATGAGACTGATCTCATACTCCATCTGATCATGTACAGAGACAGGAGCTGGGGGCTTATGGGCTTTGGTGAAGCGGTTGATTACCCGAGGCTTTAGGAGAGAGACATGGAGCATGTTAGGGACCCAAAGAGCTTGGGGCAGTTCAAGCCTGGCAGCCACCGGATTAACCATTTACATGATTTTAAATGGACCGATGAAGCGAGGAGCTAATTTCATTGTAGGTACCTTAAGACGAAGATTGCGGGTCGATAGCCAGACCTTGTCCCCAGGAAAATACAAAGGTGCAGGTCTTCTCTTCTTGTCAGTTTTTCCTTTGGTCTTCTCTTCTTGTCAGCTACCTTTTTCATTTGAAGAGAAGCTTTGTCTAGTTGCTGCTTTACCTGAGTCCAAATTTTTTTGAAGGACTTGAGGGTAGATTCAACCGCTGGGCTATCCTTAGGAGGAGCATCCCTCAGAATGGGAGTCCTGGGGTGACGGCCATACAAAACAAAAAATGGAGAATGGAAAGAGGACTCATGGACCGCATTATTATGGGCAAATTCAGCCCAGGGCAGTAAATTGACCCAGTCATCCTGGTTGACCGATACACAGGTTCTTAGAAATTTTTCGAGCTCCTGATGCGTTCAAGTGAGCCCATTAGACTGGGGATGGTAGGCAGATGAAAAACTTAATTTGATACCGATGGCCTGACAGAAAGACCTCCAAAACCGGGAGACAAATTGAGTACCTCACTCAGAGACGATTTCCGTGGGACATCCATGGAGACGGAAGATCTCTTTCGCGAAGAGCTGAGCCAGCTGAGATAATGTGGGCAGACCCTTTAATGGAATGAAATGAGCTGAACGGGAAAAGCGGTCAACTACTACCCAGATGGTATTACATCCTCTGGACACAGCAAGGTCAGTAATAAAATCCATGGCAATGTGTGTCCATGGCAGATCAGGGTTAGGGAGTGGCATAGGCACATACTGTGCAAGATGAAACAAACTCTTCCACGTCCTTCTGTAATGTTGGCCACCAGTAAGAACGCAACAAACATTCTAGGGTTTTCTTGACCCCAGTATGGCCTGTGAAGCGAGTGCAATGTGCCCATTGTAACAATTTATGTTGTAGAGGAGGAGCGATGAAGTGGGTCCATACTAGAAGAGGCTAGAATGATGGATTTAGGGTCCAGGATAGGCCTTTCTTCAGGATTATCCTCAGAGTCTGGAGGGGCAAAGACACGAGAGAGAGCGTCTGCCTTTTTGTTTTGAGTGCCAAGGAAATAGGCAAAGACCAACTGGAACCTGGCAAAAAAGAGTGACCAACGCACCTGGTGGTCATTCAGGCACTGAGCGGACTTCAAATAGGTGAGATTTTTATGGTCTGTGAACACAGTGACTGGATGAATGGCACCCTTCAGGAGATACTGCACTCCTCCAAAGCCCATTTGACGGCAAGCAGCTCCTTGTCCCTGATGCCATAGTTCCTCTCGGCGGAGGAGAACTTACGGGAGAAGAAGCCGCAGGTTAGAAGCTTTCCATTGGAGTTGTGCTGCGAGAGGACTGCATCCGCACCATAGGAGGAGGCATCCACCTCCAGGAAGATTGGTCTGGTAGTATCTGAATGATTTAAAATGGGTGCCGATGCAAATGTCCTTTTCAGGGTACCAAAGGCCTGCACCTTCTCAGGAGGCCAGATAGAGTTCTTCACAAATTGATGATAAAAGTTTGCAAAGCCTAAAAACCGTTGAGTGGGTTTTAAGCCTTCCGGTTGGGGCCATTCCAGAATGGCCTTAAATTTCTCTGGATCCATTTGCAATCCAGTTCTGGAATTATGGAACCCAGGAATGGCATCTGATTCTTCGCTGCCTGAGATGGGTGAGAATTTCAGAGACATGGATCCAGTGGAGCAAGTCAGGGGAGAAGATGAGTATGTCATCTAAATAAACTACCATGTACACGTAAAGTATGTCCCGAAAGATCTTGTTCGTATAGCTTTGAAACACATAATCCGAAAGGCATGACAAGGTACTCGTAGTGGCCGTCCCTGGTGTTAAATGCGGTCTTCCACTCATCACCTTCTCAGATCCTGATGAGATTGTAATCCCCACGCAGGTCTAGCTTAGTATACATGGTTGCCCCCTTGACACGGTCAAAGAGTTCAGAGATAAAGGGTAAAGGATAGCAGTTTTTAATGGTGATCTCATTAAGACCCCTATACTCAATACAGGGGCACAGCTCTCCAGACTTTATCTTAACAAAAAAGAAGCCTGCATCGGCAGGAGACGAGGACTTCCGAATGAAGCCGCATGCCAGATTTTCTTTTATGTAATCTGTCATAGCCTTGGTCTCTGGTACTGACAAGGGGTAGGTATGATCCCGTGGGGGTGTTTTGCCAGGAATGAGTTCAATAGTACAATCCCACGGATGATGAGGAGGAAGCGTCTCAGCATTCTTTTTGGAAAAGACGTCAGCAAACTGAGAATAATGTGGAGGTAAGACCAGAAGCTGATTTTCTGAGACTGGAGTGGAAGTTGCTATGGAGTGGAAGTTGCTATGGGTAACCGGGCTGGAGGTGTGACTCGAAGTAGACAGGACTTATGACACTCAGATCCCCAGGATAACACTTGCAATGTGTGCCAGTCCAATGTGGGTGAGTGTAGCCTTAACTGGGGTAAACCCAGGACTGCTGGTCGAATGGCAGATGGCAGAACGATAAAGGAAATTTCCTTGGTGTTTAAGGCTCCCACTTGAAGGTGGAGAGGGACAGTGCACTGCTGCAATGGGTTGGAGCCTATCCGGCTTCCATCAATAGCAGATAGAAATATAGGCCTGTCTAAAGGTGTAGTAGAAAGGCCTAACTCAGTTACAATTTCTGCAGAGATGAAATTGCCTGCAGCACCGGAATCCACAAAGGCAGTGAAGCTGCTCCAAACATCCTGAAGAGACAGGGAGCTGTATAAAAGAACCTAGTTGAAGTTCCCTGGGAACAACTAGGTGCGTGCGTTTCCTGGACGCTTGGGACATGCGTTATGGAAATGCCCAGGATCGGCACAGTACAAACATAAAGATTTTTCCTTCGTTTCTCTAACTCCTGAAGAGAAATGCGGGAGTGAGCCAATTGCATCGGTTCCTCCAATGGGGCCACAGCAGGAGGTGAAGCAGGTGGCTGGGAAAAAGGGATCTGGAACCGGGGAGCCAGATGTAGGAAGACTTTACGAGCACAAACCTTTTCACAGGTATGCTACTGGTAACGTATGTCCATGTGATTGCAGAGAGAGATCAAGAGTTCCCGGGCAGCTAGCTCATTCTTTACCCAGTCATCCAGTCACTCACCGAGGTCAGCGCTGGTCCGGAAACAGACCACGCTGGAGGCGCAGAGTCTAACCCCAGACCAGGTATTCACCAGAGCCCCTGATGGTGGGGATGGATTTGACTGCAGGCAAGGGGCAGGTTACGGCTCCCTGACCAAGCACACAGACACAGAGATGGGGAGGTAAGATCCACGGAGAGCAGGAGAAGTAGTTGTTGCAGGGACTGGAGACACTGCAGCTGAGGCTGTTTATGATGATATGACTGGAGCTGGGCTGGAACCAGGAGACACAGCAGTGCTAAGACCAGAGATGATGAGACACTGGAGCTGGACACAGAGAGGGAGGCAGGAACCAGTGAAAGGTAACTGGAAGCACGATGAGAAGCTGGAACAGAGTAGTGAAACACAACCAGAAACCAGGGAGCCAGAACACATGAGCGAGCTCGAGGACACGAATCAGCAGACATAGACAATCTGGTGTTCTGACAGGGAAGTGATGTCATTAAGGCCCTGAGTGAGGAGTTCAGCAAGGCAATTAATAGCACCTGTGACATGCCTGCAGCAGAAGTGCACACCAGCAGTGTTTGAACTTAAAGGAGTCATGTGACTAGAAAAAGGTAAACAAAGGAACTATATCGTGCAGAGAGCATAGTGGATACTGTTGAATCATGACACAGGTGAAATAAATTATTTTAATTATACAAAAAAGAGACATACATTCAGAAACAACGTACCGGCATAATAATTGTTTTTAAACTTTCCAACACAGCCTATAATGTACACGTATCGACCAATGCTGTATATAGGCAGCCAGCATTCCTAT
>WWET01001551.1:308019-323269 GCA_011038615.1 Limnodynastes dumerilii | reverse complement strand
GCACGATGAGAAGCTGGAACAGAGTAGTGAAACACAACCAGGAACC
Source organism: Limnodynastes dumerilii (assembly GCA_011038615.1). NCBI lineage: Eukaryota > Metazoa > Chordata > Amphibia > Anura > Limnodynastidae > Limnodynastes > Limnodynastes dumerilii. The sequence continues at coordinate 323,223 of WWET01001551.1, read as the reverse complement.
AGGGAGCCAGAACACACGAGCGAGCTCGAGGACATGAATCAGCAGACATAGACAATCTGTTGTTCTGACAGAGAAGTGATGTCAGACAGGCCCTTAAATAGTGCAGGTGAGTGAGGAGTTCAGCAAGGCAATGCCTGCAGCAGAAGTGCACACCAGCAGTGTTTGAACTGAAAGGAATCATGTGACTATAAAAATGTAAACACAGGAACTATAACATGCAGAAAGTATATTGCAGAATCATGACAGCCCTCCCCCCCTCTAATGGGTGGACTCCAGACACCCTAATGAGGTTTGGAGGGGAAATTTTGATGGAAAGCTCTGACAAACTGGGGAGCATGGAGATCTGAGGACTTGACCCAGAAGCATTCTTCGGGACCATACCCCTTCCAATGGACGAGATATTGTACAGAACTCCTGAAGAAGCGAGAATCAATAATGTGACTGATCTCATACTCCATCTGATCATGCACGGATACAGGGGCTGGTGGGTTATGGACTTTGGTGAAGCAGTTGATTACCAGAGGCTTTAGGAGGGAGATGTTGAACATGTTAGGGACCCAAAGAGCTTGGGGCAGTTCAAGCCTGGCAGCCACCGGATTAACCATTTACATGATTTTAAATGGACTGATGAAGCGAGGAGCTAATTTCATTGTAGGTACCTTGAGACGAAGATTGCGGGTCGATAGCCAGACCTTGTCCCCAGGAGAGTACAAAGGTGTAGGTCTTCTCTTCTTGTCAGCTACCTTTTTCATTTGAAGAGAAGCTTTGTCTAGTTGCTGCTTTACCTGAGTCCAAATTTTTTTGAAGGACTTGAGGGTAGATTCAACCGCTGGGCTATCCTTAGGAGGAGCATCCCTCAGAATGGGAGTCTTGGGGTGACGGCCATACAAAACAAAAAATGGAGAATGGAAAGAGGACTCATGGACCGCATTATTATGGGCAAATTCAGCCCAGGGCAGTAAATTGACCCAGTCATCCTGGTTGACCGATACACAGGTTCTTAGAAATTTTTCGAGCTCCTGATGCGTTCAAGTGAGCCCATTAGACTGGGGATGGTAGGCAGATGAAAAACTTAATTTGATACCGATGGCCTGACAGAAAGACCTCCAAAACCGGGAGACAAATTGAGTACCTCACTCAGAGACGATTTCCGTGGGACATCCATGGAGACGGAAGATCTCTTTCGCGAAGAGCTGAGCCAGCTGAGATAATGTGGGCAGACCCTTTAATGGAATGAAATGAGCTGAACGGGAAAAGCGGTCAACTACTACCCAGATGGTATTACATCCTCTGGACACAGCAAGGTCAGTAATAAAATCCATGGCAATGTGTGTCCATGGCAGATCAGGGTTAGGGAGTGGCATAGGCACATACTGTGCAAGATGAAACAAACTCTTCCACGTCCTTCTGTAATGTTGGCCACCAGTAAGAACGCAACAAAAATTCTAGGTTTTTTTTGACCCCAGTATGGCCTGTGAAGCGAGTGCAATGTGCCCATTGTAACAATTTATGTTGTAGAGGAGGAGCGATGAAGTGGGTCCATACTAGAAGAGGCTAGAATGATGGATTTAGGGTCCAGGATAGGCCTTTCTTCAGGATTATCCTCAGAGTCTGGAGGGGCAAAGACACGAGAGAGAGAGCGTCTGCCTTTTTGTTTTGAGTGACAAGGAAATAGGTAAAGACCAGCTGGAACCTGGCAAAAAAGAGTGACCAACGCGCCTGGCGGTCATTCAGGCACTGAGCGGACTTTAAACAGGTGAGATTTTTATGGTCTGTGAACACAGTGACTGGATGAATGGCACCCTCCAGGAGATACCTCCACTCCTCCAAAGCCCATTTGACGGCAAGCAGCTCCTTGTCCCTGATGCCGTAGTTCCTCTCGGCGGAGGAGAACTTACGGGAGAAGAAGCCGCAGGTTAGAAGCTTTCCATTGGAGTTGTGCTGCGAGAGGACTGCATCCGCACCATAGGAGGAGGCATCCACCTCCAGGAAGATTGGTCCTTTTCAGGGTACCAAAGGCCTGCACCTTCTCAGGAGGCCAGATAGAGTTCTTTACAAATTGATGATAAAAGTTTGCAAAGCCTAAAAACCGTTGAGTGGGTTTTAAGCCTTCCGGTTGGGGCCATTCCAGAATGGCCTTAAATTTCTCTGGATCCATTTGCAATCCAGTTCTGGAATTATGGAACCCAGGAATGGCATCTGATTCCATTCTGCCTGAGATGGGTGAGAATTTCAGAGACATGGATCCAGTGGAGCAAGTCAGGGGAGAAGATGAGTATGTCATCTAAATAAACTACCATGTACACGTAAAGTATGTCCCGAAAGATCTCGTTTGTGTAGCTTTGAAACACATAATCCGAAAGGCATAATGAGGTACTCGTAGTGGCCGTCCCTGGTGTTAAATGCGGTCTTCCACTCATCACTTTCTCAGATCCTGATGAGATTGTAAGTCCAACGCAGGTCTAGCTTAGTATACATGGTAGCCCCCTTGACACGGTCAAAGACTTCAGAGATAAAGGGTAAAGGATAGCAATTTTTAATGGTGATCTCATAGAGACCCCTATACTCAATACAGGGGCACAGCTCTCCAGACTTTATCTTAACAAAAAAGAATCCTGCACCGGCAGGAGACGAGGACTTCCGAATGAAGCCGCATGCCAGGTTTTTTTTAATGTAATCTGACATAGCCTTGGTCTCTGGTACTGACAAGGGGTAGGTATGACCCCGTGGGGGTATTTTGCCAGGAATGAGTTCAATAGTACAATTCCACGGATGATGAGGAGGAAGCGTCTCAGCATTCTTTTTGGAAAATAATGTGGAGGTAGAACCGGAAGCTGATTTTCTGAGACTGGAGATTCAGGAGTGGAAGTTGCTATCGGTAACTGGGCTGGAGGTGTGACTCAAAGTAGACAGGACTTATGACACTCAGATCCCAGGATAACACTTGCAATGTGTACCAGTCCAATGTGGGTGAGTGTAGCCTTAACTGGGGTAAACCCAGGACTGCTGGTCGAATGGCAGATGGCAGAACGATAAAGGAAATCTTCTTGGTGTGTAAGGCTCCCACTTGAAGGTGGAGAGGGACAGTGCACTGCTGCAATGGGTTGGAGCCTATCTGGCTTCCATCAATAGCAGATAGAAATATAGGCCTGTCTAAAGGTGTAGTAGGAAGGCAGTTACAATTTCTGCAAAGATGAAGTTGCCTGCAGCACCAGAATCCACAAAGGCAGTGAAGCTGCTCCAAACATCTGAAGAGACAGGGAGCTGTATAAAAGAACCTAGTTGAAGTTCCCTGGGAACAACTAGTTGCGTGCGTTTCCCGGACGCTTGGGACATGCGTTACGGAAATGCCCAGGATCAGCACAGTACAAACAAAGATTTTTCCTTCGTTTCTCTAACTCCTGAGGAGAAATGCGAGAGTGAGCCAATTGCATCGATTCCTCCGATGGGGCCACAGCAGGAGGAGAAGCAGGTGGCTGGGAAAAAGAGATCTGGAACCAGGGAGCCATATGTGGGAAGACTTTACGAGCACAAACCTATTCACAGGTACGATACTGGTAACGTATGTCCATGTGATTGCAGAGAGAGATCAAGTTGTCCAGAGTCTCGGGGAGTTCCTGGGCAGCTAGCTCATCCTTTACCCAATCATCCAGATCTTGCCAGAAGACAGCGATAAGGGCCTCTTGATACCAATTCACTTCAGTAGCCAGTATGCAAAATGTTATAGCATACTGACCAACAGTATTGGAACCCTGGCGTAGCTGAAGTAAGCTGGAGGTGGCAGATGAGACTCTTCCAGGCCCATCAAAGGTTTTACAGAATGCATCCAGAAAGGCTGAGTAGTCGTTGACTAGTGGTTCTTTACGTTCCCATATAGGAGAGGCCCAGGCTAGGGCTTGATCCTATAATAAAGAAATTATATATGCCACCTTCGAACGACAATTGCTGCAGGAATTGCACAATCCGACCTTGCTCCTCACATTGCTTCTCCACAGCATCACTAAGTTGCTTCAGTTGGAAGGTAGAAGGTCTCACAACAATATCTGACATGATGGTTCACAATGTATAGTCGGAACAAACCGTCACTCACCGAGGTCAGCGCTGGTCCAGAAACAGACAACGCCGGAGGCGCAGAGTGTAACCCCAGACCAGGTATTCACCAGAGCCCCTGATGGTGATGGTGAGGATAGATTTGACTGCAGGCAAGGGGCAGGTTGCGGCCCCCTGACCAAGCACACAGATGCACACAGACACAGAGACGGGGAAGCAAGATCCACGGAGAGCAGGAGTAGTAGTTGTTGCAGGGAGTGGAGACACTGCAGCTGAGGCTGGATTTGATGATATGACTGGAGATGGGCTGGAACCAGGAGACAAAGCAGTGCTAAGACCAGAGATGATGAGACACTGGAGCTGGACACAGAGAGGAAGGACCCAGGCAGGAACCAGTGGAAGGTAACTGGAAGCACAATGAGAAGCTGGAACAGAGTAGTGAAACACAACCAGGAACCAGGGAGCCAGAACACATGAGCGAGCTCGAGGACACGAATCAGCAGACATAGATAATCTGGTGTTCTGACAGGGAAGTGATGTCAGGAAGGCCCTGAGTGAGGAGTTCAGCAAGGCAATTAATAGCACCTGTGACATGCCTGAAGCAGAAGTGCACACCAGCAGTGTTTGAACTGAAAGGAGTCATGTGACTAGAAAAAGGTAAACAAAGGAACTATATCGTGCAGAGAGCATAGTGGATACTGTTGAATCATGACACAGGTGAAATAAATTATTTTAATTATACAAAAAAGAGACATACATTCAGAAACAACGTACCGGCATAATAATTGTTTTTAAACTTTCCAACACAGCCTATAATGTACACGTATCGACCAATGCTGTATATAGGCAGCCAGCATTCCTATGAAAGATGACATCGTTTCAATGCCCCAATGGAGCAATCAGTGTTACAATACCTGTGTCAGCATGGAGTAACCTCTCTCCAATGCATCCTTTTCAGCAGCCAGCAGAGGGCGTAGCTCCTTTCCATGCTGTCACGTGCAGTGTGATGGCATGGTGTCTTCTCTCCCTGCTGCCACCACCACCTCCTCCAGTATGTCAGCCCATTACTCCTCCCACAGTTAGCTGTGACCAATCAGACTGCAGAAATTACTATTTAAAACCCCGGCAGCTCGTCACAGCCGGTTATAGCGTCCAGGTCTCCCCTTGCATTCTCCAGCGTCTATAGTTATAGTTCCTGTGATTTCTAAATGTCCCATCCAATGTCCTCCCTGTCTCCCTCCCAGTGTTGGATTCTTCTCCTGGCCCTGCTGTCTCCTCCTAACCCTGACTTGTTCACTGCAGCTTTCTGTATGTAATACTTACATCAGCCCTATGGTGGTTGCGCATATTGTTTTGTCTGAGCTAGTGACTTCTCTCTATCTTCTGCGCTGTTCCTTCCTTCTGCTTCCTTCCACCTCTGTTTCCTCTTTCTTCCACTGGGCGTCACCTCCAGGGACACTTACGCCTCCTAGGTGTCTTTTTCACAGCCTATCCCCACTATCAGGGGCTTTAGGTGAAACCAGGTCCTAGTTAGACTTTGCGCCCCGCTTGTGGCACCTGTAATAAAGCAGCAGGGTACCCTACGCGTTTTGTCGATAATACTTATACGTAGAAAAGTCAGTGAGACCAAAAGACCCACAGCCCTGCGCTTAATTAATTAGTGAAACCTGATCAGTGAAAATGTGTTTACCTATCCGAAAAAAGACACCCATCTTATACATATATAAAAGCTATATATAAAATACTTATAATATAAAAAGCTAAAGAAAAGGCTTTTATAATTGACATAAATATGCAGACTTCTATATCAGTATCTTATTAAATACCTCTCAAGCCCTCATATCTTCAGTGTAATAGCAACATCCTTAGATATATGGGACCGCAATGGGGACAATTTTTGCTCCCACCTATGCCAATTTCTATAAGGGAAACTGGGAGCGAAAATGTATTCATCAAAATGAATAATTGTGTAAAAGTTTATCATTGTAATATAGACAACATTATCTTAATGTGGGAATGTTGTAAAAATGAATTAAATCATTTTTAGAGAAAGTCTTTAGAACTTCAAATTTACCATGAATTTTGGTGACAATAGAGTTGACATTCTGGGATTGACTCTTTTATGTTTACCGAACTTAAATAAATTGAAACTTTTACCTTTTTTAAAGATGTTGGACCTGATACTGATCTTTGTGTGTTCCGCATGCATGGAGGTCTCTAAGTCCACATGTGAGATGGTAGTACACTCCCCTGTCACTCCCCCTCACGTGCAGAGTTCCAGATACTTACGTATCCACAACCCTACCTTAAAATCTTTGCATGGTTCTGCATTCATCCCTCTGCTCACTTAACTTCACCTGCATTCCTATCCCTGCCTCCCGTGTACAATGGTAAGCAAGATAACTAGCTCTGACTTGTATAGGTCTCGGCTGCTAAGCAAAAACCATGACCAATCAATAATACTCGTATGTGTAGTAAAAACTGCAGACGTGCCTGAACTAATTACACAGCATTCTGGCTGCCTTTGTAACACAGGCTGAAGCATATAGGTATTCAGCAACTCAGTAATGAGTCAACAGGTGTCCCAAGATAAAAGACATGGATATAGCATCAGGTGAGACACTACACAATTCATTATGAAAATTACTTTGTTAGGGATATAATTTGATTCTCTGCTCCTCCACATCCCATAGATCAAGAAATTCTAGAATTTTTTTTAACATCTTCAATAGCGGGTAAGTATTTTATAAATGACATGCAGAAAAGTCAGTGAGTCCATCAGACCAAATAATGGCTTGAACACTTAACTGATAACACAGGACTGAGGTCAATAGGGGAACGCCGAACACCGGAGGTAAGCAGGAGAAACACTGGTTAAATTGAGACAGCTCCCATCCCATAGCCTTACTGAGCACCATTCTGACATTCTGGACTCTAAAAGGTCTTCAGGAAGGAAGCGCTGCATTGATAAGAGCCATAACTGCATGCAAATACTATGTGAGTTAAGACTGCATTACAGTCACGATTCCCACTGTGACATTTGTGATATGTGGATATGTGGAAGCTTTTAAGTAGACTGATAATTATCTGCACTACCTATTGTTTTTACATGTAGTCTGACTGCTGTTTAGACATAACATATTTACTGTCATGGATACAGATATACTGATTACATATATAACATGTCATATGATGTTTATGAAATTTTGAAACACGAACTAAGCCGTTTATATGACCAGCCGAAATAGAAGTAGTCGGACGTTTTTTCAGAATGGATTTTGTTACAGTTGAATATTGTCTGAAAGCCTGGTATTTTCCTTCAGTGCTTTGGGACCTGTCTCGACAAATGTTTGTCTTAAATCCAATTAAGGCAGCACAAAAGTAGGAACACAGAAACTCAAGCTAGACAATGATGGTAAGCAAGATAACTAGCTCTGACTGGTATGGGTCTCGGCTGCTAAGCAAAAACCACAACCAATCAAAAATACTCGTACATGCAGTAGAAACTGCAGACATGCCTGAACTAATTACACAGCATTCTGGCTGCCTTTGTAACACAGGCTGAAGCAAACAGGTAATCAGCATCTCAGTAATGAGTCAACAGGTGTCCCAAGATAAAAGACATGGATATAGCATCAGGAGAGACACTACACAATTCGTCGTGAAAATTACTTTGTTAGGGATATAATTTGATTCTCTGCTCCTCCACATCCCATAGACCAAGAAATTCTAGAATTTTTTTTAACATCTTCAATAGCGGGTAAGTATTTTATAAATGACATGCAGAAAAGTCAGTGAGTCCATCAGACCTACACTTAATTAATTATATTAACCTAATCTGTGAACCTGTGTATACCTAACTGACAATTCAAAATACACACATCTTATACACAATATAAAAAATCTAAGACAATTCTTTTACAATTATCATATATATGACTTCTATTGCAAAAAGGTATTTATTTAATCCCTATTAAACCATCCTAGTTTGAGTGTAATAGTAACATCCACACAAGCTGCATGTCAAAATAGAAGTGTTCCCATTTTTACAGAGACAAAAATATTTTTTTTATCTCCAGATAAATGGGACCACTATGGGGACAAATTTTGCTCCTAGCTATGCCAATTTTTATATGGGTAGTTGGGAGCGAGAATTTATTTATGAAAATTACCTGAATAAATTTATAAAATGTTATTGTCATTATATTAATGATGTTACCCTTATCTGGGAATGTCTTAAGGCTGAATTTACTTTCTTTTTGGAGACTGATTATCTGTTTAACTTGAAATTTACCATGCATTTTGAATGCAATAAAATTGACTTTCTGGAATTAACTCTTTATAGTTTTATGTTTACAGAACAAGGAGAAATTAAAACTGTTTCTCATTTTGAGAAGAAAGCTGCAATCTACAAACAAAGATTTGCAGACAATAAATACCCTATATCCCTCAGCTGCATGAATATATTAACTATCACTAGATGTTGGATTTACAAATCTTAAGACATATTAAACCACAATAACCAAACTACAATAAATAATTTGTAATTACAAGAAACATAAATTATAACATAGCTCAAAGAATACATTTCAAACAGGCTGCATATAGCATTAAATTTAACTTCAGCCTTTCCCACAGAACAAACACACATAAAAGAAACATCTGGTGTAATTTGTTTATAGTTTTCTTTATAATTTAGTCTAGCACTTGGGATGATTGAAAAAGAACTGTTTGTGGATGGGGCAGTTGATGTTAACTAGTTGGCTGGCATCTAGGCAGTAGGACTATCTAGCAAGGGTTAGGGTTGCCTGGTGTCATCCTGATAAAATTGTGCAGTGCATTTGGTGAATTGTGAGCTACAAAAGCTTCATTTTATCAATAAGAAGCTGTTATGTGTTTTAGCTTTTATATATAGATATATATTTTCATTATGTTGTGGACTAGATGTAAAAGTAGATTAGTTCTATCAGTGAAGCAATAAGTGAAGAGGTTCATGAATAGGAAAGTCAATGGTTTAAAAACAAAAATCATGTTATAAAAAATATGCATGTTGGTGGGATTACAGAGTTGTTTGAAAGGCTAGATCCAGACTTCTGATTTTTCCAAAACTTCTGTGGATATCAATTGGATTGTTTGGTTTGGTGAATCAGACATGTCTAATAATCTCATGCTTCCCAACTGGAATTCTCTCCAACCTATCAAGACCCAGTGATTACCCTTCCAATATGGTCTGACTTTAAGGATGTGTTGTGTTGGCAAGTGAATGTTCCCTCTCTGTACAAAATACAGTAAAAGTGTGGCACAACACTTGCTGACCTATCCAAATATTTTTGTTGGGTAACCCATGGAATCAAAATTGGAAATCTGGATGTGGCTCAAAATAATCAGAGTTTCAAAAGAAGCATAATATAAGAAATGTGACCTGTGAAATACAATAAAATATATTGATTGTGTCAGTGGAATGTAATGCTGTCTAATTGGCTTTATTTACAAAATGTTTTCTTGTGTTATGTTCTAGCTCAATACTTGGTCTAAATTTCTAATTTTAAGTGCTCGTATAATGGCCCTTTTCACCTCTTGGTTCCTCAGACTGTATATAAGAGGATTCAACATGGGTATCACTACTGAGTATAACACAGAGACCACCTTGCCTTGTTTCTCATAGACCTTGCCAGGTGGGCGTAGGTAGATGAATAAAGTTGTCCCGTAGAAGATGGAGAGGCACATGAGGTGTGAAGAACACGTACTGAATGCTTTCTGCCTGCCCTTAGCAGATTTCACCCGCAAAATGGAAAAAACAATTAGAGAGTATGATATGAGGACTGTCATCATAGTGCCAATACCACATAGACATGTGAAGAAAACCGTTATTATGTCACAAGGGAGGGTTCCAGAGCAGGACAACTGGAGCAAAGGAGACAAATCGCAATAAAAATGTTCTATGACGTTGGAACCACAGAATTGGAGACTGAAGACACATCTGGTCTCCACTGAGGACTGCAAGGAGGCAAAGGATATGGAAAGGAGAAACAGACACAGACATTTCCTCTTGGTCATTATTGAGACATAATGCAGAGGTAGACAGATAGCAATGTATCGGTCATAGGCCATGCTTGACAGTAGCAAAGACTCTGTTCCTGCTAAGGTAGCAAAAAAAAGAAACTGAAGAGCACATTCATTGAATGAAATTAACTTTGTCTTGGACATAAGGTCACAAAGCATCCTTGGTGTTATCACTGAGGACAAGCAGAGGTCAACCATGGAAAGGGAACTCAGGAGATAGTACATTGGAGTGTGGAAGGCGGTAGTCTGGTGGATAATAGCCATCATGCCAACATTGCCAACTATGGTCACCATGTACACAAGCAAGAAGAAGATGAAGATGAATGGGGCAAGATTTATATTGTCTGTTAGACCAGAAAACATGAAGACTCTTACTTGTGTCTGGTTTATGACTTCCATTTGTTTTATAACCTGCAATGGAAAAAAACAGATGATAATAAATCAGAATACACCTAGGATGGACCTTCTTGTGTAAAATTCTTTATATTTTGTAATTAATAAGCCAATTGTTTGGTCATGTGCATGATAAAGAGATGATAAAAGCAACCCAGACTCTGGATCTGTAGACAAGTGCATATTGTTGTATGTGGTGTGATGGAAACCGGGGCAAGGTAATTGATGGGAGGTACATTAGCCCTAGGTTCCTATTATTTATATTTCAAAACCCAGGTCTTTGGGCTGGTGGACCTTGACACCTGTGTGTGATGCTTAAAGGGTCTGTTAGGTTAACAGCAGGTATCTGTAATCTCCGGTCAGTGGAGCCTGGAGGTTCCTGGAGAGACCAGACACAACCAGACAGCCTGGGAGGCTGAAAGCACTAACGTGAACTGCACTTAGTCTGTTTGTGAGTGGGAAACAAGGTCCGGCTACAGTAGTCAGGGACTACTCACGGTAATAGATAGTGACCAGACAGGCCTAGATTTATGTTTCTGGCTTTTGGTTTTATATGCTGTGGAGGTGTTGTCTTTTTGTGTGACTATAAAGCACACTGGATTATTGCATCACATTGGAACTCGTGTCAGCTGATTTCGGCTGCTAAACCAGGGATAAGTGCCTGTGGTAACCTTGGCCACCAAAGCCTCTATCTTGCGACAGTGGTCATATAAAAGTCCAGGATAATTTGTACCTAATTTTAGCTAACAGGTGAATGCACAAAATATATAGTCAGAAGTTAAATAACTATTAATCAAGAATGAATTAATTTTAATTAAATAAATATTTTTACAAATATTTTTAAAAAGTGGACAAGCTTCCTCTGAAGAGGGGGGCTAGATGATGCGATTTACATCAACAATTCCCTCCCTGTCCCTAGTAACACTAGTAAACTAGTGTTGACAGGCAGGGGGGCAGGACTTGAGGCAAGTCCCTTGCGGGAGATTTGTCGGCTCTCCCGGGACACCGGGAGAAATATCCGAATTTTGGGAGTCTCCCAGACATTCCGGGAGAGTTAGCAACCCTGGGTTACATATTAATCTCATAGGGCTGCATACAGCCAGAAACACACCTTACTTTTTTGCTGCTATCATTATCATCCTGGGCTTACAATTGTCCTGTAGCTGGTGCAAATAATCTGGATGAAACTGTACTTCTTACACTATTGATCAAGTTTGGATAGGGCTCATTTGCAGGAACACAGCCTTACTTTAAATGGGTTCACATCTGAGTCTGAATTTGGCCGAGAATACCTGTGTTAAGACAATTCCAACTTTTGAAAAGTCTTCTGCAGCCGTGATGGAAGGAATCCTAAAGCTTATCAAAGAAAAGGGGCATATTAATGAGTATGAATGGCTATCATTGCTTTCATTATTATTCTTATTCTTATTATTAACTTTTATTGATGAGGAGCCACAAAGGGTCTGCAGCACCGTACAAGCATAGACATAACAATAACATATATATCATGGATTGTAAAAGTTAAAGTAGGGATCAGGGATCGGAAGGCCAAGTGAGCAATGGAAGCCTCTCTCTGGATCCAGCAGGGATCTATATCCATTTGTCACCATTATAATCACTTACCTTGATATAACATCATCACCCATGTTAGAGGACTAGTAAGGTATGTATGTATTTACTTGCCTGTTATGAACATTGCAGAGCTGTGTTTCGGTGTAATAATCCTTCGTTACTGCCTTTATTCTCTTCATTAGGCTTGTTGATCCATCATTAAGTGTTACTGGGATAATGTTGAAAGAGATTAATAAAAAGGGTATGAGACAAAACCTGTATATACCAACACCAGGACGCAGGATAAACCCACAATTATCCTAAAAAATCTCCAGAAAGAAGTCTCTAAAAGTCCTTATGTATAGTATGCATGTAAACATCAAGGGATGAATGGGATAATGGGGTAGATCCAGAACTACGTTTGCTGTACGTTTATTCGCGTAGCGTATTTTCGTGTGCGTAAATTCTATACACTCCCCTCGGCACACCCCTTGAATGTACGTATTTTGTCAAGATACGCTTTCCAAACCGTACCTTAACTTTTGCCAACGTAACAGCTATTGAATGCTGGGGGACTCCAGGGGATCCTTCTCTCGCTTGACGTGGAGAAGGCTTTTGACCGATTTACACTGGGGATATATGAGACAGGTTCTCACTAAATTTGGATTTGATGGCCCAATCCTACATTCAATCTTAGCTCTATATACAGTCCCTAATGCACGTGTTTTTTCAAATGGCTTCCTTTCTGACCCATTTTCAATTAACAATGGCACTAGACAGGGTTGTCCCCTGTCGCCGCTAATTTTTGCCTTAGCAATGGAACCCCTGGCCGAAATGATAAGATCTTCCCCTCTCTTCCCTGGCTTTGGGTTTGGTACAACTGTGCAGAAGATCTGCCTCTTTGCTGATGACGTGCTTCTGTTTGTGTCTGATCCCTCCTCTTCTCTACCTCTTTTGCACAACATATTAACTGAGTTTTTCCAGGCCTCATACTACAAGTTGAATGCTTCCAAAACGGAAGCCCTCCCTATCAACATCCCTCCTACATTGCTCAAGCGGCTCATAGCATCATACCCATATGTGTGGAAAACAGACACGCTTTCATACCTGGGGATTTCGATTCCATCCCATATTTCAAAGATATTTGATTGTAACTATGCCCCACTAACTAAGCAAATCTCTCACTTAACGAAAGGGTGGATGCAGTACGAAGTATCCTGGTTGGGACGCATAGTTGCTTTTAAAATGATGGTGTTGCCCAAAATCTTATATGTTTTCAGAACAATCCCTTACTCACCTCCTGCTAATCATCTCAACAAGCTACGCACGATAATGACATCCTATGTCTGGCGTAAACGTCCTCCAAGGATTGCCAGAACTAGATTACACTTACCCCGTAGAGCTGGGGGAGTTCTACTTCCCGACTTGTTAGGGTAACAAAAAGCTAGTATGTTGGCACAGATTAAGGACTGGACGCTCGCTCCTGGAGTAAAAGCTTGGGTAGACTTGGAACGTAGCATTAATCTCTATTTTCCGCTAGCTGACTTCCTCTGGACCCCTCCTCCATTGCGACCCCCAAGGACACCCCCTTTATTGAGTATCTCTCATAGCCTGAAGACCTGGGACAACTGCGTAGTAGCAAACAGATTGTTTTCTCTCCCATCATCTAGACTCTCCCTGAATGCTCTATCGGCATATATACCGCATTCTAGATTCAAGGCTTGGGTCCAGCATGGAATAGTGACACTAGATCAAATTACCCAATCGTATGGGTTATTACCTTTCTCTCCCATACGGCAAAAGTTTAACCTCCCTGAGACAGAGCACTACAAGTATCTACAAATTGCTCATTGGTCGGACTCGATCACTCATAGAGGTGGACAGATTGGACTCCCCCCTGACCCCTTCCTCTCCAAACTTACTGGACCCCTGGGTAGGAAGAATATATCCTTTTGGTACAATATTTTAGTTTTAAACACTTCCTTCCCCAAGTCAAAGGCGCAACTGGCCTGGGAACAGGACTGTAAAACGACCTTCTCCCCGGCGGAATGGGAACACATTTTTACACTCACTTTTAAACTATCTAAATGTATCGACCACTCAGAAAGGCAACTCAAGCTGCTTCACAGGCTATACTTCACGCCAGAACGCCTCCACAAAATCTGGCCTGATCAGTCTAGGCTCTGCTGGAGACAATGCGGGAATACAGGAGATATTTTCCACATATTCTGGGAATGCCCTGCTATTCAACCATTCTGGAAGGAGATCGCATCCTTGATATCAGAAGCTTGTAAAATAGATTTCCCCCTAACACCACGAATAGCACTGTTCCATCTTTACCCTCCAGAGGCCACTTCAGATTGCGCATACATTTTAGGACATATTCTTTTGGCAGCCAAAACCCAAATAGGGCAATACTGGAAATCCCAAACTATTCCCTCCATCTCTAAAGTTAGAGCAAAAGTCTCTTTTTGTCACTCTATGGAAACCCTGGATGTCCCTTACTCTTCTAACCCCTCTTTTCCAGTTATGCTATGGTTTAAATGGGCTGAGTATACTGCCGCCAACCAGAGACGTACGCCTGACCGGTTATCACTCCAAAGTGAAGCTTCTGATACTGGAAGTGCAGGTTCAAACAACGGAGTGGCGAACTGACAGGGCAGCTATGGTAGTTGAGTTCTCTAGGTACTAGCGGGATGCCCCCTTTCTTTCTTCCTTCTCTTGATCCTTATCAATGTTCTATTACCACAGATAAAATGTATTTGTGACCTATGTGTAAACGTCTCCAGTTCATAAAAGTGATGCTATTGTTAAGTTGATATTCCACTACCCATCATGGCACTTGCATATAGTTACATTGTACAAGATAATATATGACTTGTGATTTGTAATGTGTGAATTCCCTAGTCCCCTTTTCCTTCTCCTTTTTTTTTCTGTATCCCCCCCCCCTTTTTTTCTCTCTCTCTCCCATTATTTGTTCTCTTTTTTGGAAAACTCAATATTTTATGCATGGTCCAGTCCTGTTGGTCCAGTCCTGTCGGTCAAGTCCAGTGGTCCAGTCCTGTCGGTCCAGTCCTGTCGGTCCAGTCCTGTCGGTCCAGTCCAGTGGTCCAGTCCTGTCGGTCCAGTCCAGTGGTCCAGTCCTGT
>WWET01001551.1:292153-303319 GCA_011038615.1 Limnodynastes dumerilii | reverse complement strand
CCTTCAGCCGGCGTAAGGGAGAGTTAATACGCTCCTACAAGGGGGAGTGTCGGGCCAGAGCAGCGATGTTACGCTGAGCGCTACAGCGCTCAGTGTAACATCATAGCTCTGGATCAGGCCCATCGTGTGGGGTAAAAAAGCTGAATTGTTTAGTAAGTGAACCATTATAAAACTGAATCTGGCCACGCACTGAATCAGGTATAAGCAACCTGTGGCAGGTGTTGTGAGAACTACAAGTTCCATCATGCTTTGCCATGTATCAGTATATGCTTCTAGAGTATACTGGGAGTTGTAGTCTCACAGCAATTAGAGTCCAAACTTTGCTTGTGATTGCACCATATGATTGGCCCAATTAATGTATAATGTGTGCTGCTACTATCCTTGATCGGGCGTAGCCATAGTTACGCCGGCCAACATCTGGACGGCGCATGCTCAGATCGGCTTTTCAGTAGGTCTGGATCAGGCCCATAGATTCACTATGTGTGATCTTTAATGACTATACGTAGTTTGGTTAAGAAGAAAAGAGGTGTGCCAGGGCAGCCTATGGGAAATTTTAAGAAGAGTGGGTGGGGGGCAAGTATGGAAAGGAGCCGGGGAGGGCGTGGTGAGCCATTCTCTGTGCGTATTTTCCTTCTTAAGAAGGAAAATACGCACAGGAAGATAAGATAGCCACTCTTAAGTGCCATTAGGCTGCTAAAATCAGGGGCGGGTTGTGGGGCTGGACAGGAGAGATCCAGCAGCACCTCACTCTTAACTGTGCATCTGGCCCACTATGATTAGTCTGATCATTACATACTCTGGAAGCTAGGTGGCAGTGTTTATCATTTTAAAGTAGTAAGTGAGTAACAGCTATAAAACAAGTTACACCAGAAGTTTTCTTCTGAGGCCAAGGCAACTTTATATTCAATATCTCTGCCACTTTCCTGTCTCTGCATCTAGTTCCACCCCAATATTACTTAATGAAGACCTGGGGCTAGATTTACTAAGCTGCAGTAAATTAAAAGTGGAGATTTTATCCATAGCAACCAATCAGATTCTAGCTCTCATTTTCCTATTACACACAAGAAAATGTCAATTAGAATCTGATTGGTTGCTATGGACAATATCTCCACTTTTCATTTTCAGCAGCTTAGTAAATCTGGCCCTTAATGCTTTTTAGCAACACTAGCAGTCGAAAAGTGCTCCCTTTTGGTAATGTGGCGCTGGTGTGAATGACGAATTACCAGGACGGAATTCTGGATGTCCTAGTACTAAATCTGACAGCGTGCGGGACAAAGCAGTAATCCGTATGATTTTTTTTCCCTGATGGAGAGGCTGACCTTAGTAGACTTGAATGTTAAGGGTTGTATTTATATGTTAAGTTGTATTTATAAATAGAGTTGGGACTTGTTAGTCATATCTTTTTGATCTTGAAATAGGACAGTATTTATTAATAAGCAAAAGAGGTGTTTACAAAACTCATTTTTATTTATTTATTTATTATTAGCTTTGCTCTACATATGAAAGGACTGCCACAGGCTGTAAGATCTATTTCTATTCCTTTATATTTAAAGCTTTTCTTTCTATATTTATCTATAAAAATGGGCACCTAGAAAGTCCATGTGTGGGCGTTCCTTGTGTAAGTGGGAGTTGGCTTAGCCCCAGGCAATGCCTAGCTGCCCTGCCTAGCAATACTTCTTATCTTTCCTTTGCAGTAACAAGAATTTTTTTCTCTCTCAGAGATGAGGTGTTTATGAGCTCTTGAACAAACCCCCTTGCACAAACTCTTAAAGCTGTACCACTGCTATATATATATATATATCTATATCATAGAGCAGGGTTGCCAACTTTTTAGAGCATCCCTCCGGGAGATCCCAGAGAGAAGCCATTGACCTCTTCAAGGAACGGGGCTTAATGACGCGATTTATGCAAATTCCATCATTAAGCCCTGCCCCTGTCAATCACTCCTGTGTTTTCTAGCATTTCAGGGGATGGACGGGGCTTGATGACATTATCAAGCCCCGCACATCCCTAGTAACGCTAGGAATTACAGAAGTAATTGCTGGCTGGTGGGGCTTGCGGGAGATTTGCCAGCTCTCCCGGGATACCGGGAGAACTGCCCAAATTTCGGGAGCCTCCCGGATATTCCGGGAGAGTCGGCAACCCTGTCATAGAGACATTCAGACATTGCTACCGATATTCCAGGAGACCAGGCAAATCTCCCCACATTGGGCTTGTGGCAGTGATTTAACACTAATCATTGCCTCAAGTGCTGTCCCCTACCTATCAATAGCATTACTAATGGATAGGTGGGGTTTGGTGATGTAATTTGTGCGGTAAAGCACTAATTCATCCTTTGTAAGCACTTTCTCATCGTTTGTAACCCTATTGATAGCCTCATTGACATACCCTCCAACATGACCCGTTCCATTAGGTACAAAATGCTCTGCTCCTCAGTTTCTAACTGTTAGTTACTATGGTAACCTCCTTTGTTGAAGAGGCAAATAGTTTTTTTTAAAATATCAGTTAATGAATTTAAACCAGGTGCGTGACAGTTGTAAAGCTTAGTTGTAAATTGTACCTAATGGAATGGGTCATGAAGAAGGGTCTGCATTGATAGGCAGGGAACAGGATTTTAGGCAGTAATTAAAATGTAATCACTGCCTCAAGCCCCACCCCCTTTCTGACGTCTCTTTCTTTCCTCCAGGATTGTCTTTAAGGGAAGAAATGAAAGGTGAGGAAAGCAATTTCCTGTGGTTCCTCAGTATTCTCTTACCAGTGTTGAATAACACAACTTGTGATTGGTTTTCCCACTCATCCCAGTAAAGACCTGGGAAAATGTCTGCATTTAGCAGCCCTTGGACCTCCAACTAGTGCAAAAGGCTTAGTAGTAAAATTATTAAGTAGGTTATAGTGCAGCTTTAAGCCAATGTCAGTTTAGTAAAGGTTCACATGCAGTGTCACAAGTTATTTATGATTCAAGTATCACACTACTAGTGCTACTCTGAGTAGATCCTATGAGTCATCTTGTCTGTCTTGTAAAAATTATTTCCATTGTACTCCAAAAAAATAGACTTTCCTTACAACTACTACACACAAAGTTCATGGTCACTAGAAAACAACACAACCTAACTCAGAACATAGAGATGCTCAGAGATACTAACAGAGGAACTTAGCGAGTGACTATATTTTATGTGGAGCGTGCACACAATCCCAGGAATCTTGGCATTTCTCCTATTGGCACATAACAATACATGACAAGCATAGATTGGGGTTTAGGAATAATTATGACAGTTGTTATTTCAGGGGATGGCAGAGGGTTGAGTAGATTAACCTATTGATGGTATATGTTTACATAGAATGTACTTAGTGGTATGATGAAAATGGTCCAAAAAAACTCTAAGTTCAGTTTCTGTAGAATTTAAGTCAAATATCTAGGAGTAGATATTACCAGGTATTTTGTAATGGCTTTGACAAGGAGGTGCCCATTCTGCTTCTGTGGTACTTATTACTTTAGTCTGGATCCAGACTTTTGTGTTACATGCAATTGTTTCTGAAAGAAACAAGTCTGGTTTGTAAAGGTCTCAATGCATTTTGAAAGCACAGATACACATACTTCAGGGCTGCTGACTTTTTATTTCTTGATTCTAGTAAAACTAGGAATTAGAGTAAAGGGAAGGGGCAGAACTTTGCTGTGATTTGCATAACATCACAGCCTCAAGCCCCCTGTGGGAGATCCGCCTTCTTTCCCGGGATACTGGAAGAAATACCCATGAGTTTTCTGGATATTCCAGAAGTGTTGGCAACCCTGGCATACATGCACAGACCTGAAAGTTCTGCATTCTGACTCAATCTCATAGGGCTGGGGGAAATATGAAGTCTTAATTTGGTCATTTATACCTAGATGCACTCAATATATTATTATTATTATTATTATTATTATTATTATTATTAATAATAATAATAATAATTAAAAAAATAAAAAAGTAACGTTTACATTATTTTTGGAGACCAATCTCAAAACTTAAAACAGAAGTCTGCATGAATACATTAACAATAGATCAGCGGCATTTATTGTGATTGCAGAGGTGTTAGAAAGTTTTTAGGTTGGGTTGCAAAAGAGAGAGAGAGATTCTTAATACCTATTGAAGCTTTCTGTGTCTTCTTGGCTCCACAACGCACCCTGTCCCCCATAAAAATATGATACCGATGTAACCTTAGGGGTGTATGGGCTAGCCTGTTGCAAGTCTATATGACAAAAATGCCGATATTTCTGTTATATAAACTCATCTGCCAGCCAACAAGTTTCAAACTAATGTGGCGATATGACTGAAATTCTGTGTTCATATTTGAAAAGGAGGAACCGCCCCTTCACATCTGGGGGAGGAGCCACCACTTGGCCCTTCTTCTCTCTACCTTGTTTAAAAACCCCTGGGTGATAACCAATTTGAGCAGAGCCAAGTATTTCATAGAAGGCAGGACCTGGCAAGGATCATGGGCTAGATTTAGTAAGCTGCGGAAAAAGAAAATTGGAGATGTTGCTTATAGCAACCTATCAGATTTTAGCTCTAACTATCCTATTACATACTAAAAAATGTCAGCTTGAATCTGATTGGTTGCTATTTTCCCCATGATCATAGTGTTTTAAAATCAGGGAAATGTATACCTTTTTACCATGATAGCAATGTTTAAAAATCAGAGGATATTTACACCTGGGCAAAAACATGTTTACTTGCAGGGAGTTGAAAGGTGATTTTTCCTAGCCCAAGCTTAAATGACATTAACAATAACATTTTAGAATGATTAGTATCTGTATCCAATAAGCAAAAGCAAAGTGCTCTCCCCATGTGCAAAGAATAAAGGTAACTTGACTCCCCCTTGAAATGCAACATGGTTTTGGCAGGTGAAAATTGAATATGCTTTTTGGATGTGAGTATATATGTTGGAAAAACTCAACTATGATGTGATGGAAACTTCTATAAATATGGGTAAAATATTGTACATTTTTCCGTAAAATGTCATTTAAGAAAGTTTGGTAAAGACGACTTGACTACCCCGCAATAAGTTTCTTATAAGCTTTAGGTGCATATCTGTGACATATGTCTTTATATGTAATCATTGAATGAAGTTGATTATTGCTATTTATTTGTGTGTATGTTCCTTTAATAAGTCCTCCATTTTTTTATTTTATTTTTACCTTCCAGGTTTCGTTCTATTCGTAGTTGTTATTGTGATATGTCTAGTGTTATATAATGCCGATTGTCTTTTACATCTTGACTTTTTTTGAACTTTGAAAAGTATATTTAGTAGAAAGATTGAGAATTGTATACTTTTGAACTTTATAACAAAGTGTCATCCTGCCGTCTGATCGCAACATGAGTGTAAAATGTTACATTGTCATATGGATACACAAAAAAATTATTAATGTACTGTGTGCAATCTATTAGAAATGTTAAAATGATCTTTTATGTATAATTGAAGTTTTATTCTATATATTGTATTGCCGGGTGACGTTATTAAAATTATCCAATTATAGAGATCGGTGGGGTATTTAAACCCCTCTAGTTCAACAACTCCTCATGCATCTTGATAAAGACTGTGGAAGCAGCTGAAATGCGTCAATTAGAGGAGAGTTAACGGTGTGTTAAATCTTGCCAGTCGTGTGAGCAGGAGTTTATGTTCTACAGCGCTGTTATTCCATCCACATTTTCCCCACATGTGGGTATGCATTTAACCGCTATTTGCTGCTACTGCTGCTAATTGATTGTAATATTTTCTTATGTGTTTTTTATATGTTTCTTAACTGATTATATGTATTTTTGAACGTGGCTGAATACAGCCTTATTAAATTTTCAATTTTAAATCCCTTTTTCTCTCTATTTAATTTTTATGTACTGTAATGAATTGTGATTGAGAGCCAGCTTAAAAGGGAATCTTTCTGACTTGGAAGGGAGAAAGCGACATGTGGGACAACCAATTATACATTTTCTTCTGTTCATCATGTGGAATTGGTGGTTTGGCAGTTTTTGTTTGACCCTGGCTGCAGGACTCCAGCGCTAGATAATTGGTTTTATATATTTTCTTTGGACACAGTAAACAAATTACACCAATCAAGTAGATTATGTGCTACCCGGGTTGAAAAACCCCTGTAGCACCTTTCACACTCTACCCCTACCCGGGTCTAACCCTTCTTTTCACCCGGGTTGAATTCCCGGGTCATTAGCCCCAGGTAGAGGCACTGAGTCCTTACCCGGGTTTATGCTGCTTGTCCCGGCAAAAACCCGGGTTTTTAAGGCAATGTGAAAGGGGTATCATTCTGAAGCTGGAACTGTACGATAATTTGAAATATACCTCTTATCTCTCCCATGGCTTAGATGTCTAAGACACGGATGTTTAAAAGGCAAATCCAATTTTAAAAATAATTATATATATATATATATATTCACCCTCTGCAACTAATTGCATAATAACTCAGCTGGGCCCCCTCATATGCTAGGAGACTTCCTAATTCGACCTTCTTGAAAGACGTACAGGTTGTATTTTGTAGAAGGGCGGCTTAGTGCTTTAAACTTGCTAGGCACACATCTAAGGGGGCACAGCCCCCTTTGCGGTGACACAAATGTACCTATAACGATCAAGAATGGGGGGTTGCTGTACCAGGACCCAGAATTCCCCTTGGTTGCCCTGGCACCACTGCCTGTGTGTCCATATGTTATTGTCTCTTACTAAATTCACTTTTTTATTTTATAGTCATGGGAGAATCTCTAGTAGCTGAATAATAGTATAGTATATGTAGTATTTGACTGATAACAATATAGGGCCGTAATCAGACTTCACGTGCTGCGATCGGAGTGCAAATATACACACCTATGGAGCATGTTACACCCACCAAACCCCCAGTCACTCCCTTGATACTCCTTCATCTCGGAGACTTCCGCCTCCATAGACTTGCATTAACTATCCGCTTCCACTTCCACTTCCAAAGACCTGGAAAAACCCGGATATTTGGTGGTGATGTGAAACCACTTTTTCTGAACTACCTGGGTCTAATGACCCAGGATTCAGACACCCGGGAAAAAAAACACGTTTTTTTAAATTGCTTTCAAATTGGACAGATTTGTTTTTAGAGACAGTTAAAAAAAAAAAAAAATTACAATGCATAAAAAAATTAACATTTAATACCCCTAATATTAAAACAAAATGAACACTTAATACCCCTAATATTAAAAGCATGTCAGCCTGTCGTAGCACTACAGGCATCAGCATGCCTATGCGTTATAAAAAATGTTTTAACCGACACAAAAAAAACATGATTTGTTTACTGTTTCCATGGCAACAGTAAACTAATCTGTCCAGTCGGGAGGCAATGTGAAAAACCCAGGTTGAAAAACAACTCGGAACTTTCACATCGCCACCCTACCCAACTGCGACCCAGGAAAAACCCTTATTTTTTTCAGGGTCTGAATCCTGGGTCATTAGACCAGGGTAGTTCAGAAAGGGTGGATTCACATCACCACCAAATACCCGGGTTTTTGCCCAAAATCAGGTATTTGGTGGTTATGTGAAAGGGGTTTAAGGTACCTGGCTTTTAAAAGAGAAAAATATGTTTCAAACATCAGTTAATTCATTGAAACCAAGGTGAGTGTGACAGTTGGAAGCTCAGGAGCAGAGTATTGTGGAATGGAAGAGGTCATGTTATAGGGTCTGTTAATGCAAATCTTGGATTTCCACAGCAGTGAGCTTGTTAAATACAAATTGCTCTATGAAGCATGTCAGCTGGATCTACTCTCTGGGATATCTCAGACTGAGAAAAAAAAATTGTTGGCAAGGATGTTTAGAGTTGTGGGGACTATTTTACTGCCAAAACAGCCCTCCCATCCCCATGCATATTAGTATGTTAATAGTAAAGCATTTCTGATGGTAGAGACTATTGCGGCTGATTCAGAATTTGGGAGTAAGGGCAAAATGGGTACAAGTGTACAGCTTGGCTAAACCATTTTGAAAAGTAAGGGGTGCTAATTAAGTTGAAATCTTTTGCATGCAGGGAAAATACTTTACATTTGCACATAGAACACAAATACTGAATAGCTTTATGTTTTATCCACAAAATAGAATTCAGCTAAGAATCTTCACCTCTCAATTCTAATCCTGCTTTCACAAATTAAATTTGCCTCCCCCTTGCAGTTCAACATGGTATTGCTCAGATGTACACTTGCAGATACAAATATGGTGTGGGTGCAACAACTATATTTCATTATACTTTGTGGAAGGGACTGGCTCTCATTAAGGTTGGTGCTATATTTATATTTAGCACCAACAGTATCCAGTAGTGACAGCACGGTAGCTGCTTAAAACTTTTTACTTTATCTTAATAAAAAAATAAATGTTTCTGGAGTACATTTTATCCAGTTTCCACAGTCTTCTAGAGGTGCAGAGGTAGGAAGCATGCTCCAGTCAGTGCATAGGACTTGTAGTGCTACAGAAACCTGGGACAAATGACAGACATTCGCCAGTCACACTACACATGCCGGAGGCAGACTGCATGAGATTAGCGGGAAGACACCAGAGAGCAGTTTATAACTTGTGCTCTACTGTGACTGCCACGACAAGATGGCGACAGGAGGCACCAAGCTACGTCACCGCCCTGCCCTCCTCAGAGACCCGCCCGGCGGTCCTAGGGGCCGCACTGTGACGGACTGTAGACGGAGGAAGAGGCTGTAAGAGCGGTGATGTCTCCTGCAGTGAAGCCCGAGGGAGCCCCGTGGAGATTGCCCCGCAGCCTTGGTAAGAGAATGAAAGCGCCCGCCCCCAGCTCCGGGGAAAACTTGCAGAAACTTTGCAGCCCGTCCCGGGTATTACAAGTACCAGCTCCCGGACCCCATGCAACCTGCTCACCGGTGGTCATGTATGTGGCATTCTAGTTTAGGCAGATATTACCTTCCTGGCAGTGTCCCAGTGTCCTGTCCCTCCCTGCAATGCTGCTCTCCATGAACTCTGCCTGCAGCCTTCTCTATACAGAGCATCAAGGCAACTGCTGCTATACATGGACTATTTACCATTATTCACACGATGGTAATAACTAGGGGCAGATCACGTAGTATATAAAAAAGAAATGACATTTCTGACTCGTATAAAGGCAGTTACAGGTAGTGGTACATTTTTATGCCTTAAGAATTTTTATTTTAAAATTTGAATTGGCTCAAGTGGTGTTTGAATTAGCAGCTGCGTTCTTATAGTGCATTTAACCAGATCTGCTGCTGTATTGTCTGATGCCTACTTTCCCGTAAAGAATTCCACATATTATAATTATATTATGTACAATAGGGTTTGCGCACAGACACAAGCTTGTTTTGACTGGAAAAAAAAAAGTTGTAAGTACTCAGTACTTTACACAGTGCTTTTATCCAATTCATCAGTGATCGCAACCTTTTATACTTTTAGGGAATCATATACTGTGTGTTTTTGGGTTCAGGTATGGGGGAATGTATGTAGTTTTAGGGGATCTGTGATAATTAGGTATATCTTTTGTGAGAAGTAGACAATTTTATTTTTACTTCTTTTAAATTTTCTTTGACATGACATAAATCAGCTGTCAATCCATGGAAATCAGCTGACATTTCATAGAAAACAGTTGTCATTCCATGATATTTTTCTTTTAAATATAGCAAAGCTTCTAAGGAGTAAGTGTGTTAAAGATATAAGATCGGATCCAGACCAGTGCTGTCATTTCTTTTAGTAGCTTTCTCACATAAGCATCCCAAAGGGACACAATACTATGCCTGTAGGCCATGGTACAAACTATAGCAAATTTGTTTTCTTTGTATAAGGGAACCTAAAGGCACAGGTGACAGTGCCAAGGTCCACATGAGGCCCTAGGGCACCTGTTAGCTGATTACGTCTGTATAGCTAGCGGATCAACTTCTTGTTCAATTTTTAGAGTCATGTGCTAACAGAGACCGGTCTGAAAAGCATAATAATAAACATATTTATGTAAACCTAGAATTGTGTTACTGCAAGCTCAGCATTCAAATATATATATATGGGTGTGTTTTGTGAATGACCATCATGTATTAGTTGAATGGCGACTAGTGGCAATCTCCATTTTTGACGGCGGCAGTGGTGTGACTCTGGAGTTGCAAAGTTTTCTCAGCCGCACTTGCCTCTTTACCCTAACCCTCTTTTTTTTCTGCAGTCTGACCCTACCGTTTCTCTGGCCCTAGCCTTTCATGTCCTGCATGTAAAAAAAGTCAAAGTCCAGAGATTCCTGCGCTGTAAAAGCTATACACGTTAGAAGCAGACTAGCAGGTAGCTATTTAATATAACAATCTGATTTCCAAAGTTATATATTCCAACATTATAACTCTTATAACTCTTTTCAGAACATCCTGAAGTCGACTGTTGATATTACATAGTCCTAATTTGGGATCCACGGCCCGGGTTCATGCGGTTTCCATAAGATGTTGCTCCTAGACTGTTGGTCTCTCCTGGGGTCCGGTATTGGTGGAAGAAAGGTCCCGGTGGGCTAGCGTGTTCACCACGTTTTAAAGAGAAAGCCACGAACGGCTTGAAACGCGTCAGTGGTGAGCACGCTAGACCACCAGGACCTTTTTTCCACCAATACCGGACCCAAGGAGAGACCAACAGTCCAGAAGCAACTTCTTATGGAAACCGCGTGAACCCGGGCCGCGCATCCCAAATTTGGACTATTTTCTGCGAAGGGTTCTCTTGACTATGACTTTTTTTACATGTACTATTTAAGGTGGAAGGTATACCCACATCCAGGGCATCTTGCAGCAGTACTCTTTCATGTCCTAACCCTCCCTTTTTGAAGCTTTCCCTAACCAACCTTTCTCCAGACCTAACCCTAACTTGAGAGCACCGCAGCCTGTCGCTATTGGGAATGGGTCTAAATAGGTACCCGTTCCCTAGAGCAACTTTCTATGTGCCAAGCATTTCAGCAGTGATACAAGCCATCATTCAGCTGGAGGATGTATCACTGTCGAAATACACTGCTCAAAAAAATAAAGGGAACACTAAAATAACACATCCTAGATCTGAATGAATGAAATATTCTTATTAAATACTTTGTTCTTTACATAGTTGAATGTGCTGACAACAAAATCACACAAAAATTATCAATGGAAATCAAATTTATTAACCCATGGAGGTCTGGATTTGGAGTCACCC
>WWET01001551.1:256680-268413 GCA_011038615.1 Limnodynastes dumerilii | reverse complement strand
CCCCCTTTCTCTTTCTGCCTCCTCTCCCCCTCTCTCTCTTTCCGCCTCCTCTCCTCCTCTCTCTCTTTCCACCTCCTCTCCCTCTCTCTCTCTTTCTCCCCCCTCTCTCTCCCTCTCTCCTTTGCACAATGGAACATAAAAATGCTGCATGTAACTATAGCAGGATATAGACTTGTTTTCCTCCAGTTAGGAAAAGGATGCTTTACACAAGTTACATCCTCCTGAACGAATACTAAATAAGAATTTTATGTGTTTGAAACGCTGAAAAATTATTTTCTGTTACCATTTCTGCAGCGCTGTTTCTAGCTAATGCATATTACATATAACCTATATTAATGGTCTGAGACATTTTCCCACCTAAAAACATGTTAATAACTTCAGAAATGGTAATACTAATTTTTTTCCATATTGATTTGTCAGAGAAGATTTATTATGATACTTTTTAATCTTGATTTGTTTTTCTTTGCTGTTCCTCTGGAAGGATTGGTGAGTGTCTTTCTCTTTTGTGTGAGAGGGACCGATGCTTGTATGTATTGTACTCTAAGCTTGGTACACACTTGACCAATTCTTGTGCAATCAGACCTAGCAGTTTGTCCAACACTGGATAGGTGTGTACACTCACATGACCACTTGTTACAGCCAATCCTGATTGCCTGATATGGTCAGATTTTTGAACCTGTTCAAAAATCAGGAGATCTGACCGCCATTCACCCAATTAATTTACAAGTGTGTACGCTCCTGTGACTGGTTATCTAAATCTTCTCCTGATGCTGGTGTAAGAATATCTGCGTGTGTCTGTCTGTTATAGATATGAGGAGTGTGTATGGTGATGGGATCCTCTCAGCAGATGGTGATCGGAGGTCGGAGCAAATTTGAACATGTGTTTACCCATAGATCATTGTGTGGTCAAGAGGTGGATCTAAGGAGGATTGTGTAAGTGTGTGCCCAGCATTACAGGAGGAATGGCAGATGCTGTGTTAGATGCTGGGATGTGTTACAGTGGGTTGTTTGGGATTTCCCTGAGCAGGCTGCTGGTATCTAGTGCACTGAGATTGAGGTGTTTGTGTATTCTTGAGCAGTGTTTCCAGGAGTCGCAGCAAAGTGAGTTTGGGTCGTTTGTGCATATGACAAATTGCTCGCCTTTGTACAACACCTGAAACCAGCTTTCATGCCAATGAATTGTGCATGCATTGTATGGAAAAGTGTTAGATGTTCTGCTGACAAAGCACAATGACATCCTAAATCTAAGCTGTCAGTAACTTCATGTGATTAGAGACGTTTCATCATGCTTTCAGGTATCAGCTATGTCTATGCTGATGGATGATGCTAGGAGTTATTTCACAACACCTGTGGCTAGATTTACTAAGCTGCGGGTTTGGAAAAGTGGAGATATTGCCTATAGCAACCAGATTCTATCTGACATTCTCTAGTATGTAATAAGAATGTGAGAACTAGAATCTGATTGGTTGCTATGAGCAACATATCCACTTTTTCTTTTTGCAGCTTAGTGAATCTAACCCCCTGGAGTATTGAAGGCTGCCTTTACCTGTTCCAAAACAAGAAACATGCTCCTCTGTCAGTGCTGGTATATGCAGAGGCACTGGTGTAACACTGACCATCTGTTCAAGTGCAGCTTTATGTAAAGATACCTAACTGCACTAAAAGCAGAAAGTGACAGATTAGCAAAGTTCATGGACAGGGTAACTTGTCTTAATGCACTGCCCCACAATGCTGCGGAATTGCTAGAAACCGCATCACATCGTGTATTTGATTTTTGGGAGCTCCTATATTTTCTGTTCAGGGATGTCCCAGTGGCAATGTGTACTACACACATGATCGTCAGAGCAGTGATTCCTATTCCTATCTCTGCATTGGGCCACCCTGTGGGCGAGCATAGCATTACAGCAACAGTTACTATGAACAGTTTCTAAAGCGATCCACAGGAATCTAGAGAGCAGCGTGTACATGCAGATTAAAGCAGCTTTATATTGTTACTGCTGTTTCACAAGATGTTGTATCATGAGTTAACCAGCATTACTGTAGTGGATTCCTGGTGGCTTTCTTTCTGCACCCACTATCTAACATCCATTTCATTAATCCTAAACCCCTCTTGAGATTGCACACATTCCCAGCTATACAAAGGCACTGAAGTAAACCTACATTCTATACTTTCTGATTTCTGTTTCCCGGCTTTTTGGGATTGACACCCTTTATTTTCTATATTTATACCTGTAGTATTCATGACAGTGACCTATCATTATATAATGTGCCACGGAAACCATTAATTATGAGACTTGTTTTATATTTTTAGTTAATTGCCGTTTCTGTAAATGATTATATAATTCTAATCAAAGGATTTTAAAGCTGTGGGAACAAGCATTTGTTTTGCAAAACTTAATCAATTTCATTGGAATTTAATAAACAAATCAAAATGGAGCCATTAAATTCAATTAAAAGAATTTTAACTTACCCAAACTGTATAGTTAACGTAGGCTGAGGCCTTAGTTAAACTTGCTGATTTGGGTTGTTTTGCTTGTATTATGCATGTGATCCAGGTCACTTCGTAATTGATTTCTATGGAAATATTGATGTAAGAGGGGATTATGGTACAGAGTGATCAACTGTTATGTTTCATAAGATCAAATCATTCATAGTGTTTACTCTAATAGCAGCCCCTGTTTCTGTGCCATTTGCAACATGAAACACATAATACCTGTGATGTGATGGGTGTGTTTGTATAGTATCTGAATATATATATATGTACTTGTATCTTGGGGCCTGATCCAGACCTATGCCGATGCACTGTGCTTAGTAAAGCACAGCGTATCGACGTGCACTCTCCTCGACACTCCCCCTGTGCGAGCGTATTTTCCCTCGCTTACGCCGGGTAAAGGCTACCCTGAACGTAGTAACTCTGGGGAACGCCCCCTCCAGTGTTACTACGGCGCTGCTACGGACGCCCGATCCACGTTCGGGCGTTGCCGTAGCTACGCCGGGCAACATCTGACCGGAGCATGCACAGATTGGCTTTTAAGCCTTAACGCCAGCCAGCGTAGGTCTGGATCAGGCCCTTGGACACTAAAGCTGTCTTCTTTGTGTACCCCAGTATGTAACAGTCTAAGTGATGGTCACTCTCTGTATTGTGATGTGACTGTGTATTGTACTGTTTTGCTTACATCCTTAATGTGCTCCACTCCTTCCTCTTTGTAGCCCTAAAACACCAAATACTCCAAATACTCCTTTGAGTCCTACAAGTCCAGTTAGTCCAAGCTCACCTAATGCTACCCCATCGAAACACTCGTGTCACGGTCACCACCTTCATACTATCGGAGGCGTGGCTGAGAAAAACGTGTGCAGCAGATGCAGCAACAAGCGCTGGAACTTGATAAAGTCACCACAGAAGCACAGAGAGTCTAAGAGGAACCGTCAAGGAGCCGTCACTGTCCTGTCCGTAGGCAGGTAATGTTGCCTCCCGTCATGTTTATATGCCTGCTCACACTTTTTACCTAAGAGTGGTTGTGATTGTTATTGTTATTTACACTTATTTGTAAGGAAAGTCACACATTTATTTTATGATTTTATTTTTCAAAATTTTGAGTAATAGAGTTATAACGGAGTTGTTTTTTATAGCTATTATCAGTATCTTTATAAGAAGTAATTTTTCTGTGTGTTTGTGTTTATTCTGGAGCATTTCAGCATTGCTTTGGATTTGACATCTCTTTATTAGATATAGCTTCTAGTACATGCTCATCTGAATGTCATTGGATGACTCACTGTAATGTAGATGAAGGGAGAGGAATACTTTGGGGTTTTGGCATTCTGATGCTGTTATTAGAAACAGGTTCTTTCCTGAGTAGTGGGAAGCACCAGGGTGTGGGGGAGTGTGACTTTCCTGAAAAAGAAGGAAGGTCATTTCCCCAGTAAAAACCTTTTATGTTAAATTCCTAGTTTTCCCGGAATGTTGAGGAAACAAACCTCC
This sequence comes from Limnodynastes dumerilii, assembly GCA_011038615.1. NCBI lineage: Eukaryota > Metazoa > Chordata > Amphibia > Anura > Limnodynastidae > Limnodynastes > Limnodynastes dumerilii. The sequence continues at coordinate 264,434 of WWET01001551.1, read as the reverse complement.
AGCGTTATGCACACATTGTCTGGCCCAACCAGGCTTGCTCTATAAATAAGTTGATTTACAAATGATCAGGCACATTGAATTAAAACGCAGTCCACAAAGTCATATTTTGTTTTGTGTTATGTCATTTATCCTTGTTCACGAGGCTTGTGTTATCTTGTGATATCTTATACAGAACAACATCATTTGGAAAGTTCTGTAAAAAAGTACAAGTTACATAAAATGTTATTGTACTTTGATTTTGCCTCATATGGTTGTGCAAGTGTCTCTCCTTCTAGCAACTGTGAGGCGCCCTTTTAATCACAGTAATCCAACTTGTCATACACAGGTTCCGAGTCACAAAGGTAGAACCAAAGTCTAAAGAAAGGAAACGCTTAATGTCTGACGGGACAGAGGTGACCAATGGAGAGCTACCCCCTACGCCAGTCAGTGTGGATACCAGGCAAAGAAGCGGCACAGAGACAGAGGTAGTTCAACCTGGAGGATGGCTGTTATGGCTGCATAGGGTTTAATATTATAATTAAATACTTCAATAGCTGTTAAAACCTGCATGGGATTGTTCTTTAGTGATGGGCATAAAGTATCTGCTCCATCTTCCATTGGCATTGGAGAATGTGGAATGCCATTACTGCACTTTCCATATACTGGTCATGTGGCAGCTTTGTGTATGGTTATCTGCAGCTGCACTCTGTATATGTATATGTCCAACCCTACATAATATTCCTTTGTAGTAGATGCCATGTGGAGAAGAGCAGGTTTATACACAGGTGTAAATTGACCAAAAATGTAATTATCTGAAAACTGGCACATTGCTCCTATATGTCCACCCAAGTGACGCACACACTGACGAAAACATTGGGTTTGGGAATTTAATGTTTATAGAAGTAATAAGTGGAATGTCCTGTTTTCTGATCTAGTGGTTTGTTTTTTCCTGTTATTTTCAGATAAAAAGCACAGTGGATACCTGAACTTTGAAGGTATGTGTTGCGTTACATCACAGTATATGAATAAAAACACACACCCATTACTGCAAGCAATGGTTTAGCTTTTACTGGTCTAGTGCTGGCTACAAAATTAAGAATCTCTTTTTATTGCCAGCCTATTTAATCTGGTCAAAGTCCATATTGTATAGAGATATTGCATTTCTATAAAAATGTAATGTGTTAAGCATTTTGGACTTTGTTTTATCCTTATTATCTATAACACCGCCTCTCCCAGATTATGCTACTAAGCATTGTCTCATCAAATTCCCTCTCTCTGACTCATTTATAGCTTCTGAAGATAACGTTAATCGCTGCATAGGCTGATATTAAGACAAGAATTTATTTACTTTTCAAGAGGAGACTGTTGGTAGTCACCCACTAATTGGTAACACTATTGTCCTGTCATGCTCCAGTCACACACCTCTTTAAAGCCAGTTGGACTCTCGTAGTCTCCTCATTAGCCAGCTAGCTCTTATATGCGTCATCCATCAAGAGCAACAAGTCTTTTTGTCCATTGGCTTTGTTTGAATCTCTCATTGTGTAGGATGTTTTTCATCAGCACCCTGCACTTGAGAGAGTTCTTTTAAACCTGGCCACATATAAGATAATTCTGCTCCTCCACTCATTGAATTCAGCTCCAATAACAGATAAGCTAATTGGATGATGATTAGGACATTCCAAATCACTTTAAAGCCCACTGCAGTCTAAATAGAGGGATATTCTTCCGACCACACACAGATTGTCCTCTTCAACACACTATACTATGCCCAGTAATGAGCTTCACATTTATATGAGGGTTGTTAATAGGAATCAGAATCAGCTGGTAACATTTATAGCCTTCTCCAACCCACCAATACTGCTATACCAAAGATGATGCCCTCTGTTGTGTATTTCTTACCGTTATGTCCCTCTTTCTCTCATTCCCCCATGTTCTGTTTGCCCGGAATTAGTTTATACTCGTATCACAACATATTTCTTTCTTGTACTCTTGCATTGTGTCGGTGGCATGCCAGAGTCCTTCCATCTGTGAAATGAACAGACATGCCTTTTCTCTGCTCTGTTTAATCCAACTGTTCCCTAGACCCTCAGCGATTTGGCAGTGTTTACACATCCCTACTTACAAGTAAAACCATTTACAGCATTTTAATAGGACGACCAAGTACCCATGAATGCAATCTATTAAGGCGGTGTATTCCCCCTGGCGTCTCTCCCTGAGATAATAACAATGCTGATTGCAAGCTATAACAGATATGAAAAGACTTTGGGGGGCAAATGCATATAATATTGATTACATATTGGATTTAATCATGCTTGTTTCTTCTTGCAGCTCTGCGTTGTTTGTATTGACGTCGCCCCAATCCTCTGGGCCTTAAGAAGATTTTAGAAAGCATAGCCAAGCAGAGATGCCCTGGTGTACAGCCCATCCTCTGACCGCACGGGTCCTCAGCCTCTCCTTTTTTTTTTTTTTTTTTTAAATATAGATATAGGGGGAAAATGTAATTTTGTTAAGGTTTTAGCAGTGTGCATCTGTAGAGGAAGCTACTTTTATAAGCAATATAAAGAGGTGAAATAAGAGTGACCCACTAGCCCAAAGAGCTACTAATGACATTGCACATGACAACCATTTATGTGTGCAACACTTTATGCATACACAAAGATGTCACCTTAACTGTATATAACTTTGTGGGCTTATTCAGGATTTCTATGTGTGAAGATTAGTTACAGACTTCTCATACTAAAATGGCTGCTATGTTGTGCATTGAAGACCTTACCTGTAACTTCCTAAAGAATAAAGAGGTTTAGTTATAAGATGTGAAATTGAAATGCTTTAAAGTAGTATCCTAGCAAGGGGACCAATATTTAAATGAGGGGTGATGGGTTAAATTAACGTGAACATGTACCATACACTTTGTTTTTGTTTTTTATGACTAATTTGTATACTTATTTATCTACTTAACAATACTTTCACATTGATGTTAGGTTTGTTTGTTTGTTTGTTTGTTTATTTCATAGTTTTTTTGTGGGGGATTGTTATATACACAGAGTAAGATTCCAAAGATATATTTTAATGACATTCATGGGAATTACAGCCACCCTTAGAAACCAGTCATTTATGTGTGTGTTGTTGTTTTTCTTTTACTTTTGTAATTAAATAGCCCTGTTTAGCGTCTTGGCCATTCCTGTTTGGTGTCTCCCACCTGTTGGCATTTAATTTCTTCAAAATAACCTCTTTAAGGACCAGTTCAGTTTCTGTTTTTGTCACTGTTTCCGTATGTCTGTCTTTATTCTTCAGTTGCAGTATAGAAGAGAAGTTTGACCCAATTATAAGCTCTACTAATAACATCAAAAATGTGAAAGAAACGTTCTGTTTAAGATAATATTCTGACATTTAAAAGCTGATTTTCTAATGCAGTGTTGTGTATAATTTTTGTGTTTACAAGGAGTGAGCATATAGGAGTCATCCCGTAAATAGGAATTTTAGGTTATCATCAACCACCTAGCAAAAGTCATAATGTCAATATTGCTACTTATGGGCAGTCTCATATCTCTGAGTGTAACATTCAGGCACTATATTACACGTCATGGTCACAACAATTTTTCTGGCTCCGCAGACATTGTATGTTACAGAATCCTTGTAACTACTTCCTTACATTTGTCTTCAACAACCAAAGAAAGTTGTTTATTTGGGGTGAGATAAGTTTGTGATGAAAAACTTTCCAAGTGTAATAGGAAATTTCACAATTGTATCTGAAGAATCTCTGTATGATTAATATCTACTTTAGTGTCCAGACTATTGACACATTTTGTGGCTGGTAGGTCTGTGGCTTATGCTGTGATATGGAAATTATTTCATTTTAAATCTGTTTATATCTTATTTTTGTGTATATGAGTAGACCATAGTAAATGTACTATTCCTGCTTGAGTAGACAAAAATGTATTTTATCTTGCTGCAGTGGCTTTGTATATAAGGGCCTATGACAAATAGTATTTAGATTTGATTGTCCAAGCAACCGTAGTTACCTCTGCTCCTGCAGGGATGTCCTTACAGATTTTTAGATGGACTAGTACAGGCCTGGCCAATCTGTGGCTCTTCAGGTATGATGAAACTATGGGCCAGATTTACTAAGCTGTGGGTTTGCAAAAGTGGAGATGTTGCCCATAGCAACCAATCAGATTCTATCTGGCATTCTCTAGTGTGTAGGAAAGTCACATCTAGAATCTGATTGGTTGCTATGGGCAACATCTCTGCTTTTTCAAACCTGCAGCTCAGTAAATCTGGCCCTGTGAGTCTCAGCATGCTTTAACTGTATAGGCATAGCTAATATATGACAAAGCATGCTGGGAGTGGTAGTTTCACATCACCTGGGGAGTCATAGCTTGGCCAGGCCTTCTTATTTTGTCAGGGGTGGGTTTGCTAATAGACTTTGTCCCCAAAGTTGAACTCATGTTTAATTGTTTGTTAAGAATTAAACGTATTTGTGTAGCGATATGAAGATAGACATGTTTCTTAACAAAAAGTGTTCATAATTGTACTGACATGATTTTATGCACTGGAAAGCGTCTTGATGGAAAGTCTCTTCAAATTATTATTTTTTTATCTGTGCAATATGTACGTTCACTTTTTGTACACACACTTTCAGAAATAAATGTTTGCTTCATGTTAAGTGTTTTATTTATTAATTTTAACTGCCAAAGTACATTTCCATGCCTTGTTTTCTTTACTTAGCCACTCATTTATTTTTAGTGATATGGATTCCTGCCTCCACATGTAAAGACCCCCAACTCTTCCTACCCCCTTACCTGTATCTCAAGTCACACTCATCCTAACTCCTCTGCAGGTATTAGTCTCATCTGCACTTGCTTTTCTATTGTTACCAGACATTGAAGCTTAAGCCTCATCCATTCTCTTTATTACCTGCCTGTAAGTGGATTTTTAAAGTTGTAAAAAGCCCAGTCAACCTAGGCCCCCCCCTCTCAGTGTATGTGTCCCTTAACATGTCAGATCTGCAGCCAAAAGATATGTCCTGCCCACTCACATATTTTAAAGACAAACTTATAGGTGCACAGAGAGCTACTGAATGGAGGGGGAGTGAAGTTGAAGAAAGAACACACAGAGGTCAGTTGAGCTAGCAGGGGGGGTTAAATTAGTGTGAACAAGGAATAGGTAAAATTTAGTCTGAACTGGGTTAATATAATGTGAGTTCAGTTAAGTGTGGGAAATGTTTATTTGAACTTTGCTTAGGGATGGTTATCTTAGTGTGTACTGTAGGTAAGGTGTTAATTTATTGTAACCCAGGAAGAGGGAAATGTATTTCATCAGTACTGAACTATAGTAAACATTAATTATATGCTGCCTTACAACAATAAGTCTCATTTACTGATAAACTATATGAATAGAAATATTCAGACTCCTGACCATTAAACCAACAGGGACTGCAATGAAATTGTATTCAAATACATATACTTTAATATAGAGTTGGTCCCCCTTTTACAGCTATAACAGCATCCACTCTTCTTGGAGGGCTTGCCACAAGATTTTGGAGTGTTTCTGTGGGAATTTGTGCCATTCAGTCTGTAGAGCATTTATGAGGTCAGTCACTGATGTTGGAGGAGGCCTGGCTCACAATCTCCATTCCAGTTTATCCCAAAGGTGCTTGATGGGGTTGAGGTCAGGGCACTGTACAGGCCAGACAAGTTCTCCCACACCAAACTCCACAAACCAGTCACAGTCATGTTGGAATAGAAAATGGCTTTTCCTGATCCTCCCCATGGCAGCACTGACATAACTCCCCTCCTTGGAACTCCACAGGAAAAAAAGAAGACACCTATAAAAGACCACCCCATCCGGTACTTGGTGTCTTCTTTTTTCCTGTTTTGAAACTCAGAGAAGGAGGGAGTTTCAAGGGCTTACCTGGGCACTGCGGTGTCCATTGTTCCCGGCCGTCCGGAGGCTTTCCCCGTCGGTGCCTCTGGTGATCTCTGGCGGGGAAGGAGGTCTGAGCGCTCCCATTCCCCTCAGGGACCGCCGTTACTATGCCTGCCCCGACCTGTACAAGGGCGGGTAGAAATTATGTCATTCAAACGCCAGTTACTAGAGGAAGAAGCCGGTGCCATTTTGGTGTAGCCCAGGTTAATCCTTTGGAAACTGGGCTACAATTACATCACTAAGGGGCGCTGGAAGTGATGAAGAGGAGGTGGAGGCATAAAAGCCCCACCATGCTTTCTATCTGGGCTGTTTTTATCTGTAGCTGCACTCAAAGTCCGGATTTATTCATCGGTCTGCTACTTCTTCAACGCCTTTAGAGACTATGGATAGAAAAGTTGAAGGGGGCTTTAAAAAACAAAATGCTTTAATAGGAGCTTCCTTCAGACCAGCCATGGCCTCAGCTATTACGTCTAGGGTTCTTAGAGTTTGGTGCGGGGAGTTAGAGTCCAACCTCATTGAGGGTATTAAGAGAGGCGACTTACTTAAGACCATTCAAAATATGCTATTAGCAAGAATAAAATATTTGGGAGTCATCATCAATACAGTCACTGAGTCAGTTTCCCTTTCCTCAGAAAGAAGGATCAAATTAATTTCAGAAATCAAAAAGTTTTCAAAACTAATGCACTGTACAGCTCAGGACTGCATGAGATTCTTGGGATTAATGGGCCATATTCAGAGCTTATAGACCATGTATACGCAATCTACGTTGCATGCACAGTAGAGCATATCGGAAAACTCTGCATATGGCCCAATGGCAGCAACTCTGGATGTTATCCCTTGGTCTCGTCTGCATATGAGACCCCTTCAAGCGTCTTTTCTGACTCAGTGGAATAAGGATTCAACCTATTGTCACCCCTCTTACTGTAAGCACAGGGGACTGAATCCAGACTTAAGTAAGTGCTTGAAATGAGTTACTCATGGGCCAAACCATTTTGATTGCAGGGGGAGTCAAGTTAATTGTATTCTTTGCATGCAGGGATACATCTTTAAATTGCTTACTGCACACAGATACTGACCAGCTTTACTGTCACACTGATATTGAGACTTGGGATAGGAAACATCACCTCTCAACTCTAATACTGTTTGCAACAGATTAAATCTGACTCCCCTGCAATCAATATGGTTTAGCCCAGGAGTAACTATTTTCAAGCACTTACTTAAATCTGGATCCATCCCAGGATTAGCATGATGGTAATACCAAAAAAGATTGAGAAGGGGAAGATCATGGCAGCAGGACAACCCGGTTATCATCTCCACAGATGCCAGTATGATAGGATGGGGTGCTACTTGCGGCACAGATTTTGTTCAGGGAGTTTGGTCAGAGCAAATGTCAAATGCTCATTCAAACATAAGAGAATTAAAAGCCATAAGACTCTCATGTCGTAATTTTCTAGCAAAAATCGGAGGGAGGAGAGTACTGATACAAACAGACAACAGAGCCTCCTTGTCTTATATAAACCGCCAAGGCGGAACAAAGAGTGGTCCGCTGGCAAGAGAAGCCCGATACTTTCTGACATGGGCAGAAGTTCATGTATAAAGCATTCAAGCATCTCTCATCTCAGGCACAGACAATTCAGTTTGCAGATCTTCTAAGCCGCCAGAGAATACACCCAGGCAAATGGGCCTTAAATCAACAGGTATTCTCAGACATAGTAGAAATGTGGGGTTTACCAAGGTGGATATTATGGCCACAAGGGCAAATACAAAGGTGCCAGAGTTCGTTTCAAGACACAGGGATCCTCAGGCCCTGTAAATAAATGCCCTAGCAATAAGATGGGACTTCAACC
>WWET01001551.1:243050-256466 GCA_011038615.1 Limnodynastes dumerilii | reverse complement strand
CAAGTGCTCAGGAAAATTATGAGGGGATCTGCGACGGTGATTGCGTTGTTACCATTCTGGCCGAGGAGGGCTTGGTTCCCTCTAGTTTAACAGCTGGCAGTAGGGGGTCCTTGGATGCTTCCAAGGAGAGCAGACCTGTTGCATCATGGGCAATTGTATCACACAAATCCCAATGCTTTGAAGCTAGCGGCCTGGCTGTTAAGACCAAAACACTGGAGAATTTATGGTTCTCTCTCAAGGTAATTAAGACTTTATTATCGGCTAGAAAGAAGTCCATTTCTTTGACCTATTATAGAATTTGGAAGGTTTTTTACTTCTGGTGCAAGGACAGGAATATTAGGGATTCTAAGGTTTCTATCAGGGAGGTATTAGTATTTCTCCAAAAGGGACTAGACAAGGGACTAAACCTTAGTTCTCTTAAAGTTCAGGTTTTGGCCTTAAGCACTTTGTTAAATAGGGAGTTAGCCTCTAACAGGTATATTAAGAGGTTTATCCAGGCAGTGTCTAGATTAAGACACAGGTTCAAAGATCCCTTGGATCCTTGGGATCTACATTTAGTTGTAGAGGTTTTGACTGCTTCTCCTTTTGAACCCTTGTCTGAGATTCCTGTTAAGTTTTTTTTCTTGGAAGGCTATATTTTTAGTGGCTATCACCTGGGCTAGGAGGGTCTCGGAACTCCAAGCATTATGGTCTGAGGAACCGTTTATTAATTTCTCTCAAGATAAGGTAGTCCTTAGGACAAATCCCAAGTTCTTACCAAAGGAAGTCTCAGAGTTCCATGTTAACGAGGAGATTGTTTTACCTTCTTTTTTCCCAGATCCCAAGAGTAAGAAGGAATCCAGTTTCCATTGTCTAGATTGTCAGAGCCCTTAGAATATATATGAATAGAACTGCTTCCTTCAGGACAACTAAACAGTTATTTGTACTCAGTCAGGGTAAGAATAAGGACGCTGCAGCTTCTAAAGCTTCAAGAGCCAGGTGGATTAGATCATGTATTTCTAAGGCCTATGAGATCAGGGGTTTACAAGTGTAAGTGTTTATGTTGATATTTTATATTTAACCTTATGAGTTTATTTTTAGCTTGGTAGGATAAGAAGACACCAAGTACCGGATGGGGTGGTCTTTTATAGGTCAGGTGTCTTCTTTTTTTCCTGTGGAGCTCCAAGGAGGAGGAGAGTTAACTCATGTAAGTGCTCATGGAGGAGTCCAGGATATGGGATTACCAGGTAATAATCCAGTGTTTCCCAAACTGTTGCCACAAAGTTGGAAGCATAGCATTGTCCAAAATGACTTGGTATGCTGAAGCATTAAGATTGCCCATCACTGGAGATAAGGGGCCTAGCCCAAACCCTGCATAACAGCCCCATACCATTAACCATCTTCCATCAAACTTTACAGTTGGCATAATGCAATTAGACAGTTAACGTTCTCCCGGCATCCGCCAAACCCAGACTCGCCCAGCTGACTGTTAAATAGAGAAGTGTGATTTGTCATTCCACAGAACTTTTTCACTGTTTCACAGTCCAGTGTCAGTGTACTTTACACCACTTCATCCGACACTTGGCATTGAACTTGGTGACGTGAGCCTTGCATGCACCTGCTTGGCCATGGAAACCAATTACATTAAGCTCCCGCCACACAGTTTTTGTGCCTACATTAATGCCAGTGGAGGGTCAGAACTCTTTAGCTATGGAATCAGCAGAGCGTTAGTGACTTTTACGCACTATGGGCCAGATCCAGAGCTAAGTTTCAATGCGTAGCATATTTAGGCTAGCGTATTTACTATGCACTTCCCTCGTTCGTACGTACTTTAGGCATTTTACGCTTGCCGAACCCTACCTTAACTTTACACAGCGTAATTACTGACGTTCATACAGGCTAAACGTACGTATCTGCCTAAGCACGCCCATACCGTATGATTTAAATGCCTCACCCCGCCTCCGAAGCTTAATTACGGGTGTCATATAGGTGGCGCACCCCTTCATACGTAGTAAAGCTGTTAATACTAGCCTGTAAGGTACGTTCAGAGTTACGTAGAGTAACATCTGCTGCGCACAGGCGCAGTACATACAAAACAGCGTTTTTATGTCGGCGACTAGCGTAAATACGCCAGCGTGCTTAATTCTGGATCTACCCCAATGCGCCTTAGCAGTCGTTGACCCCGTTCTGTGATTATATGTGGTCTTCCATTTCATGAAGTAGCTGTTATTCCTAAATGCTTGCACTTTCTTATACTGTTACTTACAGTTGACCATGGGATATCCAGCAGGGAGGAAATTTCACGAACTGTCTCATTGGAAAGGTAGCATCCTATCACAGTACGACGCGTCAAGTCACTAAGCTCTTTAGAATGACCCATTTTGTATTGCAAATGGAGACTGCAGACCATATTCACAGATCCGTGTGTGTTAGGTGCGGACAGATCAGCACCTAACTCCCCTGTCCCCCCCCCTTTTTAGGTACCTTATGGCACACAGATATTGCCTCCCCGGCTATATCTAAATCCCTCCACCCTCCCACTTCTACATAATCCCTCCCTGAGGTTGCATTACGCTGCCTCTTTCTACTTAAATTCACTGTGCGGTCTTTTAAGCATCTGCTTCTTAGGTATGAATATGGGCCTGCATTACTAGGTGCTAGATTTTATACACATGTGGCAATGGGTCTGATTGAAACTCCAGAATTCAATACTTAACAGATGTGGCCAAATACTTTCCTCCATATTGTGTACGTAACACAACAGTTTTCATAAAGTCTTGTTCTCTGCAAAGTGACTCTGTTCTTGTTGTCGGCAGAAAACTACAAAAACTAGTATACTGGTATGTTATTGACATAAAACAAGGCATAGTAATGATATTCACCTGCAGGGGGAGACAAAAACTTACATGACCAGGTTTGATAGCCACATAATTTAAAAGACATGAAACTGAAGATATTATTATTAGGATGCCACAGATTTCATAGGGAGAACAATTTTATAATTGTTATGCAATATCATTCTTATTTTGCTCTTTTATTTGTAATGGGTGTATACTCAAATATTAACCAAGTATGCCTATCCTGTGTTGTACTTTTGTGCCCACTTGAATGAAGAAAAATAAAAAAAGATGCTTTAAGTGTAAACATGTTTCAAGCTATTTTTTTAGCCATATATTTGTACCCTAGGTTAGGGCTAATATTTATTTTATTTAACATTATATTGGTCATTTAATAAAATGAAACTCACAAACCTGACCTAACTCTATTCAGCTGCTAAAGTTTACAGGAATACCCAATATGTATAAAGAAGTTCATAAATGTTTTTGGACAATATAATATATAGGTTTTATTTATTATATTGCAAAGTCTGGGTTAACATGTAGCACCATTGTATGGGATATCATAGGTTAACAAACATAGGCTTTGATACAAGGTGGTTGGTGGCTTTAATAATACTTATTGTGTGATCACATCTTTCATGAGCAAAATACCTGTTATTATGTGACCTGTGAGCAATTGCTCAATCACCTTCCCATGTGTATCCATGTATTGATTGTTAGGATGAAATCTGTAACAGTTGGAAAACCTTTGTTACTATACACTGTTCAATCCTAGACAGCAAACATATTGGCCAGAAAACAGTCATTTCTGTCAAGTGCTGGGCATGGAAACAAAGGATTAGGGGCACATGCCTGTTGTATTGTAGGTGCTGTGAAATATTAAATCTGATAAAAGCTGCCTTAAACGTTCCAAAATAGTTTCCACCTAAGCAAACAAATAAAAAAATAAATATATAATATAATTATCTTTTGTCTTTTGCAGTTTAATGTGTCATTGAGGCATGACATAAAAAATTCCTATTAATGTTTGATTTATGATTAGGGAACGCAAATTTGGGGGTACATTGATGTACATTTTACAGCAGTTATAAATTTGCAAGCCATAGATTGACATTGCCAAAATATCTGCAGATCATTTAGAAATACATAGATCAGCTAGAACATTAAACTATCTGCCTAATATTGTGCAGACCCCTATCATGTCAATAATCCAGCTCTGACTCTTTGAGGAATAATATCAGATTCCTCTGTGCGTTTTCTGTATGCAAGGAGGTCTGATAGTCTGTATCACATATCGCGGCAGACACCGCACTTACCCGCTCTGTAGTCCGGCGGCGTCTGTCTCCTCCCGGCGGTCCCGTGTGCCTAACAGCCAGAGACTGTCACCGAAGCAGTGACAGTCTCCATACTCATCAGCAGCAGTGTCGGCAACGGCGTCCTCGTGGAATCCTGGCTCCGGACCATTGGCGCCGCCATCTTGGATCTATCAGGTGACGCTGCTCCTTCAATGCCTGGCTTCCTCTCCAGTCCTCCAGCCTATCGGTGAACAGCGTGCACTATATAAACCCTGCAAGCCCTTCACTCATTGCCAGGACAACTAGGTGCCTGGTACTCCTGATCTAGCTCCTGCTGTATCCAGTCCTGTTGGTACAGTCCTGTTGGTACAGTCCTGTTGGTACAGTCCTGTTGGTACAGTCCTGTTGACTCCAGTCCTACTAACTCCAGTATTGCTGACTCCGGTCCTGCTGACTCCGGTCCTGCTGACTCCAGTACTGCTGACTCCAATCCGACTGACTCCGGTCCCGCAACCTCCAACTCTACAGTATCTGCTACCCGGATTCACCTTGCTCAACTCCACCTCCAACTCTACAGTTATCCCTGCCTGGACTTTATTGCTACGCCTACCCAGTTATAGCCTCCTGCTACTTCCAACTCTCACCTACCGGCATATACCCCTGTTCACGGACTTTTGTTCTCTCCCATTGGACTTCCAGTCCCCTTGGCTTCCCTACAACTGCACCCAATCCACATCTAAGTGTATTCAGCCGCGTGCTCAGGATACCTCAAAGCATTTGCTTTGGTCAGGTCAACTTATTCACTTTTAAAGAAATGTATCCACTTGTCACACACTTGTCATTTACGTATTTACATGCAATCCCGATCAAGAACATATTTACATGCTATCCAGATCATGCTATCCAGAACCAAAAACATATTTACATGCTATCCAGATCATGCTATCCAGAATCAAAAACATATTTACATGCTATAAAGATCAGGAACATATTGACATGCTATCCAAATCATGCTATCCAGAACTGAAAACATATTTACATGCAATTGAGATCAGGAAGGAGTTTACATGCTATCCAGATCATGCTATCCTGAACCGGAAACATGTTTACATAAGTGAGGGTGCCCGCATAGAAAGTCCCAATTGCGAAAAATTCCTCCCAGCCAGTTGCGAGCTGACTGGGATTTCGATTGAATATGGCTCGAGGAGGCATTGCAATCTATCCACAGAGCACCAAGCTTTCGGTGCTCCGAAAAGTGTTAAAAATATGTCCCCCACTACTTCCCCTAATTCTCACACTAACCCTCCCCTCTCACTACCCTAACACTCCTTCCTGGCAGCCTGACCCTAACTCTCCCTCCCCTGCGGCCTGACCCTAACCCCGCAGAAAGAGTTTACTTACCTGTCCCTCGGTCCGGCGAGTGGCGGTGGAGGTGCAGTGGAGTGATCTGCTCTTTCCCAATGTGAATGGGTGAGTATACCGTATGACATACTCACCCATTCAAAAAAAAAAAGTAGAAAATTGGTCCCATTCGAAATGGGGGCATCCGAAAAGAAACTGTTGCCATGAAGGAATGTACTTGGTCTTAATGTTTAGGTAGGTGGTACACATCAAAGTAATCTACACATGAATGCTTTTCCAACAGATCATTGCCCAGATCATCACATGGTTTCTCCAGGGTTGCATTCTTTCCATGGTTTATTCTGGTGCCATCTCTTTCTCAGGTAAACCATCCAATCGTCCACATGATGCCCTTACTCCCTATGCTTATCAATGAGCCTTGGCTGCCCATGACATCTGCTGTCCTTCCTTGGACCACGTTTGGAAGGTATGAACTATTTCAAACCAGACACACCCCACAAGACCTGCTGCAGATACTCTGACCCAGCCATCTAGCCATCACAATTTGGCCCTTGTCAAAGTCTCTCAGATCCTTATGCATTCCCATTTTTTCCTACTTCCAACACTATTATATGATAGTATTATGATAATATCACATTTTCTATTAGTTTATTTGCTATTATCCCTCTTCAAAAAAAAAAAAAAGGTTCATAATAAATTATTTACTAACCAATGTTTTAACTAGTGTTGGAAGCCATACATCTCACCAAATACAGAATATGAAGGATGTCTTGCTGTAAGACGATAGTCATGACACCTCAGGAGATCAACCTATGTGGTTAATATGCCACAAAACCAAGTATACTTGAATGAAGGATCTATTGGGTTGGTGTTTATGTGCCCAATGTCTGTTCTGAGAGATAAATAACCTTTATAAGTAAAGTATTTGCCATTCACTTTTAATATGTATAGGTTAGTGCTCTCCACCTTGACGTTCATTCTCTCCACTGAAGCTAGCCTGTATTCTGCATTGCCCAGCTCCGATTGTCCAATTGTACCTTTATGACCCTAACTTAAAATAAGAAACTGACGACACAAACTATTCCTTTGGTATCTGTAAATCAATTAGATTTTTTTTTTTGTAAGTAATGTGTAGCCTTTGCTGCAAATAAGTACATTGACTTGCACTGGATGTAATACAGTAACTGCACTGTCTTGTGTACAGGGCACTTCAAGCTGTTCGTGTTTGATATCATTGTACAAAGCAAAGTTTAAAGTATGCTGCACGACCGTCGGCCGTACGAAAATTCGCACAAAATACGCTGAGCGTACGGGCTTAGCACGCCCATACTGTACAATTTAAATGGCTATCCCCGCCTCCCTGTAGTAAAACGGGCGCCCATGCGACCATCGTACTGAACGCACGCCCCGCGAGCGAAAAATACGCTCACAATACGACCGGCGACCGGAAGCTGTCATACTGGGTATGCGCGTTGCGAATTTTCCCCCGAATTTTTGCTTACGATGAGCGTACGCTCGCTTGCGGTCGTAGCTCTGGATCAGGCCCATAGTCATTGTAAATTAGTTGGAATAAGTGTGTGACATCCTACAGCAGGTTAGCATGTTTGTTTCAACGCATGAGAAGTTGGCAGGTATGTGTCCACTTACTATGGCACTGTAGGTACAGGAGGAGGATTATCTCCGGGGTAATGATTGGAATGATGGATTTTTTTGTTAACTAACCCATCTATACAAGGCTTAATCACAAACTGGTCAACTTAACATATTTATGTGTAAGAGGCTTAAGACATTAGCAGTCAGGAAGAGGAAACAGTGCTCCTCTGAGCTTTAACCTGGTATTTGTCATCCCAAGCCAATCCTGTGACACTAACCGTTAAGACTATGGTCCAGATCCAGCCCCCCACGCGTTTTACCTGCATGTGGGGCCGTAGTTACACGCCCGTCGTGGGGAGAGCACGCCCCCTGTGTCCAGATTGCTACCTAACGTTTTATGACTAGTATGGCCGCGGACCTAGGCGTAACGGGGCTTCTCCGCCCCCTCATTTACATGGCTATCGTAAATGAAGGGTCAGCCCTTCTGCGTAAGTACTAATGTACGTAACTTAGTTACATCAGTACTTACACAGTCGGAGCATCTGGCTCACGCATGCGCAGATGTTTCTGACACAGGGGACTTATGCAAATGACTTGCGTAAGTCCCCTGTTGGCCGTAGGTCGGGATCTTGGCCTATGTAAGTAGTCTCTAACCAGCTATATGCCCTCTGACAGCCCAGCTGGAGCTGGTAAGCAGTGATTTTATTTTACATTTCACAGCTATTTTCACTAACATTTGTTCTATTTTTCAATTGCTTTGCTCATATAGGAACATTTTAAAGGGATAAATAGTATTACTGAAACTTATGAAATCACCCATTTACACACCAATCCTATAGGAGGTCTTATTCTTCCAATCCAGTGTTCAGAGGCTTAACACTCTCCTTCTCTCCTTCAACAGTCATTAGGTTGCCATGTGGTAAAGCAATCTTGCCCAGTTTCCTTTTATGAGACAGGTGATCAGGTGACTGACCATTATCACCTCGATGAATTATCCCTGACCCAGTCAGTCTGCAGTTGACAGAATATTGGTCCATAACTGTCTCCAGTGGTCCTGTATTGCTGGATTGTTGCTGGTGATCCTTTTTGTGACTCTGCATGTTACATAGAAACATAGAAAGTGATGGCAGATAAGCGCATAATAACCCATCCAGTCTTCCCAGTTGTTTATGTAAAACTATACTGACCCTTGATCCTATTATACCCTCAATTTAGTTTGAGATGACCTTATTTTTATCCCAAACATTTTTAGTGTTCTACTGTTTTAGTCTCCACCACCTCAGATGTGAGATAATTCCACTTATCTATCACCCTTTCAGTGAAGTCATTTTTCCACACATTTCCTTTGAGCTTACCCCCTCCGGTTTACACACATGTGGGTTTATACACATGCCCTTGTGTTCTAGTACACCTCCTCCTTTGATGTTCTTGAGCTTTCTCCTCTTTGCTCTCTGTGGTTTTTATTTTATAGTGTTGCTGATTCAGCTTTGTCCTGACTTCCTTTCTGCATGTTTTCCCTGTGTTGTTTCTATTATAATATATATATATATAATATAATAATGAATATATTATTCATTTTATGGGCGACCGGAAGCTGTCATACTGGGCATGCGCATTGCGAATTTTCGGACGAAAATTCGCTTACGATGAGCGTACGCTCGCTTGCGAGCGTTGCTCTGGATCAGGCCCTTAGTCTCCACCACCTCAGATGGGAGATAATTCCACTTATCTATCACCCTTTCAATGAAGTCATTTTTGAGCTTACCCCCTTCGGTTTACACACATGTGGGTTAATACACATGCCCTTGTGTTCTAGTACACCTCCTCCTTTGATGTTCTTGAGCGTTCTCCTCTTTGCTCTCTGTGGTTTTTATTTTATAATGTTGCTGATTCAGCTTTGTCCTGACTTCCTTTCTGCATGTTTTCCCTGTGTTGTGTCTATTATAATATATATAATAATCAATATATTAATAATTTTATGAGTTAAAAAGTTTTGTTAGATAAACCCATTCCAAAGATATTAAAAAGCAGCAAAGCTGAAAGTCTTCACAATATTTGATACATACTTATAAACCAACACAGACATCCCCAAAGCAATGATGCCAAAATAAAACCCATTTTGTATCTGGAATTTGGCTGTGGTGGGAACTAAAGTAAAGGGTAGATCAAACCAGCTCTGATTTCACACAAAATGTGTTTAGGAAATTCCAGAACAGTAGATAAGTGATCAATATTCTGCTAAAGAGTAGGAATGTAAAGACATAATGCAAGTTTTGTGAGGTTGTGATATATGATTGATATACTGGCATACAGTATATTTTATTGTAGCTCTTGTTCTATGTCCTAATCAGTGATGGTCTGTATCTAGACTCTAGAATCTCTACACAAGTGTACAAATGTTCTTTCACTCTGTCCTTATTTCTCCGTTCTGTATGTTTTAGAGCAGCAGTTCTGAACATTAGGTTAGTGCGTCTCTGTTACTCTCTATGGAAGCCGGCCAGGTGCCACTATGCAAAAAATGCAAACTGGTGTTGAATGTAAATAACTTTAACAGCTATTGTTCACAACATCACCTACCCCTTCTTTTTCCCCACAGCACTCCACTCCCTTCATATTCTCACAACACCCTTTCTATCATCATTCTTTGCAACTCTCCCATTCCTAGTCTTTTTTATTCTTCACCCCTATAGGCAGATTACCTCCTGTCATGTTCTGTTTCTTTCTGGATCTTCCATTTAGCAGCTTGTGGCTCCTCTCTATTATGTACAAACCTCTACATGCTGCAGGACAGATGTGAGGACTGATCCAGAGTTGCACTTACACCTGCACAACAGGTGCAAGTGTAGACATGAGCAAAACATTGTTGCCATATGAGAGGAGACAAATTTAAATTGTGAAAACAGAATCAGAATTGAGAGGTGAAGTTTCTTTGCACAATTGTAATTTACAGAATTAACATTAAGCTATGCAGTATGTGAGTTCTATATGTAAAAGGAAAGTATTTTCCCTGCATGCAAATAATGAAAATGAACTCGCTCCCCTGGCATTGTAAAATGGTTTAGCTGAGCACCTGTTTTGCACTCACTCTCAAGCTCTGGATCAGCCTGCTATGTTTGATCTTTTACTTAGTCCAAGCTTTGGAGCACAAGTCATGTAAGTAATGCATGTAGTAAAATCTTGGGGTCAGATTAAAACCTCACAACACAATATACACACCACACATTTCTCTAGGGTGTTCACCACTTAGAAATTCTGTCTTGTGAAAGATTACTTTGGGGCAGCGAGGTGCTGACTTCCGTCAGTTTCGTCAGTATGGCCTCAGGAAGGATGGCTCCCGCGACCACGCGGTTTTTGAACAGCGGAGTGGTGACAGGTAAGTTTTCTTAACCCTTACTATTCCCTTTCCACAACCTAGCCCTAACCCTACACTCTCCGCAGCCTAACCTTAACTCTCACTCTCTCCTAACCCTAACGTTAACCCTCTGCTCTCCGCAGCCTAACCATAACCCTCCCCTAATCCGAACTATCCTTATCCTGCAGCCTAACCTTTTCCCTCCCCTCTGCGATGCCTAACCCTGACCCTTTCTGTCCCTCAGCCTTACCCTAACCAGAACAGGTGCATTGTCGAAAATGGACCATTCAACATGGCCCCCGTTCCAGAATGTAGATATGAATTTTTCAAATGCATGCGGGTTGGTGCAGTGGAAATTATGGTACATCATTGTCAAAAACTGGCCCTACGTCAACTGCATCTCATTTCTCTATATCGCTGGGGTTCTTGGAAGAATGAAGTAAAATGCAATGTGTTGGTAGACAACTGGAAATAAGTGATTTTTAATGCTATGTGCCCCAAAGAACCATATTTTATAGCCTATATAAGTATTATGCTCCTGTTATGAAGATAGGTGGATTTTATACAAAATTCTAATTAAAATGTATAATTGTAAATTATGAAATGTGAAAACATTTTTTTTGATTTTTTTGATTTGCAACCCTGGTTTTTTAATATGTCCTAGAGATGGATAATAGAATGTCCTTTATTCGTACTGAATGTAATGAATGGCAAATTGACATTTAACAGTGAAAATCAAGTTTTCAAAACGAGTACCACTGACACCAATGACCCATTTTCGAAAAGGTACCCGTTATGGTTAGAATTATTCTGCAGCGGATGCATTTGCCGCCTCGAAAATGCTGTTTCCAAAATAGAGACCGAAAGCTATTTTTCGTCTGTCTGTATAATGAATGGGTAATAGTTCGATTAGCATACTTACTTATTCATTCGGAAACCGCCGGACAGGTGAGTATTACAGGGGAGTCTATGGGGAGTTTTAGGGTGAGGAGTCTATAGGAAGTTTTAGGGTTAGGCTGTGGGGAAGGGAGTCATAGGGTTAAGCTGTGGGGAGGGGAGTCTTAAGGTTAGGCTGTGGGGAGGGGAGTCTTAGGGTTAAAGATAGGTTAAAGAAAGGTGATGGTTAAGGTAAGAATTAGGGTAAGGGTTGGGGTTACAGTAATACTCACGATTCGCCCCTGCATCTTCTTTCTTCCATGGATTTCTAGCCTTTTTGCCACTGGCTGGGAGAAAACAGAACTTTCGAAAATGGCCCATTTTCAGCGGCAACCAACACTCGGCTATAAGATAGGAAGGTGTTATGGTAAGGGTTAGGTTGTGGGACGGTGATGGTTAGGGTTAGGGTGTGGTTCAGGTAAGGGGATGGTTAGGGTTATTGAAACTTACCTTTCACCATTCTGCTATTTGAAAATCGTGCAGTTGCAGGGCCATCTCTTCTCAGGGCAGACTGCTGAAAACTGATGGCAATCGGCAAGACATATTTTCTAAGTGGCAAACCACACCCGGATCTTAGAATCACACACCGATCTGCTATATGAACTCCGCTGCCGACTTCTGGATCCAACCCTAAATCTGGATTTGTTTCCTATTATAAGAGGGACGATTTAATGAACTCGTCAGGTGGTTTTGTACAGAACAATCGTACTAGGTGTTCCAGGAATACTGAGTCATGTTGCGTATTATATTTCTTACTTGCAGGAATGATTAATATAACAAAACACACTTAATAATGCTTCATTAATGCTACTCACATTTCCGGTTACAAGGCGTTAGCACTATTTAATTTTTCATGTTGTTGCAAAATAAAGTTTCCGTGTCTGCTCTAGTGTTATATTCTATCTTTGGCAATCACAGTAATGAACAATGATTAGCAGTACTAGTCTTTCATATTGCCTTCATTAATTATAATTCACCTTTGTAATAATGTCAGCAGTAAAACAGATATTTAGCACGTACTTGCCTAATAAATTCACAAGGTCTCTTAGAGCATCCTCTTTTTCTTCTTCAATAATTCTTCATTCTTACATGTGAAATGATGTCCAGAGGAAACAATAAAGTCATTAAAACTGCTTATTTGCTGTATCTAATGTATATACTGTGTGATGTCATTTGTTACTTTCCTGAGTCTAGTGGAAACCCCTTTAGATCCGCCAACCATTCTGCTAAGAGGTCATGTTTGAGGTCTCCATTTTTGTTGACGTACCCAGTCCTTAGTATCCCAAACACCTTCTCCTTCCCCTGCTCTTCCCAGACTTTGGGCTCTATTTATATACAAGTTCACTTTTAAATGAAAGAAGCTGATGCAGGCTCGCTTCTAATCGCAGCGAGCCTGGCAGCTTCCCTCATTGAATGTAATAAAACTCACCTGTCCTGCGATGTCCCACGATGATCTCTGTGGTCATCGCAGGAAACTTCATTCATACGAAGTAAAATGATCTTTATAAATAGAACCCTTTATAACAATACTCAGCTTTTAGGTCCTATGTATTTGTATGCATTCAGTATAACACAGAAATCAGAAGTAGCTTATCACATTGGCTTTCACTGAAGGAGACAATGCTACAGCTCAAAGCCAGTCAGCTGCTAATGCTATTTTGCTGCTAAAAAAAAATGTTAATATGTAATCTATTTCAATGTTGGAATCTAAGGCCCGTATTCAGAGTACCAGTCATATAACATATACGTCCGGAGTTTAGCGATTTTTACTACTGCGCAGTAATTTTTTACGTAATCTACGTATCTTTTTCTTACGTAGATTGCGTAAATGCGGTTTAGAAATAAACAATTCGAAATAATAATGAACCTGACATCACCCATTCAATTCATGGGATGAGTCATAGGACATTGAATGGGTGACATACAGTCAGATCCATAAACATTGGGACTTCGGGCCTGATCCTGAGCTACGGCCGTAGCTCTAATGCGCATGCGCCGGGCAGATGTTGCCCGGCGTTACTATGGAAAGTAGCGGCGTTGGGACGCTGGAGGGGACGTC
>WWET01001551.1:185103-211764 GCA_011038615.1 Limnodynastes dumerilii | reverse complement strand
CCTGCTCTGCTGCCAATGATACGGCCCAGTCCAGGCCTGGACTGGAGCTCAAACACCCCTTCATGGGCATAGGTGGGTGGGACCACCCCCATCTGAGGGCACTAGGACCTATTAGGTAGAGAGGTGCTAGACACCTACAGGGCATTGGGCGCCCCCCCCCCCCCCTCCTTACACTGCTGCCAATGATACGGCCCAGTCCAGACCTGGACTGGAGCCCAAACAACCCTTCACTGGCATAGGGGGTGGGACCACCCCCATCTGAGGGCACTAGGCCCTATTAGGTAGACCCCTGTAGAACAGGGCATTAGGCCCTATAGATTACAAGAGGTCAGGATACTAGACCCTATGTTATCCGGTTCTTCAGGAACGGGTAGGAACCTCTTGGGTGGGGGCGTCCCTGGGTTTGTTTGTATTCCAGGGCGCCGGGATACCACCTGTTACAAGTGGATGAAGCTGTTATTTTACGTTTAGAAGAAACTGACATAAATGATTAGATTGGACATAGCACATTTATCCACAAAACATATCAGATAATAATCAACATTTAAATTAATATTAGACCGGATGCTGATGTAATAACGATTTCTCGCATGCCTGCAAGTCTATGATCTGAACCCTACATTAAGTGTTACACAGGTAAAATGGGGCAGGTGCACAATGCAGAATTGTACATAAGGGATTAGAAGTAGAAATATGATAACACTTCTTCTGTCTCAGCATTTTACATGTGCTTCCCCTGTAGTTTGACATTGTTTTCCCCATTTCTAATGCAGATTGGTAATAAATATGCACTTGCCATAATTCCATTTATAAAGGAGTCGGAATTGAAGGTCCGGCATACCAATTCTACAGCCCAATCTGTGCAGCTGCCTAGCACTCCCATAATATTCTGATGCCCTCCCCCTCCCGCCCGCTATCCAACCAATCATGTGCAAAACATGCAGGCACAGTACCCAATCCCCATTTGAGCGCACATTAGCATGCATCGCCCATGCAATAGATATCATAGTAAACGTGGAGAGGGCTGCATGTGATACAATAGCGCACACAATGGTGCCTTGCAAGCAATTATGGCACGCAGCGTACGGGCACACAGCAGCTCTGCTCAATGCAGCTACCTGCAGATCCGGGTTGAGGGCCAAGTGGCCCTGGGGCTAAAAGTGGCCACATAATATAGTTTGCCTTGAAGGAAGATTTCAGCACTGCAGTAGGAGGCCTGGAGATCTTCAGTGTGTGGGGCCTATTTTTAGATGGAGGCCTGGGACTGCAGTCCCATTAGCCCCATTGTTAATCTGGCCCTGGCAACATGCCTAAATATGTTGCACAAGCACAGGGTCATACAGTGTAATGTGGACTGTACATGGAGGATCTGATTATTGCAAGCACTTCTATCTGGATGCAAACGTCCAAAATGTATTTTTACATTTTTATAAAAAATTATTTCGGAACCTTTGTAATGCATTTGATATAATGTCATAGTCTAACGTAAGGGTAGGAAATTGGGCTTAGAAATGAACTGGGCTGATATACACAGTTTTACGCCTGCGTTCAGCTCAGGATTGCTTGTGCACGCTCTAACGCCCCTCCAACCCTCTCCCTCCCTCCCCACGTTGCTCAGTGTGCAATCCACCGATGCTCAAGTTGCTCTCAGATCGGAGATCGTCCGTGACTGTGCACTCTTCAGTTCTGAGCATGTGCAGTAGAATATCATGTAGAGATAATCTGCGTGAGCTGGCACACGCTCAACCCTGGATCGGCCCCACGGATATTTACCAATATATTCTTAGGAGATATCATTTTCCATTTTATACCCTCAGGACAAATGCTGTATTTCTGTTTTGTTGTAGAGACATAAAGGGGCATTATTCTTTAGTTTCCATGCTGCCTGTGGTTAATGTTTAGCCAGCTGCTGTACTCTTTACTGCAGTTTATTAGTCCCCGTTCCTTTTTTCTTTTTTTTTTTTACCAAACAACATTATGTAGTTATGGAACAGTGCAGCTGCACGCCAGGCTGACCTGAATAGCAACTATGCAATAGAAGCCCTTAATCAGAGACGGCAATAGGCAAAGAAAATGCGGTGAGACATTGGTAAATTAGTGCAATTATATTATTGGCAGCACATTGATTACAACACAAGTGACAATATAAAAATTCATAGCGAGAGATTCTGGAATACTGTGATCTCTCTGGTTTCTTCTGACTTTTTTGATCCTCAAAATTTTCATAATAGATGCAGCAGAACATCCATGGTCGGTGCGGAAATGACATGATATAGTGTGATTAATCTATTAAATATTTCATAGAATTCTCACGCACAACACAATATATGGGGAGAACTACAAAAATAAAAACCCTTAAAAATATGGGACCTGATTCACAGATAAGAGTGAGCTGTGTGGGCAGATCTGCACCTAACTCACTGTTCCAGCTCCCAACCCACCCTCCGTTTCTAGGTACTTTGGGCCTGATCCAGACCTACGACTGCAAGCGATCGTACGCCGGTCGGGAGTGTAAAAACGGGAGAAAAAACGCACTGCGCATGTGCAGTATGACAACTTCCGGTCCTCCGAAGGACATGAGTGTACAGCGAGCGTATTTTCAGCGTATTTTTCGCCCAAGGGGCGTGCGTTTTGTACGACGATAGTCCGGACGCTCGAGTTACTACACAGAGGCGGGGATAGCCATTTAAATTGTACAGTATGGGCGTGCTAAGCCCCGTACGACCAGCGTATCGGTACGAAAATTCGCACGGACGCTGGAAAAAGCTAGGGTAGGGTTCAGCCGCCGTAAGTCGGTACAATCAATGGGAGTGTCATGGGCGTGAAAGTTTATACGCCCGGGCGAACATACGCTATGCTCGCGGTCGTAGGTCTAGATCAGGCCCTTTATGGTACTTACAAGTCCTATATCTGTCTGTACAATGTCCGTACGGACACTGCTTCTCCCCGCCTCCCTCCCCAGCTTATATAAATACCCCCCCTCCCACTGCTTCCTAAAAACGCCCCGAGGCGGCATAACGTCACCTCCATGGATGTAAATCCCAACGTGTCGTCTTTAAAGACTGCACCTACGCTATCTATATACCGATCTGCTACATAGATAGTGTAAATTACTATCGGCGACTCCTTGCCTATTTTTAGATAACTTTTTGTATGTAGACTATTCTCACGGAAGTGCTTTACGGACGGACGTATGATAGGCGTGTGTACATACGTCCGGATATGCAACGCAAATATACGCGCGGGAGATTTTAAGTGAAAATGGGCGGAGCGATGCATTTAAATGAAGGAAAGTGGGCGTGATTATCATGATATGCACGTACGGAGGACACAGACGCACGGGACGGCACGCGGAATGATAGAGGTGGTCTGTGGTGGTGTAAGTATACGTGAGCACGGATTAGCAAGGGCAGTGACCGGGGTTTTGGTGGGTGTTCCTTGCTACGTGCGTGCGTATATTTGCGGTCGCGCTTGAAAACGGAAGTCTGAATACGGTCCATAGTTACTAACCCCCGGGGCCTGATTAACCATTAGGCTGACTAGGCTGCAGCTAGTGCACATGGCTTCAGGGAGCATCACCACAAATTCTTTGGGGAGAGGGAATGAAGCTTGGATGTCTGAATTAATGAATCTGTAGCTGAATAAAAGTGTTAACATTGGTGGAGGTGAAGGGGAACCAAATTTGAGACTTTGAGTTCCTTAGCCTAGGGCGGCTGTAACTCTTAATCAGGCCCTGCATATCAAGGAGACTAACTAAAGAGTGGCTGATCTCCCTGAAGTATTTGACAATCTTCCTGATGCTGATTAAGTTGAAATCATTTGAGGCCTATGGTGATGGCCACTTTCATGAACTCCCAAATGTAATGAAATACTTCCAGTTTTCTAAAATAACAAGACTTCCATGAGGGAGACAGAAATGAAAAATACACTTTGGTCTCCTTTTATTCAGCAGCAGTGTCACCAGATTTTAACTTTTCTATGAAAATGAAGAAGTCAGCGGATCTCCTATTCACAGTCCTCACAATAAATACAGAAAGTATTTCATTATTGACAATGGGCCGGATCCAGAACAACGCTTGTGAGCGAATGTACGCGTGGCGGAGACGTAAAATCGCCTTTTGGTAAGTACTGTGCATGCGCACCATAGAAAATGCGTTAAGTAGGCGGGGATTTGTATTTAAAGTGTACAGTATGGGCGTGCTTAGCTGCGTAAATTCGTGTTGCCCATACGTGTGCGTATCACTGCGATTACGTTGGCAAAAGTTAAGGTAGGGTTTGGAAAGCGTATCTTGACAAAATACGCACGTTCAAGGGGTGTGCCTAGGGGAGTGTATAGAATATACGCACACGAAAATACGCTACGCGAATAAACGTACGGCAAACGTAGTTCTGGATCTACCCCAATGTAACAATGAATAAATACTGAGACTGCTCTTTTTAGTGAGACATCGTTTTCCTGTAAATGCTAGACACACCCTTGGGAGGAGCTATGCATAGGACACACCCCTTTGGTGGTACAGGACATAAACGTCCCATGCGTGATGTGTGTGTCCCAACTATGCCACTTAACCCCATGAAAAACCAAACACAAACGACAGACACTTCTTGAAACTGACCAGTCGGGGAACAGAAGACCTGAGGTGAGTGGCATGGTCTAGAGCCCACCCCCATGCATATATTAACCCTGTGTTGCCCTACCCCCTGGTGCAGCTAGTGCTATAATAATCTCCCAATTCACTTGCAAAAGTTGGTAACCATGCTTAAAACCCGCTGGTAAGAACACCATCATACTCTATCTTTACAGTCCAGCATTGCCCACAAATGCTCTCCCACATCTAATTAAATGTTTAGGGATAATAGTATTATAAATAAATATAACAGGCATATATGAACTGTTGTAAGCTGTATTTACATACAATAAACCGTGCAGCTCACTTTAAATGATGTTTATTTCTGTAGTATATTTAGCATGCAGAACCCCGTACTGTCAGATGTGTGTGTTTGCCTAGTCATTCAGTTTTAATATAGTGTACACAAAGTATAGTGTACACTGATGGTCTCTATAGCAGCTTAGCATTTATTCTTTCTTTAACCTTGCATCATGATACATGCACGGTAACACTTTGAAGTGAGCATTGCTTAAACCAATTAAATTAAGCCAATTGATTATTAATAAATCTATTATTAGCCACCATTCCTCTTTGGTTTATTTTTTCCAGGCTGCTGGGTTGGTTTATAATTCTGTCATGTACATGCTATGGTAACCACAGACATATGGCACAATATAGCAAGCATAGAGGCTTCGAGTTCAAATTGCCCTGTCACATTCTATTTGCCACTTCATGCCATTCTAAAAGCTATGACGCCACATATGTGACGGAAACTGTGTCTGTTGTTTTCTCTTCACAAAAATATAGATGTAATTATATTGAAGGGAAAAATACTTTACTGTTACATCTAGCACACAAATATTAATCTGCAATATTTTTACAATGCAATTTAATGTAGAAATACATGAGAAAAAAATGACTTCTTAACTCTTCTTCTGTCTCAACATTTATAATTTGTCTCATTTGTTAATTTGCTTCATTTCTTCTAATGGAAAACAGCCCCCCCCCCAATGCTATCAGAGAGCAAAAACATTACGGGCCAGATTTACTAAGCTGCGGGTTTGGAAGACTAAGCTGCAGGTTTGGAAAAGTGGAGATGTTGCCCATAGCAACCAATCAGATTCTAGCCGACATTCTCTAGTATGTAATAGGAAAGTGAAAACTAGAATCTGATTGGTTGCTATAGGCTAACTCTCCACTTTTCCAAACCTGCAGCTTAGTAAATCTGGCCTTATGTAGGGCAGAAGCTGTTATTTTTAAGTGTTATTCAGCATGTACTTTTTTCTCAGTGAAATAACAGAATGATGACAATGGGCTGTATTCCGGAAAGATCCGCACCTAACTCACTGCTGCAGCCCCTAACCCACCCCCAGTTTTTAGGTACCTTATGGGACTTAAGAGTGTCACAGGGTTACCTTATCTTACTGTGCGCAGTGTCCTTCTTAAGAAGAAAACTACGCACCTCTCCCCACCCTCCCTGGCCAATCTAAATCCCTCCCCCACTCCCACTTTTACCAAACTAGCAGGCCGCATTCAGAGATCTGTCTGGCGATCGCTCCGCAAATATACGCACGGATGGAGCAAGTAACACCCACCAAAACCCCAGTCACTCCCCTTGCTAATCCGTGCCCACGGAGACTTCCACCTCCATAGACCAGCTGTAACTTTCCGTGGCCTTTTCCGAGTGTATGTGTCCTCCGTCCCTGTCTATCTTTATAATCGCGCCCATTTCCCTTCATTTAAATGCCCCCCTCCCATTTCTGTGTAAATTCCTCTGTGCGTATTTTTCCATGAGAGATCCGTGCGTATTTACCCACATGCGATTCACAAGTCACTTCCGCGCATATAGTCTACGTGAACAGCGTATAACAAGTTACTACGCATGCACAGTTTACACGTACCTAAAACAGGGTTTCCGACTCTCCCGGATTGTCCGGGAGACTCCCGAAATTTGGGCAGTACTCCTGGTATCCCGGGAGAGCCAGCAAATCTCCCGCAAGTGACTTGAGGCCCGTAGTTTCACTGAAACCACGGCCTCAAGTCCTGCCTCCCTACCTAGCAACACTAGTATACTAGTGTTGCTAGGCACAGGAAGGGACAGTATGAGTATGAGCCAGGGGGCGGAGCCTAATGACGCGATTTGCATAACCCGCGTCATTAAGCCCCATCCCATGCATGCGTCGCTAGCTTCTCTCCGGGATCTCCCGGAGGGAAGCTGCCAAAAGTCGGCAATCATGTGTTATAATAATGCTGGTTACCTGTTCTAATAATGCTGGTAATTGTTATAATAATGCTGGTAACTGTTATAGTAATGCTGGTAACTGTTATAATAATGCTGGTTACCTGTTCTAATAATGCTGGTAATTGTTATAATAATGCTGGTAACTGTTATAGTAATGCTGGTAACTGTTATAATAATGCTGGTTACCTGTTCTAATAATGCTGGTAATTGTTATAATAATGCTGGTAACTGTTATAGTAATGCTGGTAACTGTTATAATAATGCTGGTTACCTGTTCTAATAATGCTGGTAATTGTTATAATAATGCTGGTAACTGTTATAGTAATGCTGGTAACTGTTATAATAATGCTGGTTACCTGTTCTAATAATGCTGGTAATTGTTATAATAATGCTGGTAACTGTTATAGTAATGCTGGTAACTGTTATAATAATGCTGGTTACCTGTTCTAATAATGCTGGTAATTGTTATAATAATGCTGGTAACTGTTATAGTAATGCTGGTAACTGTTATAATAATGCTGGTTACCTGTTCTAATAATGCTGGTAATTGTTATAATAATGCTGGTAACTGTTATAGTAATGCTGGTAACTGTTATAATAATGCTGGTTACCTGTTCTAATAATGCTGGTAATTGTTATAATAATGCTGGTAACTGTTATAGTAATGCTGGTAACTGTTATAATAATGCTGGTTACCTGTTCTAATAATGCTGGTAATTGTTATAATAATGCTGGTAACTGTTATAGTAATGCTGGTAACTGTTATAATAATGCTGGTTACCTGTTCTAATAATGCTGGTAATTGTTATAATAATGCTGGTAACTGTTATAGTAATGCTGGTAACTGTTATAATAATGCTGGTTACCTGTTCTAATAATGCTGGTAATTGTTATAATAATGCTGGTAACTGTTATAGTAATGCTGGTAACTGTTATAATAATGCTGGTTACCTGTTCTAATAATGCTGGTAATTGTTATAATAATGCTGGTAACTGTTATAGTAATGCTGGTAACTGTTATAATAATGCTGGTTACCTGTTCTAATAATGCTGGTAATTGTTATAATAATGCTGGTAACTGTTATAGTAATGCTGGTAACTGTTATAATAATGCTGGTTACCTGTTCTAATAATGCTGGTAATTGTTATAATAATGCTGGTAACTGTTATAGTAATGCTGGTAACTGTTATAATAATGCTGGTTACCTGTTCTAATAATGCTGGTAATTGTTATAATAATGCTGGTAACTGTTATAGTAATGCTGGTAACTGTTATAATAATGCTGGTTACCTGTTCTAATAATGCTGGTAATTGTTATAATAATGCTGGTAACTGTTATAGTAATGCTGGTAACTGTTATAATAATGCTGGTTACCTGTTCTAATAATGCTGGTAATTGTTATAATAATGCTGGTAACTGTTATAGTAATGCTGGTAACTGTTATAATAATGCTGGTTACCTGTTCTAATAATGCTGGTAATTGTTATAATAATGCTGGTAACTGTTATAGTAATGCTGGTAACTGTTATAATAATGCTGGTTACCTGTTCTAATAATGCTGGTAATTGTTATAATAATGCTGGTAACTGTTATAGTAATGCTGGTAACTGTTATAATAATGCTGGTTACCTGTTCTAATAATGCTGGTAATTGTTATAATAATGCTGGTAACTGTTATAGTAATGCTGGTAACTGTTATAATAATGCTGGTTACCTGTTCTAATAATGCTGGTAATTGTTATAATAATGCTGGTAACTGTTATAGTAATGCTGGTAACTGTTATAATAATGCTGGTTACCTGTTCTAATAATGCTGGTAATTGTTATAATAATGCTGGTAACTGTTATAGTAATGCTGGTAACTGTTATAATAATGCTGGTTACCTGTTCTAATAATGCTGGTAATTGTTATAATAATGCTGGTAACTGTTATAGTAATGCTGGTAACTGTTATAATAATGCTGGTTACCTGTTCTAATAATGCTGGTAATTGTTATAATAATGCTGGTAACTGTTATAGTAATGCTGGTAACTGTTATAATAATGCTGGTTACCTGTTCTAATAATGCTGGTAATTGTTATAATAATGCTGGTAACTGTTATAGTAATGCTGGTAACTGTTATAATAATGCTGGTTACCTGTTCTAATAATGCTGGTAATTGTTATAATAATGCTGGTAACTGTTATAGTAATGCTGGTAACTGTTATAATAATGCTGGTTACCTGTTCTAATAATGCTGGTAATTGTTATAATAATGCTGGTAACTGTTATAGTAATGCTGGTAACTGTTATAATAATGCTGGTTACCTGTTCTAATAATGCTGGTAATTGTTATAATAATGCTGGTAACTGTTATAGTAATGCTGGTAACTGTTATAATAATGCTGGTTACCTGTTCTAATAATGCTGGTAATTGTTATAATAATGCTGGTAACTGTTATAGTAATGCTGGTAACTGTTATAATAATGCTGGTTACCTGTTCTAATAATGCTGGTAATTGTTATAATAATGCTGGTAACTGTTATAGTAATGCTGGTAACTGTTATAATAATGCTGGTTACCTGTTCTAATAATGCTGGTAATTGTTATAATAATGCTGGTAACTGTTATAGTAATGCTGGTAACTGTTATAATAATGCTGGTTACCTGTTCTAATAATGCTGGTAATTGTTATAATAATGCTGGTAACTGTTATAGTAATGCTGGTAACTGTTATAATAATGCTGGTTACCTGTTCTAATAATGCTGGTAATTGTTATAATAATGCTGGTAACTGTTATAGTAATGCTGGTAACTGTTATAATAATGCTGGTTACCTGTTCTAATAATGCTGGTAATTGTTATAATAATGCTGGTAACTGTTATAGTAATGCTGGTAACTGTTATAATAATGCTGGTTACCTGTTCTAATAATGCTGGTAATTGTTATAATAATGCTGGTAACTGTTATAGTAATGCTGGTAACTGTTATAATAATGCTGGTTACCTGTTCTAATAATGCTGGTAATTGTTATAATAATGCTGGTAACTGTTATAGTAATGCTGGTAACTGTTATAATAATGCTGGTTACCTGTTCTAATAATGCTGGTAATTGTTATAATAATGCTGGTAACTGTTATAGTAATGCTGGTAACTGTTATAATAATGCTGGTTACCTGTTCTAATAATGCTGGTAATTGTTATAATAATGCTGGTAACTGTTATAGTAATGCTGGTAACTGTTATAATAATGCTGGTTACCTGTTCTAATAATGCTGGTAATTGTTATAATAATGCTGGTAACTGTTATAGTAATGCTGGTAACTGTTATAATAATGCTGGTTACCTGTTCTAATAATGCTGGTAATTGTTATAATAATGCTGGTAACTGTTATAGTAATGCTGGTAACTGTTATAATAATGCTGGTTACCTGTTCTAATAATGCTGGTAATTGTTATAATAATGCTGGTAACTGTTATAGTAATGCTGGTAACTGTTATAATAATGCTGGTTACCTGTTCTAATAATGCTGGTAATTGTTATAATAATGCTGGTAACTGTTATAGTAATGCTGGTAACTGTTATAATAATGCTGGTTACCTGTTCTAATAATGCTGGTAATTGTTATAATAATGCTGGTAACTGTTATAGTAATGCTGGTAACTGTTATAATAATGCTGGTTACCTGTTCTAATAATGCTGGTAATTGTTATAATAATGCTGGTAACTGTTATAGTAATGCTGGTAACTGTTATAATAATGCTGGTTACCTGTTCTAATAATGCTGGTAATTGTTATAATAATGCTGGTAACTGTTATAGTAATGCTGGTAACTGTTATAATAATGCTGGTTACCTGTTCTAATAATGCTGGTAATTGTTATAATAATGCTGGTAACTGTTATAGTAATGCTGGTAACTGTTATAATAATGCTGGTTACCTGTTCTAATAATGCTGGTAATTGTTATAATAATGCTGGTAACTGTTATAGTAATGCTGGTAACTGTTATAATAATGCTGGTTACCTGTTCTAATAATGCTGGTAATTGTTATAATAATGCTGGTAACTGTTATAGTAATGCTGGTAACTGTTATAATAATGCTGGTTACCTGTTCTAATAATGCTGGTAATTGTTATAATAATGCTGGTAACTGTTATAGTAATGCTGGTAACTGTTATAATAATGCTGGTTACCTGTTCTAATAATGCTGGTAATTGTTATAATAATGCTGGTAACTGTTATAGTAATGCTGGTAACTGTTATAATAATGCTGGTTACCTGTTCTAATAATGCTGGTAATTGTTATAATAATGCTGGTAACTGTTATAGTAATGCTGGTAACTGTTATAATAATGCTGGTTACCTGTTCTAATAATGCTGGTAATTGTTATAATAATGCTGGTAACTGTTATAGTAATGCTGGTAACTGTTATAATAATGCTGGTTACCTGTTCTAATAATGCTGGTAATTGTTATAATAATGCTGGTAACTGTTATAGTAATGCTGGTAACTGTTATAATAATGCTGGTTACCTGTTCTAATAATGCTGGTAATTGTTATAATAATGCTGGTAACTGTTATAGTAATGCTGGTAACTGTTATAATAATGCTGGTTACCTGTTCTAATAATGCTGGTAATTGTTATAATAATGCTGGTAACTGTTATAGTAATGCTGGTAACTGTTATAATAATGCTGGTTACCTGTTCTAATAATGCTGGTAATTGTTATAATAATGCTGGTAACTGTTATAGTAATGCTGGTAACTGTTATAATAATGCTGGTTACCTGTTCTAATAATGCTGGTAATTGTTATAATAATGCTGGTAACTGTTATAGTAATGCTGGTAACTGTTATAATAATGCTGGTTACCTGTTCTAATAATGCTGGTAATTGTTATAATAATGCTGGTAACTGTTATAGTAATGCTGGTAACTGTTATAATAATGCTGGTTACCTGTTCTAATAATGCTGGTAATTGTTATAATAATGCTGGTAACTGTTATAGTAATGCTGGTAACTGTTATAATAATGCTGGTTACCTGTTCTAATAATGCTGGTAATTGTTATAATAATGCTGGTAACTGTTATAGTAATGCTGGTAACTGTTATAATAATGCTGGTTACCTGTTCTAATAATGCTGGTAATTGTTATAATAATGCTGGTAACTGTTATAGTAATGCTGGTAACTGTTATAATAATGCTGGTTACCTGTTCTAATAATGCTGGTAATTGTTATAATAATGCTGGTAACTGTTATAGTAATGCTGGTAACTGTTATAATAATGCTGGTTACCTGTTCTAATAATGCTGGTAATTGTTATAATAATGCTGGTAACTGTTATAGTAATGCTGGTAACTGTTATAATAATGCTGGTTACCTGTTCTAATAATGCTGGTAATTGTTATAATAATGCTGGTAACTGTTATAGTAATGCTGGTAACTGTTATAATAATGCTGGTTACCTGTTCTAATAATGCTGGTAATTGTTATAATAATGCTGGTAACTGTTATAGTAATGCTGGTAACTGTTATAATAATGCTGGTTACCTGTTCTAATAATGCTGGTAATTGTTATAATAATGCTGGTAACTGTTATAGTAATGCTGGTAACTGTTATAATAATGCTGGTTACCTGTTCTAATAATGCTGGTAATTGTTATAATAATGCTGGTAACTGTTATAGTAATGCTGGTAACTGTTATAATAATGCTGGTTACCTGTTCTAATAATGCTGGTAATTGTTATAATAATGCTGGTAACTGTTATAGTAATGCTGGTAACTGTTATAATAATGCTGGTTACCTGTTCTAATAATGCTGGTAATTGTTATAATAATGCTGGTAACTGTTATAGTAATGCTGGTAACTGTTATAATAATGCTGGTTACCTGTTCTAATAATGCTGGTAATTGTTATAATAATGCTGGTAACTGTTATAGTAATGCTGGTAACTGTTATAATAATGCTGGTTACCTGTTCTAATAATGCTGGTAATTGTTATAATAATGCTGGTAACTGTTATAGTAATGCTGGTAACTGTTATAATAATGCTGGTTACCTGTTCTAATAATGCTGGTAATTGTTATAATAATGCTGGTAACTGTTATAGTAATGCTGGTAACTGTTATAATAATGCTGGTTACCTGTTCTAATAATGCTGGTAATTGTTATAATAATGCTGGTAACTGTTATAGTAATGCTGGTAACTGTTATAATAATGCTGGTTACCTGTTCTAATAATGCTGGTAATTGTTATAATAATGCTGGTAACTGTTATAGTAATGCTGGTAACTGTTATAATAATGCTGGTTACCTGTTCTAATAATGCTGGTAATTGTTATAATAATGCTGGTAACTGTTATAGTAATGCTGGTAACTGTTATAATAATGCTGGTTACCTGTTCTAATAATGCTGGTAATTGTTATAATAATGCTGGTAACTGTTATAGTAATGCTGGTAACTGTTATAATAATGCTGGTTACCTGTTCTAATAATGCTGGTAATTGTTATAATAATGCTGGTAACTGTTATAGTAATGCTGGTAACTGTTATAATAATGCTGGTTACCTGTTCTAATAATGCTGGTAATTGTTATAATAATGCTGGTAACTGTTATAGTAATGCTGGTAACTGTTATAATAATGCTGGTTACCTGTTCTAATAATGCTGGTAATTGTTATAATAATGCTGGTAACTGTTATAGTAATGCTGGTAACTGTTATAATAATGCTGGTTACCTGTTCTAATAATGCTGGTAATTGTTATAATAATGCTGGTAACTGTTATAGTAATGCTGGTAACTGTTATAATAATGCTGGTTACCTGTTCTAATAATGCTGGTAATTGTTATAATAATGCTGGTAACTGTTATAGTAATGCTGGTAACTGTTATAATAATGCTGGTTACCTGTTCTAATAATGCTGGTAATTGTTATAATAATGCTGGTAACTGTTATAGTAATGCTGGTAACTGTTATAATAATGCTGGTTACCTGTTCTAATAATGCTGGTAATTGTTATAATAATGCTGGTAACTGTTATAATAATGCTGGTAACTGTTATAATAATGCTGGTAACTGTTATAATAATGCTGGTAACTGTTATAATAATGCTGGTAACTGTTATAATAATGCTGGTAACTGTTATAATAATGCTGGTAACTGTTATAATAATGCTGGTAACTGTTATAATAATGCTGGTAACTGTTATAATAATGCTGGTAACTGTTATAATAATGCTGGTAACTGTTATAATAATGCTGGTAACTGTTATAATAATGCTGGTAACTGTTATAATAATGCTGGTAACTGTTATAATAATGCTGGTAACTGTTATAATAATGCTGGTAACTGTTATAATAATGCTGGTAACTGTTATAATAATGCTGGTAACTGTTATAATAATGCTGGTAACTGTTATAATAATGCTGGTAACTGTTATAATAATGCTGGTAACTGTTATAATAATGCTGGTAACTGTTATAATAATGCTGGTAACTGTTATAATAATGCTGGTAACTGTTATAATAATGCTGGTAACTGTTATAATAATGCTGGTAACTGTTATAATAATGCTGGTAACTGTTATAATAATGCCGGTAACTGTTATAATAATGCTGGTAACTGTTATAATAATGCTGGTAACTGTTGTGCCTTCTGGAACTCATTCTGCCACATGTTCAAGGTCACTACGTATGCACTTATAACCGGTTCTGACCGCTTTATTTACTAGGTGGAATCACAGTCTCATTATTTTATAGACATACCTCGTATATGTATTTATATATATCATATAGACCATGGAAATTCATGCCAACATGTAATGGAATGTGAGGATGTAACCACTCCACAGATCCACCTGGTCCCCGACAGGGATGTCAGTCACATGACAGAGGCAGACTTGATGGAGCTATAGGTCTTTTTCCCATCAAATCTCTGTTTCTCAGCAACAACACAGAACAGAATGAACTGACCAATCCTTGTTTTCTATTTATACTATAAATTTAGCAAAACAGAGAAATAAATAAAATTAATTCCAATTAATTAATTAATTACAATTAATTACAATTAATTCCAAAGGAATGCTGAAAATCAGTGAAACCATATGAATTATGAATGCATAAAAAACCCCAAAAACACGTTACAGTGTGATATTCAAAAAAAGATTATAGACTTTAATGCTGATCCAAATGGTTCTCACGTACGTACGTATGTATGTACATTTCTCCTTATAGACCAATTCCCCAAATGCTTCTATCTGTAGCTAAACAAATAAAAACACAACATTCTATCATTCTGTCCCATAACGGCCATTCTGTGTCTTACTAGTACGATAGGAGCCCTTTAATCTTCCAACGAGTCATTATGGGGTTGTCACATTTCCATATTGTCCGCACCATCGATTTGAAATACCTTTCATCAGATATTTCCCCATGAAAACATTTCTAATGTTATAACTGTGACTTCAAAAAGACATCCAGGGACATTTCCTCTTCCATCTGGCTGAACACATCAAAGAGAAACACACAGCTGCAAATTACCTTTCCTCTAAGGTACTCACACACTTCCAATTCGTCTATCTGTGGAACCTTGAAATTAGCATGGGAAATTCCTTTGTTATTTCAGTAGTTACTTATTTATTAATGGCACAATAATTGTTCTAATACTGCCATTGTTCCCTTATAAATAGGTAACGAATCAGTCATTTATTTCTCTCACATAATGAAGCAGGAAGCTTGTGGCCTACATTGAGGCCTGTATAAACTTTTCTTTGCCCCTTTTCTGTTTCTTCTGTTATGTATAAGTCAGGGTTGCGACTCTTGAAAGCTTAGCTTCGGGAGAACCCGGAGGGAAGCCATAGATTACTGCGAGGGGGCGGGGCTTATCGACACGATTTATGCAAGTTGCGTTATTAAGCCCCGCTCCCTGCCAATCACTCGTGTGACCTCTGGTGTTTAAGGGGATGGACGGGGCTTGATGACATCATCAAGTCCCACCCATCCCTAGTAAATCGGTGCCCATTGCAAGATATTACAGATAAGCATTTAAGGTAGGAAAAGAGTTCAAGTGTGTTAATTAGTAAAGTGTATAATAGATCTGGAGAAGGTCAAAAAAGTTAAAAAGTGAAAAGAAATGCTGGCTAGGGAAAAGAAAACAAGCAGTATAGTAAGCATTGCCAGCTGTGATCAGAGGTGGACCTAGCGAGTTGTGGGCCCAGGTGCAAAAAAATATGCTTTGGCCCTGATGATATCCCAGGTAACCCGGTGGGGAGCTTTGGCGGTGCGGTGATGACGGCTGTGGACCCTTGTATCTGTTGCGCCAATGGTAGTTATGCCCCTGGCTGTGATAATATGTGGTCTAGTAGCAATCCAGTAGAACAATAAATACTTAGAAGTGTACGGATCTAGAAGATTTAGTGGCAGAGATAAAGATGGAATAAAATGCAGACATGATTTAACACATTATTAAGCAACATGTTCTACAAAGAGTGCATCAGGGAATGTCTAGGCTGTGAACAGAGATGTTGCATGATGTGGAGGTAATATAAACTCACAGGTCAGGAATGGATGTTCAGTAGCTGTTTCAAGGTAGAATGTCCCCATATTGTTCACATTGGGCCTGATCCAGACCTACGCTCGGATGCAGTTTTACGCTAATCGTAAGTGTAAAAACTGCAATTTGTACTTACTGTGCATTCGGGGGGCAAATGTTAAGCTTATTTTACGCTCTAAAGACTTAGCGTATGTGCCTTATTCGTATTACCGATCATGAGGGCGTGCCTGCCATTTGAAAGCCGTAACCACGCACCAAGGTCGGGATGAGGCATTTAAATTGTACAGTATGGGCGTGCTAAGCGTCGTTAATACGCATTGAACGTACGCACGGCCGCGGGTACAAACAGAAAAGTTAGGGTAGGGTTTGCCGAGCGTATGGAAGCTAAACTAGGTACGAGCAAGGGGAGTGCATATTGCCGTGCATCGGCGTAAATACGCTACACACAGGAGCGTAGGTCAGGATCAGACCCATTGTGTACAACTCTAACAATTCTATAGTAAGCAAACTACAATACACTAATGATTAAATAAGTATGGTGATAGTCACGTGACCAGTGTCTAAATTAACCTACTGTACAATAAAGCCAATAACGATTCTTAAGCAGACAGACAGCTAAGAGGAGTAAATTACCATTAGCAAAACAGCTGACTAAAAAAATCCTAAGAAAACATAACTTCAGCAAAAGTATGAAGAGTTCATTCATTGTTGGCCTAATTTCCAGCATCGTCTATGCTGAGGTCAAATGGACTGATTTAAAATAAAACTAAGACATAATAGTGATAAAAAAAAATCATAAATTAATCAATTTCAAAGCAGTTTTACACTGAAATATATATAACATTCTTACAGCTGGCCACTTATAGATAAAAAGGGAAAGAATTGCTGGCATATAATGATATAAATTCTGTGTATTGATAGCGACTGTGCGAATAAACCGCCGCTGATTGCGGATAATGGCTGCACATGAGTGAACAATCAGACAAATCTTCAGACCATGGGGTGTAAAAACCCACTTTGTTTATGAACCCATTCTGATCCTTGCAGGGAGCATTGTACAAAATGCAATATCTGAGCTAAAAGCAGCGGAGCAGGGAGAAGAAGAGGGAGAGACACAGGATTATTACCTCTAAGTACAAGGTTGGGGGTTTGAAGCCCTCATATTATTAGCCATGAATCTTGTGGTCTGCAACTTACATTTTCTTCCTTTCACTCATACAAGATAGTGAAAGGTCAAAGCTTTTAACTGGATATAAAAATAAAAATCCATTCTAGGCACAATATTAGTAGCAGCATGTATAAAGAAGCATCTGAAAGAAAAATGTCCACAGCTTGACAAAAGATTAAAATAGAGAGATTAAAAATACATAGAATTACTGGGTATACATCCCACAAAGTTTACCATAAGATTAGGGACCTAATGTCACTGCTTTTTTTCACAATGGCCCTATTTTGTTGTGACAATAGTGTATGCTTGCAGAGCAGTAAAGGATTGTATGCGGTACAGCCACATCTCCTGCTGCGTTACTTGTAAGTCTGTCAGACATTTATATGTGTGTGTGTGTGTGTGTTTATGTGCGTGTCTCCTCTCAACTGCAGCATTAATAGGGACGGCCCTGTGTTATGCGTCCTATCCAGAGTTATGTGTTTCCGTAGTAACAGGCAACTCTGAATAGGAATTAGGGAAATGGGGCAGACGTGTCCCCCCTCTACGTAGTCGGAGCCGGATTAGCAGAGCCTGACGTATTCTGCTGCTATGCTGGCATATAAAAAGAGAAATATTTTAATATTTATTTAATAAACTAACTTTATAAAAGCAAGTCATTGGGTCATTTTCCCATTGAATGATCTGCGCTTATTACTTACACCCCTTTCCCTCTTAAGGAGGGAATATACGCACAGACAATCCCCAGCTCTGCCCCCCAACCTAATCTATACCCCTGCCCCCACCCACTTTACCTTTTTTTCCCGAGAGGCTGCCGCGACATGCCTCCTTTCACCTATAAAACTATATGCAGTCTTTAAAGATTGCACATAGTTCATCCACGTGCATAAGGGCTATGTAGATTGCGTAGTCACAATGACTACACATACCCCCAGTGGGAAAAATAGGCCAATTACGCACCTAAGAAGCCTTTGCTTCTTAGGTGTGCATCAGGGCTGCTATGTGGTACCATGGACCCAGGACCCTCCACACCTATGGGATACTTACATGCTGTGATGTCCCTACAGGAATGATTCACAGCAGGGAAGGCTTGTTTCCTCCCTGCCCATCAGCCTACTTATATACTGCCTGGTACAGCTCTCCAGCAGGTAATAGCTTTATGGGATTGGTGACACTGACTCAGCTTTCTCCTGCCGCTGGTACCTGGTGCTGGAGTGCTGAGATGACTATCAGCACTCCTCCCACATTCTGGGCACACTGGGCCCGGGACTCCAAACACCCCAGATGGCAGCCCTGCATGTTACTATGGCATATCTCTATTACTGCCCTTCCCATTTATAAGTGTATCCCTTGGTAGCTGTCAGAAGTGTCATTTGTGGTAAGTGTGAATAAAGCTAATTTTGTTCTGATTTAGATTAATGCTCCAATGGTGCAGGGGACTGATGTGAATGTTTGTTTAAACATTTCAATGTTGTAAATCTATGAAGGAGCTATATAAAAACATGTTAATAAATAATGCACAAGATGGTCCTGTTGGGATGACAGGAACCTGGAGCAGAGCAGTTATTATTAGATAATGTTAGCACAGTAAATGAATACTTTTACAACAGATACACTATTATTTTTTTTAACCTATTGGAAAAGAGACCACTGGTTCATGATTCAAGTCTTAAAATGCTGCAAACGCACAGAGCAATGATCCTCACATGAAAGAAGATATGACACAGTGCCACGTGACTAGCACACACACAGAAGAAACCCTGTGCAGAAGAAGGGAAGAAGAAAAAGTAGAAGAAATGCATGTTGGGTCATACCCATATATCCAATACAATGTACATTCCATATATGCTGTGTAAACACAGAACAATCAACATATATTTATTGCACTGTGTGTATGGGGATAAGAGGGAAGCTATCAAAGAAATGAAAAGCTATGTGTGAAGAGTCACACGTGAGAGGTGTCAGGTTGCCTATCATTGCTCTACAGTGTTCAATCTCAACACCAAACCAGTTATATGACGTCTCATATTATTTCTGGGATAAAGTGTTTATTTATCTACTCTTATGATCTCTCTCCACAAATATTCACAGCCTACTCATTATTGTACAAGCTGACCCACCCTATTATGTGGCAATACACTTCTAGTGTTTATTTGTACAAAGCATATGATATGAAAAAAGCACCTGGGTAAGGTATAAGATCTGGATCATTTGTGATAAAGCTAAACTAAAAACCAAACGAAACATTCAGTTACAATTACTTGTTCCATATGACCTCCTAACCCAAAATACTCACCCTCACCCTCCTCCTTTGCATAGAACAAACAGCTTAAGCTGCTCGGTAGTGAAAAGGTCAATATTATCCATATTGTGGATTTTCCTATGCAATCACCCAGCTCAAAGAGATAAACTGTATCCGCAGCTAAAGTGAAATATGTATGTGATGAGGATACATGGGACTGTTTCTACTGTACAAAATAAAAATAAATCAATTATAAATTGGACCAGATCCTGAGTTACGCAAGGTGCGTAAGTGGCCTGATTTGACTGGAAGGAACATGCAGGGGAATCACGGTAATTGTAGAGTGTGGGAGGGGTATCCGCACGCTTTAAGGCAGGCTTATGGCAGCGTAAGCCCTCACAAGAGAGGGGAGTGACAGGGAGCCTTCACTCCCCTGTCTCAGGTGGATGAAAAGACTAACCGCAACCATGGAAAGCGTGCGGAAGTCTGGATCCGATCCATTGTGTGTGACATTTGCATTGTGTAATATCTACAATTCCAGTGGAAAGTCTAAACTGGCCGAACAGCGTCGATCGCATGTGAAGAATAAAAATTGCATTTCTGCACCAGAAAAATATTAAGTATATTAAAATATTATTTACGCGTGCGTACCTTCTATACACTCCCCTAGGCGCACCCCTTGAATGTACGCACTTTGATCGATTTCCGCTTTTCAAACCCTACCTTAACTTTTGGCTGCGTCACCGCTCTCGTCCACCCACGTACGGATAGGCAAAGCAGACTTACGCAGCTAAGCACGCCCATACTGTACAATTTAAATGAAAACCCCCGCCTACATTGTGTAATTTACTTTTGGTTCACGTAAAATTGGTACGCCCACACGTACGAATTTACGCAAATAATACGTGAATGGCCCATACGCTCAGAGTTATGTTATGTAGTGTATCATCTGTCGTGTGCATGCGCAGTACATACAAAATTGCGATTTTACGTGTCTTTTTTTTAACCTATTGGAAAAGAGACCACTGGTTCATGATTCAAGTCTTAAAATGCTGCAAACGCACAGAGCAATGATCCTCACATGAAAGAAGATATGACACAGTGCCACGTGACTAGCACACACACAGAAGAAACCCTGTGCAGAAGAAGGGAAGAAGAAAAAGTAGAAGAAATGCATGTTGGGTCATACCCATATATCCAATACAATGTACATTCCATATATGCTGTGTAAACACAGAACAATCAACATATATTTATTGCACTGTGTGTATGGGGATAAGAGGGAAGCTATCAAAGAAATGAAAAGCTATGTGTGAAGAGTCACACGTGAGAGGTGTCAGGTTGCCTATCATTGCTCTACAGTGTTCAATCTCAACACCAAACCAGTTATATGACGTCTCATATTATTTCTGGGATAAAGTGTTTATTTATCTACTCTTATGATCTCTCTCCACAAATATTCACAGCCTACTCATTATTGTACAAGCTGACCCACCCTATTATGTGGCAATACACTTCTAGTGTTTATTTGTACAAAGCATATGATATGAAAAAAGCACCTGGGTAAGGTATAAGATCTGGATCATTTGTGATAAAGCTAAACTAAAAACCAAACGAAACATTACAATACAATTACTTGTTCCATATGACCTCCTAACCCAAAATACTCACCCTCACCCTCCTCCTTTGCATAGAACAAACAGCTTAAGCTGCTCGGTAGTGAAAAGGTCAATATTATTTGTGGATTTGATTTTCCTATGCAATCACCCAGCTCAAAGAGATAAACTGTATCCGCAGCTAAAGTGAAATATGTATGTGATGAGGATACATGGGACTGTTTCTACTGTACAAAATAAAAATAAATCAATTATAAATTGGACCAGATCCTGAGTTACGCAAGGTGCGTAAGTGGCCTGATTTGACTGGAAGGAACATGCAGGGGAATCACGGTAATTGTAGAGTGTGGGAGGGGTATCCGCACGCTTTAAGGCAGGCTTATGGCAGCGTAAGCCCTCACAAGAGAGGGGAGTGACAGGGAGCCTTCACTCCCCTGTCTCAGGTGGATGAAAAGACTCCCGCAACCATGGAAAGCGTGCGGAAGTCTGGATCCGATCCATTGTGTGTGACATTTGCATTGTGTAATATCTACAATTCCAGTGGAAAGTCTAAACTGGCCGAACAGCGTCGATCGCATGTGAAGAATAAAAATTGCATTTCTGCACCAGAAAAATATTAAGTATATTAAAATATTATTTACGCGTGCGTACCTTCTATACACTCCCCTAGGCGCACCCCTTGAATGTACGCACTTTGATCGATTTCCGCTTTTCAAACCCTACCTTAACTTTTGGCTGCGTCACCGCTCTCGTCCACCCACGTACGGATAGGCAAAGCAGACTTACGCAGCTAAGCACGCCCATACTGTACAATTTAAATGAAAACCCCCGCCTACATTGTGTAATTTACTTTTGGTTCACGTAAAATTGGTACGCCCACACGTACGAATTTACGCAAATAATACGTGAATGGCCCATACGCTCAGAGTTATGTTATGTAGTGTATCATCTGTCGTGTGCATGCGCAGTACATACAAAATTGCGATTTTACGTGTCCGCCAGGTGTAAATTCCCACAGAAGCGTTGTTCTGGATCTGCCTCATAATCATCAAATTTCAATCCTGAAATTTCTAATTCTTCAGGAGTAGAATCCTAACGTTTATAGGCACTGCAAAGTAGGCTGACTAAGAATTCACGTCATATAACTGGTTGAGGAAGTGAAGTGGCGTTTCATAGGGCCTGATCCAGAGGTACAATGTAGCGCTGAGCATACTACATCGCTGACTCCCCCTGGCACTCCCCCTGTGCGGGCGTATGGCCCATTCCTTACGCCGGCTGAAGGCTACCCTAACTTCAGCCGGCGTAAGGAAGGGGCCATACGCTCGCACAGGAGCGTAGGGCCACTTAGCATGCCCCCCCACCCTCATTTACTTACCTTCCCCCGCCCACCAGCAGTAACGTGAGCGTAGGGACGCTGGAGGATGTCCCCTCCAGAGTCCCTACGGCGCTGCTACGGACGCCCGATCCACGATGTGCAGATCGGCTGCAAAGCCGATCTTGCGCTTACGCCCGCCGTCCGAGCGACGGAGGGCGTTACTCTGGATCAGGCCCATAGTCCTTAAGGTTCCTAAATGTTAAATGGAGAGATTCCAAATTCCCAAGACATTGAAGGAAAACCTTGAACCTAGCCGTGCGCAATCCTGAAACTGTTAGTTTAAAATCTGTTGTATGGAATTTCTCCTTTCAATGCTGGACACATCCTGAGAGTTTCTCAATAAACTACCGCAATGCCCTTTGTTTCACAACTAAACTATTCTACTCATACAAGTCCTATACTAAACTTAAAAAGCAAATCAGTATCTAAAACTAATCAATGATATAATAAAACATAATATTTATATATTTAATGTATATATAAATAATATATTAATGTATATATCTATATTTCTAATGTTAGTATATTGACTTCATCCAAAATTACTTTTTAATATCTGGAGCCCAGGTAATCACATGGGAATGTGTTCACACTTAAGTAAGTGTAGAATCTATATGCGTATTTTTACGATCATGCCCAGAACACAAATATATGCATAGAAACCATGGCCGACTGATTCACATACACGGACGTCAGACTTAGGACTTGTGCATGTACCGGCACGTACAGAGTTACGATTGGTTCACAAGTAGGAGTGCCTTGTGTAAACTAGCATACGCATGGGAAAAATTAAGGTAGCC
The DNA here is from genome assembly GCA_011038615.1 of Limnodynastes dumerilii. Taxonomy (NCBI): domain Eukaryota; kingdom Metazoa; phylum Chordata; class Amphibia; order Anura; family Limnodynastidae; genus Limnodynastes; species Limnodynastes dumerilii. The sequence continues at coordinate 188,169 of WWET01001551.1, read as the reverse complement.
CTTGACCGCTCGTAAGTTATGAACCGTGTTGTTTGCTGTGAGGCCATGCGTCTTCTCTTACTTAGCTCAGCCCACACCTGCTGCGTGTTTATAATCAATGGGGTTTTAAATGAAACAAATAAAGGCTTGTTTATTTAATCCTATGCTGATTTTACATTTTGTGCAAGACTTTAACCTTGTAAAGGTGCCATTATTTGGTTAGAAGGTTTTCATTGTATTTATATTTATTTAAAATTTTGTGAACACCATTACATTTACTTATATTTTACTGTGCTGGTTATTTGTGTTGTTTTTATTTTTAAAATGCTTATTTTTTTTTATTGTTATATGAAAGTCTCTATATTTAGTGGATCATTATATTTCTAACTTCATGCAGTATGCATTTATGTGTATTGTAAAATATGGCATGATTATTCTTATTTCAAGTTGTATTTTTTATGTTTACTTATGTTTACATATGTTAATGAGAGTACGTGCTATTTTTAGAAAAATTAAATCCTTTAATTTTCCAAAGCCTAATCAGTGCGTTTAGTTACGTATCTTTGAATCATAAGCAAATTTAAGCACCTAAACCCACAACTGAATCACAGCTAATAAAGTCTGCACATACTTAATTATATGCGGGAAAGACTTATGTCCTAACGTTGCACTCCCAACACAGGGGGAGTGGTTAATCGGGCTCTTTATTTTCTCTGAATCAGTTTTGCAGATTTTTCGTGTGCGTATAGTTAGGTTAGTTCGCAATTTTACTCTTGTGTGCCGTCCGGTTGATTGGTCAGATTCTCGCTAAATATATGACTGGTTCTACTCTCATGAGGTATTTAAACCATAAATAAGTATAACCCAGTATTTATATGTTATTTGTTTATCCATCAGAGATCTCTATGGGGTCTATTTAGTAAAATTCATGGGAAAGCAAAAGTAGAATATTTGTGGTACCACAGATATAAGCAAATTTCTTCTCCTGCTGGGTAGTTAACATTGGCAGCAGATGCTTCCGGCCACAGAAGTATTTGCATAACAAATCTAGCCATGACCTCCACTGCTTTTTTTAAAGTGCCTGTGCAGGATCTGATGGGAGTACAGAGCAGGAGGATCTTGGAACAGAACCCATCACTGTCTCCCATAGGAGTACATTGCTGGCTACATTCTGAGGTGATGAATAAAAAGAATGATCATTAAGGTTCTTTCCTCCATATAGTAATACAGGGACAGAGCACAGATGCAGATATAGGGGCAGAGACAGTTGTGCTTAGCGAAACCTTTCCAAAAAAAAGAAAAATCTGCCATACATTGTGGGAAATTGCATGCATCATTAAACCTTTTTATACTTACCAATTAGAAGCTACCGGCTTCCTGCAGAGATCAGACAATGGCTTTCTGCACAATTCTCTGCAGAAAGCCAGCAGCTGCTAAATGCCAAATAAAGACATTTTTAATAATTTACTAATAGACTATAATCTAGCTTCCCCTTTTTGTCACGAATTAAGTATCATGGCAGAGAAAGCTTTATATGAGCCCAGCTGTATCTCCCTTATCGAGCTTTTATCGTTGTGTTATGCAAACTTAATGAAACCTGATTTCAACCTGTAAGGTTAAAAACAGATTTCAAGCTTTATAGTTAGAAATAATTTTTTCTTAATAGGCACATAAAAGAGCTGTTGGGAAAACATCAATATAGAGAAATATAAATAGAGAGATCAGTTATCAACGTTCTGGTTAACGATTGTTGTTAATTCGGTACAATAGTCTGTTTAAATAACATGAACAAATGTGGATGGTGTCTGGTTGCGCTGCCTGCCGTAAGAAATCGTGAGTTTGGTGGGGGGGAAAGGTTTCAACGTTGGTACGTTTCCTTGGGCTGTTGCAGGTGTGGTTGGTACGTTTCCTTGGACTATTGCGGGCGTGTGTGAAGGCTGCTGAGGTTAGAGGATTGGAGCTTCCCCAAGATGGAGCTCCTGCACACCCTAAAGTGTAATAATCTTGTATACCACACTGCGTTGTGAGCTATATTGGTGGTGGGTTGAGGGCCACTCCCCACCATCTCTCTCATTATTGTTTTTACTGCCCCGGAGATCTGAACTAGACTGTAGCAGATTGTTACACTTTGTATAATTGTGTTGTTGTCTAACCAAAAAATATATGTTATTGTAATAAAATTTGGTGTTTATCAAGACATTTTGGTGGTGTATATTTGGCGCAGGTTAGTCATCTGTTATCTCCATAAATAACATGAACGTCTTATACCCTGAAAGATCATCAGCAATTGTGATGGAATCTAGATGCTGGATCTTCAAAACATACTGGTCCTGTAATCCGTGATGGAGCTCCTTCAGCGCCACTATCAGGCTCTTCAGGATCCCGCTCTTCTGAACAAGTCTGAAGCTCTTGACGTTGATAATGGGGACAGCTAGACCCGTATCTGAGTCCAGCACAGGAGAAATTAGCAGAAAGAAGGGGGAGAGCTAAAGCACAAAAACAGCTGGAAACTCCATATTTCTGTTCCCATGGCCAGGGCCTGATTAAGAAGTATGGCCACAGCCACCCCAGGACTTGAAGTCTCAACACCCCGGGCAAAAATGTAATTATTTCAAATTTGTTTTCCTTCACCTCCACCAAAGCTAACACTTTCATTCAGCAGCTTATTCATACAGTTTTATTACTTCAAATATTCAATCAGTCCCTTACCCTATGTGCCCCAGGCTGTAGCCAAGTCAGCCTAATAGGTAATCAAACACTGCCCATGGCGCACTTATATGAATAGCCACATTCTCGTCAATATTGCTCCACACCAAAATATTGCTCCCTGCTTGGGCTGCTGTGATTCTTGGAATGTCAAGAAGTTGAAATAAGAAGTAACCAGATAAATCCCAGCCTTCTGACCATAGATAAAACTGCCAGAAATAGAAGATATTCATACTCACAAGAGCCACCAAATGTTTTGCAACAATGGGCCTGATCCAGAGCTACGATGTTACACTGAGCGCTGTAGCGCTCAGCGTAACATCGGTGCTTTGGCCCGACACACCCCCTGTGCGGGCGTATGGCCCCTTCCTTACGCCGGCT
>WWET01001551.1:160294-184448 GCA_011038615.1 Limnodynastes dumerilii | reverse complement strand
CCGTAGCTCTGGATCAGGCCCAATGTGACTGAGCCATTTCCCCACAGGGATAATGGATAGGATGACTGATGAGAAGGCGGTGCTAGAAACATTGTACACATTTGCCACTGTCAGGTGATCTTTTTTTGAGTTTAATAGTAAACTTTTCATATTAGGTGGATTGTACATCGGAATGGGCAGAATCTGTTTACAGAAAACATCTGGATAAACAGATGGATAATATGATAAAGACAGGAATTTCCTGCTGTAAATTCCACATTCTGTAAACTGTAACCTGCTCATTTGAACTAAACAATATATAATTGTGTATAATTGTTTCTAAATTTTACAATTTACAATGTATGTTAAACTGAAAAAGAAGAAAAAACACATTTTTCAATCACATCAATATAACATCATTGCAACTTTAGTTGAACACTCCTTAAGTTTGGTGGAACACAAATTAGAGAAATTTTACTAAATGAATTAGGTAACATACACAATTAAAAAAACAAACTAAAATTGTTTTAATCTCACAACAAACATTTTTGTAGAGTTCTAATGGACTAAAAAATAATTACAATGGGGCCAGATCCAGACCTACATTTCCTTTACGTTTCAACGCCTAGCGTATTTACACTATCGTAATTACTATGCACTCCCCTCCGTCGTACGTACTTTTGCCGTTTTACGCTTGCCAAACCTTACCTTAACTTACCTTAACGGCACGCCCAGACTGTATGATTTAAATGCCTCACCCCGCCTCCCAAGAGTAATTACGGGTGTCATATGGCTGTCACGCCCCTTCGTTCTTAGTTACGCTCTTGATACTAGGATGGTACGTACGTTCAGAGTTACATGCTGTAACATCAGCCAAACAAAATAGCGTTTTTACGTCTCTGGCCAGCGTAAATATGCTAGCGGACGTAGCTCTGGATCTGGCCCAATAAACTTAGAGCTATGTTTAGATTTGAATGCGCAGCACTTTTGTATAAGCTATTCATATCAGCATTCTTGTGTACAGAAGGCTCACATTATTTAAAGAGGAAAATAAGGGGATGAGAGTCTGAGTACAACAGGGTAGTAGTCATGTTAGGACAAGAACATTAGACATGGACACATCCACAGACACACATCTTAGGAGAAGTACCTTAGTCCTTATGATATAATGATGATGACCAGCATTATCTAGTGGCTTCTAATTGGCTGCTAGTGTATTTATCTTTACAGGTGACAGCTCATCTCTTTCAGCAATACAGCTATATTATATTATATTGCATTACAGCCTTTTATTTGCCAATGTCAGATTTAATTTAATCCACACGTGTAATTGCCCCTTAAAGGTAAAATATTACATTTAAAAGAACCAAGGACCCCATAGGGGCATTAACAGCAGGCTGGTGTTCCATTCCATACCAGAAGGAGAGGGTTAATGTTACGTATGTCTATAGCTGGGGTAGGGTGGGGGTAACTAAGGGTTAAGGTGGGGCTAGCTAAGTTATTTAAGGAATAGTGGACAGGAAGTTAGGTCTCTTTTTCACAAAATCTCCCTTCCTTCCCTATAGTTGATGTAGAATTGTTATTTAACCGAGTGGTTCCCGCAACACTCTCACCGTGGTGCCGTGGAATGTTTCTATTTTATTCTATTCTATTTTTGTCTTATGGAGACCCTAAGGGTGCCTCGAACTGAGAAAGTTTGGGAACCACTGATTTAACCTGTTTCTTTTCTCTAGATGGTTCATAGTTGGGCGGGAGCAATGGAAGGTCAGCAATGGTATATTAGCGCAAGGGTGATGGGGAAAAGGGGGACCAGCAGAGCCTAGCACCGTTTAGGTGTTGGGGCAAACTATTTTGATAAGGTTGAGTGTTTCTTGCAGGTTAGTGCGGTTGGGGTACCATGGGATGAGCGAAGGTTGGCCCCTATGGTCTTAAGGTAATCGTTGAACCCACAACCCAACCAATCTGGTATTGAGCCAACTATTCACATCCAGAAGACAAAGAAATTAGTCATCAATTTTGATTCGGCTCCAATTAATAAAACCATGTTCCCTATTTAAATGCAATGACTCTGTGTCATTATTGTGTAAAGGCGTGCCTGGCTCGATGGTGTGGACACTGCCATTTTACTGCAAGCAGTGTTTATGTTGTTAGTAAACAAAACTATAAAAACTTTATAGCTTGATGCAAATAAAAAGGATTTTGACTTGTACCCCTTTTGACATAATAAAGGGACTATCAATTTCCTTGGAAAGAAATTGATAGAAAATTGATAGAAAATGTGCAATTACCACCTACTATGGCAGCTGCCAGTTTCATTAAACATAAGTTTAAGTCTATCTCTAATAGAGATGTTCACTGACGCCCGTGTTTTGGTTTTAGTTTTGGATCTGTATTAACTTCGTGTTTTGGTTTTGGATCTGTATTTTTTGCAAAATTGCTAATTGCTACAAAATGCTAAAATAGCGTAATTTGGCTCTTTATTGTCCCTATATTATTATTAACCCCATTAACAATCATTTCCAGTCATTTCTAGTAAATTTTGAGCACCTCAAAGGTAACAATATTATTTTCATGCATCTTAGGCCAAACGCTGCAGCGGGCTGGCTTGTTACTTACTATTACTAAACAACAGAGCAGCGGCACAAACACACACTGCAGTTTATAGCACATCTATGAAACATTGCCACACACTGCTTTTTCCAGCAATGAGAGAGGTTTTCTATTTTTTCACACACAACGCAAGATTTTTTCACTACGCATTGAGATGCGCAACACTTCAATCCGTGTATTTTTTACAGCTAATAATTTTTTGGGGGGTGTTTATTTTGTTTTTACTAACAGAAAAAAATGTTTTTTTTGGCTCAATTCATTTTTAGAAGTTAATTATAATTTATAAGTTAATGTTTTAATTGTTTACTTTTTTGGGGGTTTTTGGTGGGGTTAAGTTTTTCAGTTTTTTTTTGGTTACAAATGTCCCTAAAATGGTGGATTTGGGGGAGGGGTGGAATTAGTGAAACAAACAACAACTGCAGAGCAGGAGTATAAGTGCCAAATAAAATGTCAGCCACTGCCCACAGCCCTAAAATTAATAACAGCCACAGCCCTAAACAGCCCACAGCCCACAGCCCCTGTCTCACTCTCTACTAGTTTGTCACACGCACTGCTTTAACAGTGGTGGGGAGGGGTTTATATAGGGTGCATTCGGGAGACGTGACGATGACACAAAACGTCATCATCACGCTGTCGGATCTCGCAGGTTCGGCAAAAGCCGCGAGATCCGACCGCGTGACGATGACGTTTTGTGTCATCGCCGTGTCTGACGGATAGGACGAGTACCAAGCTCGGTACTCGTATTAGCGATGTTCGAGGGGGCTCAGTTTCAAAGAAACCGAGTCTGAGCACCCCTAATCTCTACCGTAGCATTGTGGCTTTGCATGTTGCAATGGTGAATTACACTCCCGCTGGTGCTATCTAAACTGCTGCTGTATTTACAGTCACTGGCGTAGAACCAAACCTAAGGGCTTGTTACATTACATTGTGTAGCGTATTTTCTATGCACTCCCTATCGCTCGTACGTACTTTGGTCATTTTATGCTTCCCAAACCCTACCTTAACTTTTCAAAACGTAAGTACGGACATACATAATGGATTCATGTACAGAACAGCCTAACCCCCAGACTGTATGATTTAAATGCCTTCCTCCGCGTCCAAAGCGTGACTACAGGTGTTGTATGGATGACACACCCCTTAGTTCATAATGACGCTGATGGTACGTACGTTAGGAGCTACGTGCCGTAACTGCCACGCGCCTGCGCAGTAAATACGAATAGGCAATTTTACGTTAGCGGCTAGCATAAAAACGCTAGGATCTGGCCCATTATTCTATTGGAATCTATCTATTTATATTGGTGAATTTGATATTCATCCCCACTTAAATGCTATCTAGTAATGTTTTTATATGATATATTTATGTTATTGCATGATTTGTTTAATAAACGTGGATATATTTGCTTAGGAATACGATGGACGCATTTATAAAAAAATATTTGGATAATTTATTGTTTCTTTTTTTGAGGCACTTTAGTGCTACAGTCTATATTTGTTTTATCACATTATACGATTATACTGAACCAACAGATGTAATAGTAGATATGAGAGCGATTGTCATCTATAAGATGCTAATTGATGCAAAGGTCGTGAGAATGCAAATTCCATTAAGACTAATAGTCTGAGCAGTATGTGGTGGGCAGGAGGGGGGCGGCGGAATGTGCCCCATAGCAAGGAGGCGGGCGGAGTCTGGATGGGTGGGTTAGCCAGTTGAGACTGAGGGCGGAGCTGGGTGGGACCACTACCTGATAGAAGCTTTCAGAGATTGACAGTTTAAAATACAGTGCTACAGCGCTATACATACATACACTCATACATGGAGTGCTGAGCACTGTTTTAAGGTGTCAGCCTCTGACAGCTTGTTTAAAAGGCAGTGGAGTGGCTGTCACAGGCCCCCCTCTCCTTTGTGCCCCATAACAGCTGCACTCCTTGAATCCCCTGTAGTTACACCCATGGAAGAGAGACTTATGCTGGATATGGTATGTAGGAGGTTCCAATGAGTTGTAATGCTGGTGACATGCATGCACATAGTTATCAGAAGCCTGTTATCATGGACACAGATCATACAATCTACAACATCTGCCAACCATGGAGTTTTTATACTGAGTGCAAGCATATAATGGTGGCATAAAGCTATATGAGATGTGGTAAGCATTACGACGGGCGTAGTTCTGGATCTGGCTCATTGATCATCTATTATGTTATTATTGGGTTGTTTGCTGTGGGCATAAGTCTGCCAACATATAGTTAAATGTTGGACCACACTTGTTATGTGCATGAACTAACTGAAACACTTTGTATAATCATTTTCAATAAACCATAATGGGCCAGACCCAGACCTACGTCTGTGTTACAAACTAGCGCGGATCGTATTTACGCAAGCGTCAGACCTACTTTTGTGTTACAAACTAGCGCGGTTCGTGTTTACGCAAGCATAAATACTATGCACTGCCCGGACACTCCCACCAGTCATCCATAATTACACTGCCCTACCCTAATTTTGTAATCGTAACTACGGTAGGACGTTACTATGCGATGGTCGTATCTACGTAACCCAGCCCATCCTGTACGATTTAAATGCCTCCCCCACCTACATTCCGTAACTGGAGCGTATTTATGGCCATCGTAATATAGGCACGCCCATTCAGGCGTTATTACGCTAATGTTACAGGCGACCTGTTTTCAATTACGGCCGCCATGAGTTACTATAGGAAACATCTGCTACACGCATGTGTAGAACGTACTTGCAGCCGAAGTTACGCTTACGGCTGGTGTAAATACGCCCCCTGTCGTAGTTCTGGATCTGGCTCATTGATTGCTCCCTACTCTTCCATCACAAAGACCCTCTAAGTACCCAACAGGATATATTATTGCAAAATTATTGTAAATTTAATCTAACCCACATAATAAAATCCGTATCCGTATGTATGTGTTAAAGTATTTCTATAATACTGTGATGGAGAATTTGCATTAAACGTGAAACATAAATTATGAACAAAGTAATGATTACCCCATCAAAGACGTTTTGAGGGTGTTCTTCCACTGCTTAGTATGAATCACGAAGTTAAAAAGAAAATCAGAGAGGAAATTGAAGCCAAAGCTTTGGAAGACATCCATCTATAAAAAACTGGTACAAAAGTAACTACTAAAAAAGATAAAATGTAACTAATAGCAATCAATAATATTTTCATGCTAAATTCTACAAGAAAAATGATTTTTTCTTGCTGTTTTTGTACGTGTGCACTGATTTTTTTTTTCCATCAATAGTTTTTATAGAAGTTTTCAAAATTAGGCGAAAATAAAATACAAAATAACAATATACGTCTAATGCGAGTGATAAATTAGTGAAAAAGAGGCATAAAGCCATAACTGGTCAATAGGTAGGAGAAACCAATGCTTACAATGCAAACTATTCATTAAGACTAAGGGGTCTATTTACAAAGCTCATTTTAATGTGATAGTGCCCGTTTTAAAGCGAAAACGGCACTATCGCATTAAAATTAAGTTTTTAATATTTACAGAAAGCAGGAGCAGAGTTTTTCACTCCGCTCCCGGGGTAAAGCTAACGCCAGTTAGGGGTAAGTATTCCAGCAATGTCCTCATATACCCCTATTTTCCTCCCCCTAATTACTATTAGGGGAGGAAAAAGGGTGTTTATATGAGGACACCACTGGAATACTTTAACAGTAAAAAAAAACACAATGTCTAATAAAAAATAAAAATATTAACTTTAAAAAAAGAATTTGAAATAAATTTTTAATTTGATTATATATAAAAAATATTGGCATAATAAAAAAGAAAAGAAAAAGAAAAAATAGACAGGACTTACCTGTCCGTGCAATGTGGCTGACTCCAGGTTCGGCATGAACACACACACTGAACACTGGCATTCCCAGTGTTTTTTCATGGCAGGACCTAAAATGTTCTAAGTGTAGAAATGGAGGTCCTGCGCATGCATCGCATGAATGAGAAGTCCTGCGAGGACCTGGAGGATCATTGCAGGGCCACGCAGGAGAGGTGAGTAGTTGTAAATAGCGTGAACGAGGCTGCACAGAAGATAAGCGAGCCTGATGCAGCTTTGTTCACAGGGAACGAGGCAGGTAAGTAAACAGACAAGTGATCTGTCTCCAACGAAGATGGCACCAAAGAAATACCAAGCAAACCATTTGATAATAGGGGATGATATTGATTTTTAAATACCCTTGTCTTCTATGGGGGGCCAATTTTCTTAGAATTCACACTTTTTTCCTTATTATTGGGAATAAGACCCTGGTAGCTTTATTACTCCATTTAACACAGGTATATATTGAAAGGGCTTCCTTTCATGTTCAACAGTTCAAATGAAGGTCAATTACTGCAAATTACACATTTTTTTTCTTTTGCTTACAATACTTGAAAATAATGATGTATGTTTCAGTAACTGGCCCCTCACATGAGAATACATCTAATGCCTGGGTTTAGCGACTAACCTCATCCACTGGAATTTCCACATGATCACATTACCAGGGTTTAGGAAACTTAGACACGGTCAGTTAATGGAAAGACTGAGTAAATGAGTAAACAGATTACAGAGTATGCGATCCTGCCAGTTGAAATAATGTTACAATTCATTGTTTTATTTTGAATTGCATATCCAAGGTCAGACTACTTTACTCCAGGATGCATTATCAGTGCCAGTCTGGAGCACATCCACAATTTAAAATGTTTATATTTTGCTGCATCTGGTTTAATAAAACAATATGGTATCCATAAAACAAGCTAAAAAAAATTGTCAATTCAAAATTGATTAGATATATACAAAAATATAGTTTGTAAAAAAACTGTTATTAGTCTGTCGGTGTGGTCATGTTACAGCATAGTTGCCGACTCTTCCGGAATGTCCGGGACACTCCCGAAATTTGGGCAGTCCTCCTGGTATCTCAGGAGAGCAGTCAAATCTCCCGCAAGGAGAAACCACGGCTTCAAGTCCTTCACCCCTGCCTGGCAGCACATTGCGTCATCAAGACTCACCCCTATCCCTATAAAACCCCGAAAGGGGTAATTGATAGTCAGGGGCATGGCTTAATGACATGATTTGCATAAATTGCACCATTAGCCCTGCCCCCTGCATGCATCTATGTCTTCCCTCCGGGATCTCCCAGAGGGAAGCCTTTAAAAGTCGGCAACCCTGTATTTACAGCCACACTGAGTGGCTACAATGCTTATTGAAGGCAAATAACTGCAAATGTTTAACAAAATCGGTTTGTGTTGCTTAGCATCTGATCATGCTGCAAATAAGCGTCAATATTCCCATTCGTTTTTTAGTCATCTAAGTATTAGACCAGAACACAGGGTATTGTACACCCATATTCTCATTATGGACATGATCCAGATGTGTTGAGCACTTACATGTCCAGAACCCTACCCGTAGTTCTCCTCAAGGATCTGCGTCATTCCACCACCCCCTCACCTCCACCCATGGAAGTGCATCAGCTGACCCCTCACCTTCATCTGCATGCCTATTTCCAGCCACCTTGTGTAACATCTGCCTGGAGCACGCGCAATGCGTACAAGACGGACCTCTGGATCAGCCCCTATGTGTTACTACAAGTGATTGCCAAAGGCCACAGAATTTTGAAGGCATTTTTGTTGGAGAAGAGTAATATAACAGTTAATTACAAGTACCGCACAGATCTTTATAGTGACATCACAATGATACCATTGACCAAAACCATCTCAGAATGCAAATGTTCAACTATCATTAGAAGCTATGCTATCAAATCAATAGCAGCACAATGCAGAGCCTTTCACCATTTAAATAGATGTCAGATAAAGGGAGATAGGGATTTAGAGGAGAGTGAATTTTACTACTTGGGCCAGATTTACTAAGCTGCGGGTTTGAAAAAGTGGAGATGTTGCCCATAGCAACCAATCAGATTCTAGCTGACATTCTCTGGTATGTAATAGGAAAACAAGAGCTAAAATCTGATTGGCTGCTAGGGTCAATATCTCCACTTTTCCAAACCCGCAGCTTAGTAAATCTGGCCCTTTGAGTTTTTCTGTGAGCAACCTTCTACATCCAACAAGCAGTACTTTATGCCAGGGATGAAAGAAGAAAGGGCCCAAAGCAAATAGGCCCCACACACCCTTTTCCCCACTATTTGGCATACGCACAGTGAGGTTGCCAGCCAGCCAGCACTCATTATGTGCATGCATAGGCAGCTGATCGATGCTGGCAGCTTTATACAATGCTTGCCACTCAGTTTATGAGTGCTGAACACAGTTTATAAATACACTGCTAGCAACTCTCAGCTGCTGGCATGTATTTATAACCAGCATTCAGCATCTGACAGCTTAGAGTTCTGGGAATGCAGGCTGGATGCTTGCCACAGTCTATCCTTTCCTCCGAGCCCTGTAGAAGTCACACCTACTGCTCCATCGGTAGTTACAGACCCTTCAACATGATCCATTCCATTAAGTACAATATACTCTGCACCTGAGCTTCCAACTGTCACTCACCTGGTTTAAATGACTTGACTGATATTTAAAAAAAACTATTTGTCTCCTCAACAAAGGAGGTTACCATAGTAACTGACAGTTGGAAACTGAGGGGCAGAGTATTTTGTACCTAATGGAACGGGTCATGTTGGAGGGTCTGTAGTGACGCCACTGCAACTATCATTCCTTAAAAAGCATAATATAACTTCTAAAAGGATTGACAAACTGACACACACAACATACAGGAATATGTCCTATAGATAGCCCCCACACACACATTTCAGGAATACTGCGCACAGATAACACCCCCTTATTCATGTTTCAGGAATATTGCCTAGCGATAGTCCTCCACACATATTTATTACAGAAATATTGCCTTACAGCTAGCCCTTCACACACATTACAGGAATACCCCCGGGATATAACTCCCAAACACACATATACTACAGTACATGGATATTCTATGCTGACTTATACAGAGAGATTCTGCAACTAGCACACACATTACAGGAATACCCCCGGGATATAACTCCCATACACACATATACTACAGTACATAGATATTCTATGCTGACTTATACAGAGAGATTATGCAACTAGCACACACATTACAGGAATACCCCCGGGATATAACTCTCCCATACACACATATACTACAGTACATGGATATTCTATGCTGACTTATACAGAGAGATTCTGCAACTAGCACACACATTACTGAAGTATAAAATGCACTGCATTTCTGCAGGTCTGGAAGAGGGCCGGGCTTACTTGTGTCATTCAGGTATGTACGTGCCTGTACGCTAGCAAAAAAGCGCCCATTAGTACTTACGACACATGCTTGGGGCAGATGTTACGCCATGTAACTCAAAGCATAAGGGCCAGAGACGTATCATCAGCGTAACTACATACGAAGGGGCGTGCCAGACATACGAAACCTGTAATTACGCTTCAGAGGCGGGGAGAGGCATTTAAATCGTACAGTATGGGCGTGCTTAGCAGCGTAAGTACTTTCAGCCAGTACGGCCGTCAGGAGTTACGCTTGGAAAAGTTAAGGTAGGGTTTGGAAACCGTAACACGGCTACACTACGTCCGTCCGAGGGGAGTGACTAGTAAGTACGCTACGCTGCAAATCGTAATTAAAACGTCGTTCTGGATCAGGCACAATGTCAGTATATGATATTGTTGTATTAATGCACACTTAAAGCACTGGAACTAGGAAACAAAAGTGATATGTAAAACACTCTATAATATTGCTCTGCAGCCTCTGTGGTTGAAGCTCTGGCCAAAGCAACAGTGGAGATCTGATAGCGGACACCGCGCAATCCAAGTCCACTGTGATTTATGCAAATCATGTCTGAAGTCCCGCCCCGTTTAATCAAATCTGCCATTTATAGGGTTACTAAGGATGGGGTGGAACTTGCTGTCATCAAGCCCTGCTCATCCTTAGTAACGCTTGGGGTTGAGGCAGTGACTTTTATTTCACCGCCTTAAGCTGGGATTCCGGGAGCAATGTCTGAATCTTGTGATTCTCATGATTCCAAACATTCTGGGAGAGTTGGCAACTATTTTATATACTAATGAATGCTCTAAATCTCTTGCAGAAAGGAGAGCTTTCATCATTTTATATTTGCTGTATTTGTCAACAATGAGGAAACTCTGGCCAGGAGGTGGCGGTACAGAGCTCTGTACGATGGTATTTACGTGGGAAGGGGCTGTGCTTCTCCTCCGCCCGCCAAGGTGGGCAGGGGGAAGCATGTAAATTGTACAGTGGGGGAATCGCTGATCGGATGGACCGCTGATCCACCAGTGTGACTTAATGCTGCCTTATTGCAGCGCAAGTCACACTTGTCCCAAACGAGAGAGGGGAGTGGCAGGGGGAGTTTACTCTCCTCTCTCATTTAGATGGACAGACTCCCGCATGCATGGAAAGTGTGCAGGAGCCTGAATCCGATCCTATATGATAACTGTAGTCTATGGCCAGCTTTAGATCCAAAACGCTTCTGCTCTCCACCTCATGTGTAATGTGTATGTGGTTGCCATGGTATTCATGACACTATGTAAAGTTTAGGTCATTAAGAACATAAAACTGAAAATTAAAAACAAACACATTCTTATTACAACCTGCCATAGTGATTCTCTCATTTTCTCATGGGAATGCAGCTATAACATTGTGATACTTTTTTCAATGGAACCAGATATATCTAGGTTGGAGAGATGTAGTGATGTCATTTGACATAGAAAAGTAGTAATTATTTTTCTGTAATATGATGCATTGTGAACCCACAGTCCAACCTGTTTCACTCACATTCTTACTGGCTTCAAGGCCTCACTAAAGTTATTCATCATCATAGTGGAACACCACCCACAGGTGTCCTCTACTCTGAAAACATGTCCATATTATTACTACTGCAAGCCAGTTTTTCCACCTAGTAAAAATCAAACTACCTGAGTCACTGTTACTGTTATTGTGTATGTCTATTGAAGAGCATACATTTTATCATATCTATAAACTGTAACATGTAGGATGAAAACTCCTACAGAGAATAATATAAACAAAATACATTCAGTGCATGGAATATTTACACTGCTCAAGAAAAGGTTTATTATTTTTTGTCACGAGTTCATGTAAGTTGATTTTATATCGCTTTGTGACTGTTTTATTCTTTTTTTTTTTTTACTTTGCTTCTACATATATACAGTCCTACAGATACTGTACATATACTCTACCCACACATTACACCCCCACTGTGCCCACATAATATTGCCATTACACTCTTATTTTTCCCCAGACATTTCTTGAACAGTGTATAGGAGCAGGAAAAGTATTCCAACAGTCCTCTCTGTATCTGTCATGTTTATTCTACAATGCTAATTATACATCCTTAAAATCAGTGGTTCTTTGCACAATGTGTTACGCTTCACTTGACTCAGGAATACAATAAATTAATAGCAATCCCCTTAATTTAATTTCCTTTTTTTTCTTATATTTTTTTGTGTCTTTTATTTCACGTTTATTTGCAATCACGCACAGAAAGAAGTGAATCAGCATGTTGGAGGTAGAAAGTGATTTATTAAAAAAAAGGTACTGGCCTTTCATATATAAACTGATGCAATTGTTCCTTATGTTCTCCACAGGGATGAATCCAGTTCATAATATGCCCCATTGTGGTGCCCGCTGTCCTTTTTATTGCCTTACTGTAGAATCAGAAAAATAACATAGGACCTGCTCGAGGTAACTTGGCCTGTAAATTGGAATGAGTCTAAGGAAAAGGAAAAAAGGAGATTCTAGCTCTCACTTTCCTATTACCAGATAATCAGCTAGAATCGAATTGGTTGCTATGGGCAACATCTCCAATTTTCCTTTTTCGCAGTTTAGTAAATCTAGCCCTAAGTGTATGTTTATAATTGTGGCTATATCCTCAAAAAGGCATCACTAGTGACAATGGGCTGGATCCAGACATAAGTAAGTGCTTGAAATTAGTTACTCCTGGGCTAAACCATGTTGATTGCAGGGGGAGTCAAGTTAGTTGTATTCTTTGCATGCAGGGATATATCTTTGAATTTCTTACTGCACACAGATACTGACCAGCTTTACTATCACACTGTTATTTAGACTTGGGATAGGAAACATCACCTCTCAACTCTAATACTGTTTGCAACAGATGAAATATGACTCCCCTGCAATCACCATGGTTTAGCCCAGGAGTAACTAATTTCAAGCACTTACCTAAGTCTGGATCCAGCCCCAAGTGCTTCCATGACAGACATTATGGTAAAAAGCAAATCCATATTGAAGGGCAAGAAAATCGTTAACGGCACAGGACCGTATTCACAGATCCGTTTTTGTGTGGGGTTACGTGCGTATTTTTAGGAGCGGATTAACTGTGCATACGTAGTAACTTCTTCCACGCACATTACGTAGTATTTGCGCATGTAAGTACTTGCAGCACGGACTTGTGAATCGCACTTAGGGACATGCGTACAGAGGGGCGTGGTTTTATCCAGACAGTAGAAGTTACATGAAAGTAGGCGGGGGAAAGCATTTAAATGGGCATTTGAGGGCGTGGTTAGATAAATATGCACGTACATAAGTAACATACGCGTGTAAGTACACACATAGACTTAAGGGTGCCCTATGGAGGCGGAAGTCACCAAAAACCCATCCGTGCTAGGGGTGTGTCATGGGTGTTACCTTGCTATGTGCGTGTGTAAAAAAACGCATAAAGTAAACACACATCTGTTAATCCGGTCCACTATTCCTGTGTCTGGAAGACCATATTTCATTTCATTCTGAAGGAAGTTCAAGCCCTTTAATCTGAACGCCAAAAGTTCTTCTTGCCTATTGGAGATGTTGAAATCCCAGGAGTAGGTCTTTGAGGCCTTGGCACAGGCATTGCTTCACCATGAGGCACAGGCCTCTTGGTGGACGGTATGTTACAGTGTGCTTTGACTTGGAGCTGACGCCTTGAATGTTCATCAAACAAAAGTAGCAGTCTGTGTAATGGGGCCTGATCCAGATCAACGATGTAGCGCTGAGCCGTACTAGCGACGGCGGCCGTAGCTCAGGATTAGGCCCATGGTCTTCTGTTTCCCTCCCAATCATTGGAACAGCAATTTCATGTGCCAAGAGTCCTTTGACCAGCCTGTCAGGAGCCTGACACAAGTAACACAGAAACATGAGGAGCACAGCCTTGGTCTTGTCACCAATTTTGCAACCAAAGTAAAGCTCGTAGCACCGTTTCATGAGTGGAGTCAAATGCCGTTTCTGCCACTTAAAGGTTACCCCACTATAGAGGTAGCAAAAAAGGGTGGAACAGTTAACACACCTTCTAGACATTGTGCCGCTTGGCAGAGAAACACAGTGCAGCATTCATGGATCGCTCAGAAGACGGTACAGAAACACAGCGCAGCCTTCACGGTTTCCCTTAAAAAATGGCAGAGAAAAACAGAGCCGTCTTCACGGTTAACGTAGCAGACAAAATAAAGGGTCTCTATAGCATCATGTCACACCATTCTGAGGACGTCAGTATAACGTTGTTGCACAATTTTGAGGACCAATCTGGATACGTTTATTCAAGCTGCTATGTCCATACATAGCAGTGCGAAGCTAATTGTGTGAATTTTCTTTGTTTCTGATTTTTATCCGGGTACCGTAATAGCCAGGAACAAGTGCACTATTACAGCGTACTTGCTGTCTTTAAGGACCACGTGTATGCAATCTACATAACAAAATGCTAGATAGCGTAAAATAATTACTACGCATGCGTACTAGCTAGATTCGTAAAATTTGTCATGTATGTTAAAATTACGGTGTTGTGAATCCAGCCCTATATACCCATCTTTAGTCTGCCAACCATTATAATACTAGCAATCCTATATACAGGTGAAACTCGAAAAATTACAATATCGTTCAAAAGTTTATTTATTTCATTAATTCAACTTAAAAGGTGGAACTAATATATTATATAGACTCATTACATGCAAAGTGAAATATTTCAAGCCTTTATTTGTATTAATTTTGATGATTATGGCTTACAGCTTATGAAAACCCCAAAATCAAAATCTCACAAAATCAGAATAATGTGACAAGGTTCAATATTGTAGGCTCAAAGCGTCACACTCTAATCAGCAAATTATTCCAAAACACCTTCAAAGGGTTCCTGAGCCCTTTAAATAGTATCTCAGTCTGTACGCTCATCGTAAGCGAATTTTCGGCAAAAAATTCGCAATGCGCATGCCCAGTATGACAGCTTCCGGTCGGCGTCATGAGCGAATAGCGGGCGTATCGTTAGCGTATTTTTCGCTCGCCGGGCGTATTTTTTTTTCGATGGTCGGCTGGGGGCCCGTTTTACTACAGGGAGGCGGGGGTAGCCATTTAAATTGTACAGTATGGGCGTGCTAAGCGTATTTTCTCAGCGTATTCTCTGCGAATTTTCGTACGGCCGACGGTCGTACGCAGTGTAGGGTATAGCCGCCGTAAGCAGGGACTTTACTATGGGAGTGCTAGGGGCGTGTAGGTTGATACGACGAGCGTACGTTCGCATTCGCCCGTCGTTGCGAATTTTCGTAGCGCTGGATCAGGCCCAAAGTGTGGAAAAAAAAAGTGCACAAGCAGCAGGGATGACCGCAGCCTGGAGAGGATTGTCAGGAAAAGGCCATTCAATAGTGTGGGGGAGCTGCACAAGTAGTGGACTGAAGCTGGAGTTAGTGCTTCAAGAGCCACCACACCCAGGCGGATCCTGGACATGGGCTTCAAATGTCGTATTCCTCTTGTCAATCCGGTCCTGAACAACAAACAACGTCAGAAGCGTCTTACCTGGGCTAAAGAAAAGAAACCAAGGTCCCAGAGTCTGGTGGAAGAATGGAGAAGCACACAATCCAAGATGCTTGAAGACAAGTGTGAAGTTTCCATAACACCTCAGCAGTGCCACAGGCTGATAGCATCCATGCCACGCCGCATTGAGGCAGTAATTTGTGCAAACCAAGTACTGAGTACATATGCATGATTAGACTTTTCAGAGGGCTGACATTACTGTATTTAAAAAACTTTTTTTTTTTGTCCCATGCTGATTCTAGAGTAGTGGTGAGACATTGGATGAAGTCAGTGATCCTGAATGCTGAACACCAGGAAACGGACGTTTTGGATACAGGGTATAATACTAAGCTTAGGTTACATGTAAAATTATTCTTACATTATCAGTGACTCTGTAATCAGGAATTTTGGAGCGTATAGGTTTATTATACTGTGTGGCACAATTCCCATGATGAGAGTGTAATTCACCTTGCGAGTCTCACCTATGTTATACTTGGCAGAGATGCAAAGCACATGTTAAAGTCATGTTTTGCTATTTATCAGTGTAACTATTCATGGGCAGCATTGTTTACCCCCAGGGCTAGAAGCTCTGAGGTTTTGGAGATATTAATCCTAAACCTATGTTTATTACATAGCAGGTGCACTTGGTTATATCGGCTTGTCACAGATGCAATAAAGCAATAAAGAGAAATACCTACAGTAGCAACTGATTTCTGGAAGGTGTTCAGGCAGAGGGAGCCTAGACACCAGGACAAGCAACTGAGTCCATCATTAGATCTTTGTACAATCAGCACAAAAATAAACAACACATTAATATATGGCAGTTCGTCCTATTTTGTGTTGTTAAAACTAAAATTAAGTGGATAGAAAAGCAAAATGTTAGTTTGTTGAAGGAAAATAAGTAAAAGCTACACCCACTGATGTTTCCCACAGATACAGTTTCCCAATATTTAATAGTATTATTATCTTTTAATTATAGAAAGCGCAAAAATGACCAAGTGTCAGACATGGAGTTCCGCATAGTTGCCGACTTTCCCGCAATGTCCGAGAGACTCCCGAAATTTGGCAGTTCTCCCGGTATAAGGGACTTGAGGCTCGTGGTTTTCATTATACCATGGCCTCAAGTCCTGCCCCCATGCCTGGCAACACTAGTTTACTAGTGAGAGGGAGAGGGAGGGACTTGATGATGTAAATTGCATCATCAAGCCCCATCCTATGAAACCCTGAAAGGGGTTATTGATAGTCAAGGAGCTGGGATTAATGACGTGATTTGCATAAATCGTGTCAAGCCCCACCCCCTGCATGCATCTATGGCTTCCCTCTAGGATCTCCTCGAGGGAAGCTTTTAAAAGTCGGCATCCCTGGAGTTTTGTGATGAAGGAGATAGCAGAAAAACAATGGAAACTCTCTCCATCATTTCTGGCTTACAGTAAAGCCCAGAGCTAGAGAACCCGCCTCTCCACACCCTAATGTATCCATAGATCTCTATGACGACAGTGAGGTTAAAGGATTAAAGAAATGAAGAAGAGTTTAACATGTGCTCCTATATGATTAGCACCTCAGGATGGTGAGCCTGCTTATACTGATAGGACTTATCTGTTTTTGGTGATCTCCATTCATTTACATATCTGGAGGATTCCAGCTTCCTAAAGATAGGAATCCTATAGGCACAGAAACTGGTGGACAGTGCTGCAATCCAATGTGGAAGTCACTCTCCAACAGCGGGATGGGCCCATTCACCATGCACAATGGGTGGGATATGGATGGGCCATCGTACAGTAAGGACGTTCCAATGCCCTTATGTACGATCCACCAGTCCGTACATAGGACTTTGTCATGCAAATAATTAAGGTAGGGTTCGGATGTGCAAAGTTAGCACTCTCTTCACATGTATGGAATTCTGGATCTCAAATTCCATACGTTAGTCTCTTTAAAGGCCGCACGTCATTAATCTACATACCTAAGTGGTACATAGATTGCGTAACTAACCTACTATGCATGTGTTAAATGTAAATTTAGAAGACTCATTTAACATAGTATAGAAATGTAGATTTCCAGTTATAGAACTATAAGTCTCAGAATAACTAATGACCGGATCCATAATTAAGAGCAGAGTCAATGCGCTAGCCTCTGTTGCGGAAGCCAACATATGGAATTTGCATTTATATTCCATACATGCACATCTCTTGTCCTCCCTTCACACATACGGGCCGTCACAAAATAGTTCTTTTTTGGAAGAAGAGACAGCCAAAAGTTAATTATAATACGGCCATTTTCACATTAGTTTTTTATGACTGGGTAAGTTTCCTGATCGGTATACTTACCCATGTATTCTTCTGAAACACCACCACAGACCCATCACACCCAACACAGACCTGCTGCACCGGCCGGAGAGAAGTAACACTCTTCTGGGGAGTGTTAGGTTTAGGCTGCGGGGAGGGGAGTCTTAGGGTCAGGCTATGGAGAAGGGAGGTTTAGGGTTAGGGTAAAAAAAAAGGGAGGGTTCAGTGGCGCACCCGTGGGTGGTTTCTGGTAGCCTAGAAACCCCCTCACATTAAACAATTAAAAAAATTAGAAAAAATACCTCCAAAACAGAAAACATGAAAGGGGCGTGGCTTCGTGGGTGCTGCAAAAAGGGGCATGGCCTTGGGGCCATGTGGGGCAGACTAACATAGAGGAGGCAGAGGAAGATGGCCCTGGCCTGCACTGCAATAGGGAAGCAGCTGGGTATGGTGCATAGGTCACAATGAATTCAACAGTGCTTAAGCACTAACATAAGCCCATTGGTCCCTTGGGTAATGTGGCACATACTATAAAATATGTGGGGTATGGTATGGGTCTTAGATTGGCACACTATTTAAATTACATGTGGGTATATTGTAGATCTGTTAATGGCACATACTATAATATATTGGGATATATTAGGGGTCTAGGAATAACACATACTATAATATAATGGGATATATTAGGGGTCTAGGAATTACACATACTATAATATAATGGGATATATTAGGGGTCTGGGATTGGCACATACTATAAAATAATAGGATATATTAGGGTTCTGGGAATAACACATATTATAATATAATGGGATATATTAGGGGTCTGGGAATAACACATACTATAATATAATGGGATATATTAGGGGTCTGGGATTGGCACATACTATAATATAATGGGATATATTAGGGGCCTGGGAATAACACATACTATAATATAATGGGATATATTACGGGTCTGGAAAAGGAATATAATATAATACAAATGGGATATATACTAGGGATCTGGGCATAGCATTTAGTATACTATAACAGAAATAGGATATTAAACCATGGCCTCAATAAATAGGATATATTAGGGGTCTGGGAATGGCATACTATGTACTGTGCCATTCACAAAACCTAATATAAACCACATATTATAGTATGTGCCATGTCCAGACCCCTAATATATCCCACATGTATTACACACATTGAAAATCCTGCATTTGCCACTGGGGTTAGGGTTAGAGTAATGGAAGGAGCTTCTTGGGGTTAGGCTGCAGGGAGGGGAGTCTTAAACTTAGGCTGCTTGGAGGGGAGTCTTCAGGTTAGGCTGCGGGGAAGGGAGGGTTAGGGTAATGGAAGGAGAGGGTTAGTTTAGGGTAATGGTTGGGGTTAAATTCATATTCACTATTTGCAGCAGCGTCTTTTTTCTCTGCGAGGCAAAATCAATCAATTTCCCAGCCAGTTTGCCCTTTTGAAAAGGGCCATTCACAGCGGCGACCCACAGTCTCTACATGCGGAAGTCCAACAAAGAATGCAGCTGTATGGAGCACATAGTGAGTGGGCCCATAAGTCTCTGAATGCTGAAGTCCCACATACAGAACGCAGCTGTATCAAGCACGCATAGTGAGTGGGCCCGAAGTATCACTTCTTCATCCTAATTTCCAGGACTGCTTTCTAATTTTTTTTCTAAAAACTTAAAATATTAGTTTAATTGCATCAATGAAAATGTAAAAACATATGCTGAAAGATCATTGAACCTTAAGTCAGAGAATGATAGCATGGAATCAGGATATCCTGAAACTTTTCAAAACTGAATAAATAGAAAAATAAATAGAAAATATTATGACATAAATCATATACACTTTTTTATTACCACTTTTAACATTATTTGCAATCTTATCACTGCCTGAATATGTGCTGAATTTATCCTTAGAAATTGGATAGGAAGCGTTGCTGAATATTCATTTATGCAAATATGATATGCAGGATGCTTTGCATAATTATACACGTTTTGTAAGCATGGAGCTATTTTTTTTAGTTCATTATTAAGTAACATTTTATTGGTTTATTTACAAATTTTATTCAATTGAATTCGAATTTTGTGATTACACTTTTTTTTTAAATATGTAGGATTTTTTTTACCTTCTTTTGACTTTTATGAACTCTACAAGTGTTTATTAAGCGACCTCATCACAGTAATTTTGGCTACAGACAGAATGATATCATAAAAATCATAGTTTGTTCACCTTCTGTTGATCCAAGTTATGCTTTTATTTTCACATGCAAGAGGGGACTTATTTCCTTATGGTTCTATATAGACAGATATTGTATCCCTCAAGCTTTCAACACTGGACTTACCTACGTAGGTTGAAAACCCATCTCTAACCTCCAAATTCAGTTTGTGGATTAAATGCCATGAAACTCTGAACACACAATATTATTTAAGTTGATTGACTTTAAATAGGACCAAAAGGAACCTCACCCTTATTACACATGGTCTAAAACTACATAAATCAACCAATAGCAGCAGAGACTGTCCACAAAAAATGTTACAGGTGTGACGTGGAATGTCAGAGTCTCAAAATAATACACCAAAAGAGAGAAACAACCAGTGTTCTGCCCCTGAACTCCGCCAACATATACATATATGCCTATCCTACGTCTGCACTTAGAAATCTATTCCACCTGTAGTCATTTTTGTACAGGCTTAACAACTACAAATGATTATAGTTCAATATAATTTTTTTTCACAGTATGGATTTTCTGTCATTTGAAATAGCTGTTGTGCTATCTAAAGTAACCAAATAAAATGAAAAAATTATATATATATTTTTGTTAATTAATAGCCAAATGCTATGTGCAAGATCCTGCTTTGATAAACTAAACAAAATTGAATCACAAACAACATTGTGCTCAAAGTGTATGAAAGTAGGCTTGAACTTTAAGGGGCTATCCTTTGTGATAAAATGGTGTTACTAAATTTTGCTATTATGTGTTAGCTACAGCCAGTGCTTTCTTGTGCTTGACCGATATACAGCTTTCTACATACATTTATTTATAGAATGTAAACATTTACTTGCAGTGTTTGCTCGCTACTGTAAATTGCTCTTGCACACTAATGTAATATTTATTCTTGGTGTCTTGGTACAATTAAACAGTACTATGAGAAAGCAAATTTAGAAGATCAGAAAAGGTTAAGCATTTTATAGTAGCTGATGTAGTAAATGTGTAACTGGAAGCTTATTATAATGAGCTCTGAATTCACAATTCAGCACATGATCGCCTTGTTATATTAGGGGGTCTTTAACAAAGAAGAGAAGCACAAGTACAGTACCCTATATATATATTCTATGTTTATATGTTTTAATTTCCTATAGAACTGCACACTACACTGCTATATGCAGAAAACAAATATATTATGGCATACAGGTGCATTGCTGCCCTGTACAATACTATGCTTTGTTCCTCATACAGGTGTGTCAGAAAAATACAGTGTTTAGCAATTGCAATCAGACCTAGGTAAAGCAGATACAGCACACACAAGAAAGTTATGCAGAAAGTTGAAGGGGTCTCTTACTAGCATGCTGGCATCTGGGACACCTTCTCAGTCCTCCTCTGGGGATCTGCCATAGTTTGCTCCCTTGTCACCTGGATTGGACTGTGAAATGCAGCCCGCAGTACTTTGCATGAGCTGTTAACGAGGGCCGGGAGCTGGTGACACTGGGATCACGTGACGACCAAGGGACTTGCATACATTTTCTCAGACTTCCTTGGAGCCGCTTACCTGCAGGTGACAGCAGCTACTGACTCACTGATAGCTCTCTGTCTGCAGGTGACACCAGCTACTGGGGAACAGAAATACTATATAACCAGCAGATAAGCGGAGCTGCTTCAGACTTATGATATAGCTCTATATCTACAGGTGACATCAGCTGCTGACTCACTAATCGTTCTCTGTTTGCAGGTGACAGAGGCTATAGTTTAGCCTCTGTATTAGATTTATGCTGAGCAGGTGCTGTTTTTAATAAAATGGACATTTGTATTGTGACAGGTGAGAATCTTAGGTAAATTCCTCTGTGCATAGTGAATGATGACTACCTACAAAATCACATGTGAAGTCAATATCGAAGAAGAGCCTACCACCAGTATGCAAATGCATGGATTCCAATCTTTAAAATAGCAAGGCAGAGATATAATATTTCTACATTTACTTTTGGTATTTATTTTAAATATCCCACCCTGACTGCACTGGACTTTTAAAAATTACTTTTTGTATGATCAATGTAACTTTTATATGCCTTCTATATAAATACTTATCACTTTAAAACACATTTTTTTTGTTTGCACTGTGGTGGGTGCTATTGCTTAAAATTATGACTTCAATATCTATCTAAACTAATCTATCTATCTATCTATCTATCTATCTATCTATCTATCTATCTATCTATCTACTATCACACTATTGACCCATATACAATACAGAGAGCACACCAGTGACTGCCTATCCAAGAGCCCTAATACTTTTAAACAGGGGCTCTGTCATAAAATGCAGGGCCCCGCCCCTATGTGACATCACATAGGAGCAGGGCACGGCAGACATGCTTTAACAGTGGGCCAGTATGCAGGGAAGAATTCCCTGCGCATTGGCCGACTACTGAATAGCTCTGATCAGCAAGTATCAATGGTAGGATACCACCGATACCTACTGCTACAGAGGTAGGTTAATTTCGTCGGGCTCCCATCAGGTCCGGGCCCAGGACAATAGTCCCGCCTGTCCCCCCATGATGGTGGTCCTGCCTTTAACTACACTGAATGCTTACTTCAATAGCATCAGGAAATATAACCCCAAGGTTCCTTTCTTCATTACATTACCAATCATTATATATTCTGCCTTCAGATATGACTGTGCATTATATTCCATTTAAGACCCTTTAATAGTTACCTCTTTTCAAGTTTATCTACAATGGCACAAAGGAAGTATGGAGTGTATAAGTATAAGTGATGCAATGGATACCATATGTCTGACACTTCAGAGCAATATAAAAATATTCCTTATGAGTGTAGATTGGAAATAACCAAAGTAGGAAACAAAGACAGACAAGTTGTGCAAAGATCATGGATCATGGTATTTGCACCAAATGCTGCCAGAGACATTTAAAAGACATTCTATTAAATTGCCCAAAAATATTCTCAGGGCTTGAATCGTATTTTAGACAATTTTATTACATTCTATTGTTTCCACCTGTGACCAATCAGGAGAATTAGCTCCATATTTAAACCCAGTGCTTCCTACATCCTGTGTCTGATCAAAGGTTTCCCCTTCCTCAGTCTGCCCAGTTTTGAACATCCTGGATCACATTGTGTGACCTCTTGGTGGCCTGTACCCTTGTATTTATTAATTGTGCATTAAGCAATCATCAATAATCAATATTACTTAACATTTATGTCTAAACATTTTGATTGTGTGTTTAGGGAGATCCTGTATTCACTCAAATTTATATTTATAGAGCCTATTGCATCTGAACAAGGGATTACTAGAGGACAGTTTGTAACAGAGATCTTACTGTAGTTGTTCATTGTATAATATATTTTGTTGTGATTTTGATTTATTCCATCAGTCTGCACATGTCTTATGAGTTGTAAAAATCTGGTTGTTAAGCTGAAAATGCTGAAAATCAGACAATGAAGCAATACTGTATACCCTCAGCCTGCTGTTTTGAAGTTGCATGGTATGATAAATATATATGTGGAGAGCTACACTGGAAGCCATCTTGTTTCCTGTTGTTATTATTATGAGGATACACTGTGGCAACCATCTTTTTCAAAACTAAAAAAAAGTTTTGACTTTGACCTCTGAGAAGTCATCCTCCAACTTGAAAACACCTCAGTATTATATTTTTTTTAATATTTTCATATCTAATCAAGGGGTGAGTCCTATAGAGTGGACTCCAAAGTCACAACATTCCTTCATCGCACTTAAAAATGCAAAACCAGATCTTGATTTAATAGAGTCCTGATATCGTCTTTCCACTACAGGATTGTCGTGCTATCATAATTTGCATAAGTGTAAAGGGAAGATACCCATCACGCACTTATGTCTTTCCATGTGCTGCATCTTAACATTTCCGCACCTGTCGCACTTAAAATGGGGCATCCCACCTTGTGGACATGCTTTAAGCATGCCGTAGCTTACCGGACTGGCTTCCAGATCTGAAATCTGGATCTTAAGGATGCTGCAAGTCTTATGCATATGCATTTGCACATGAAGCAAAAAACAGCCACAACTATTAAATCTGAATCCAGACTGCAATCCATTCAGCTCTGTTTTTCAAATCCAAGTGGACAATTAGCCTAAGAAATAGATGAATCTTGTTAGAATGAAACATGGTCTGTGTTATCAGAAAGAAATGCAAGAGACAGACATCTTTATCCCTAAGAGGGATACTTCAAATGAACTTTGGGAGAGTGGTATGGTCTGGTGACTTAACTCCTCTTTCCTATCCTCACA
>WWET01001551.1:105315-122814 GCA_011038615.1 Limnodynastes dumerilii | reverse complement strand
TCTACAGCCCCCCAGTATCCCATCATGTCTCTCCAGCCCCCCAGTATTCCAATCATGTGTCTCCAGTATTACCATCATGTCTCTCCAGTCCTCCAGTATTCCAATCATGTGTCTCCAGTCTCCAGTATTACCATCATGTATCTTGAGCCTCCCAGTATTTCCCATATTGTGGCTCCAGGCTCCCCAGTATCCCCATCATGTCTCTGCAGAATCCCAATATCGCCATCATGCCTCTGCAGCCTTCCAGTATCCTCATCATGCCTCTGCAGCCCGCCAGTGTCCCCATCATGCTTCTGCAGCCTCTCTACTTTTACTTTATTAACTTTGTTGTGTCCTTCTTCCCTTCCTCCGCGGCACTCTCTCTCCTCCTCCTTTCTTGTGTATACAGGAAGTTCCTGTACAAGCCTTTGCGGCTATTACATAGAACAACTGAATGTTTTGCAATCCTCCTGTATGAGCTACCTGTGACCATATCGGGGAGCGGGGAGTGGTGGTGACCGGCACCTCTCCAGCCTGGCGCCAATCTCCACTCGCTTCACCCCGCTTACAGCATCGCACCGGCATTGACTACATCCCTCCACCCAGTTCCTGCTCCAACAAGCCACCGAGAATGCTAGCGACGAAGTTCAAGTTGCGCTGACATCTGAATCATCCGTCACTGCGTACTCTTAAGTTCTGAGCATGTGCAGTATAATATCACAGAAAAGAAGCGTCACATCAGCTTTTACTGAATGCATTTGCAAATTTACTCATAAATATAATAATACATAAGTAATATATTTTATTATACATGTTTATTACACATTACATCACTGCTGTACATGCCTGAACCAAACATAAGATGACAATTAAGTTATTAGTGTTTATAGCTTCTGTAGCTCCAGGCGTTGCAGCTAACACTGTTTCTCTACAAGTAGTTATGCTAATTGCAAGGAAATGAAAGGAGCTACAACAGCAGCACAGTATAAGTATTGCCACTGAGCAGACAGAAAGATATATACAGAAGACACCAGACAAGCTCAGAGTTTACAGCCTAAGGGCCGGATTCAGAGGTAAGACCGCAAGGGGACTTACGCATGCGTGTGCCAGATATTACTCAACGGATCTACATGAGTGTTGAACTCAGTTCCGTCCTCATGAAGAGCCATCTGACAGGCCGGTGTTTGCCTTCCACGCTTTGTGGCATTGGTATGGATGCAGATCCGTGTGGTAAACTTAAGGTTGGGTTATAGACACAGAAGTATCCATAACTCCGCATGAGAGAGAGGAGTGACAGGGAAGTTGACTCCCCTCTTCTGTGTGTAGTTTCAGACCACCTGCACATACAGAAAGTGTGCTGGAGTGTGAATCTGGCCTGTGTGCAGTGTAAATGAAGGATGTAGCCTGGTCGTTTCATAGCTCCTATGTGCAGTGTAAATGAAGGATGTAGCATGGTCGTTTCATAGCTCCTATGTGCAGTGTAAATGAAAGATGTAGCCTGGTAATTTCATAGCTCCTATGTACAGTGTAAATGAAGGATGTAGCCTGGTAATTTCATAGCTCCTATGTGCAGTGTAAATTAAGGATGTAGCCTGGTAATTTCATAGCTCCTATGTGCAGTGTAAATAAAGGATGTAGCATGGTAATTTCATAGCTCCTATGTGCAGTGTAAATGAAAGATGTAGCCTGGTAATTTCATAGCTCCTATGTACAGTGTAAATGAAGGATGTAGCCTGGTAATTTCATAGCTCCTATGTACAGTGTAAATGAAGGATGTAGCCTGGTCATTTCATAGCTCCTATGTGCAGTGTAAATGAAGGATGTAGCTTGGTCATTTCATAGCTCATATGTGCAGTGTAAATGAAGGATGTAGCCTGGTCATTTCATAGCTCCTATGTGCAGTGTAAATGAAGGATGTAGCCTGGTCATTTCATAGCTCCTATGTGCAGTGTAAATGAAGGATGTAGCTTGGTCATTTCATAGCTCATATGTACAGTGTAAATGAAGGATGTAGCCTGGTCGTTTCACAGCTCTTCTGACTTGAATATTTCCGATTGTAAGAAAATCATTGCTAATATCCTGAGGCTATAGACATATATTGACAATGTGACATTCTATTTATATATTTTCAAGATAAGATAGAATTCATTATAAGAAATACAGCATTTTTCATTAAAGCTTTAATAACTAAATCAATATTTTATAAAGTGATATTTTAATAGCTAATAAAATGAGATCTTTCATTTGGATTTTAACACCGGTTATTGATGCTACACTACAGTAATTTGCCAGGATACTAAGTAGCGCTTTATATCCTGTCCAGATTTTTTGGCATGTTACCCAGTACATATACTTCACAAATCATAGAGTATCCCCTCCACCCACCTTCCACTACCTTATCCCTGCACACACAATAAAAAAAACCAGTGTGGGTCCCCGTAGAGAATGGCCCTATTTTGAAAGGGTCATTTGCTCCCAGCCAGTTCGGAACTGGCTGGGATATTTATTGCTTATGCCAGTGGTTCCCAAACTGTGTGGCTCCCTAACCCAAACCCTAAGTCTCCCCCCTCCCTGCAGGCTAACCCTAAGTCCCCCCGCAGCCTAACCCTAAGTCCCTCCCGCAGCCTAACCCTAAGTCTGCCCCCTCGCAGCCTAACCCTAAGTCCCCGGTGGCGGCGCTTCCAAAAGTGAATGGGTGAGTATGCGAATTGCATACTCGCCCATTCATTAAAAAAAATTCTGAGAGGGCTCGCATTGGAAATAGGGACAGACAAAAAACAGCAGCCTGTTGTCCCTAATTCGCAATATATATAAAGCCTGCCACCACGTCGAGGTTCACTTACCTTTGTCGAGTTTCCACCATTGTTAATAATGTCCCACAGTAGTTTTACCCAGGATTAAAATGACAGACAGCAGTTTCCCCCATTATTAATAATGATGGTTATTATTGATAATAATAATAAAACTACTACCGTATGATTTTTTTCATTACTGGTGGAAGCTACTGTATGTAATGTGTAAGATTGGATAAAACTACTGTGCGTTATTATTCGTAATTTTTTGTGTCCCCCAAAATGAACAATGAATAAAATGAGTTTTACTTAGTAGTAAAAATTACATACAGTTGTCGGTAACCTGTGTTAAAATAAAATGGCATATAACCCTAAGTCCCCTCCCCACAGCCTAACCCTAAGTCCCATCCCCACAGCCTAACCCTAAGTCCCCCCCGCAGCCTAACCCTAAGTCCTCTCCCCAAAGCCTAACTCTAAGTCCCTAACCCTATGTCTCCCCCCTTCGCAGCCTAACCCTAAGTCCCCGGCGGCGACGCTTCCGAAAGTGAATTAATTAAAAAAAATTCTGAGAGTGCTCGCATTGGAAATAGGGACAGACGAAAAACAGCAGCCTGTTGTCCCTAATTTGCAATGCGAGCCTTCGCAGCGGGGACTCACAACGAATAAATACATATAAAGCCTGCCACCATGTCGAGCAGTACTTACCTTTGTCGAGTTTCCACCATTATTAATAATGTCCCACAGTAGTTTTACCCAGGATTAAAATGACAGACAGCAGTTTCTCCCATTATTAATAATGATGGTTATTATTGATAATAATAATAAAACTACTACCGTATGATTTCTTTCATTACTGGTGGAAGCTACTGTATGTAATGTGTAATATTGGATAAAACTACTATGCGTTGTTATTCGTAATATTTTGTTTCCCCCAAAATGAACAATGAATAAAATGAGTTTTACTTAGTAGTAAAAATGACATACAGTTGTCGGTAACCTGTGTTAAAATAAAATGGCATATCATTTTTAAAGCTCACAATTTAAGCAAGGGAGCACTGAATTCTGACCATCATAAACCAATTTAATATTAAATCGAAAGCCAAAAATAATATACTCCTTGTCAGATAGAAATACTCACTAAAAATACCAAATGAGCACGCAGCCTGTGTGATTATTTCATTTCCACTGATATTTATTTGTAATGAGATTGTAATGAAAGTGTAAATGAGCAATCACAGATAAAGGTGGCATTGGTGTAATACAAATCCGAGGCACACATCTGACTTCAGAAGTGCTCAGTATCCTCCAGGGCAGCCTCCTGAACTGAATAATTTAAAATGTATGGGGAATGTAGAGCAGAGATCTTCTTGTCATCTGGCATACAGATTACCAGCAACATGAGAGTCAGACGCTCTAAACATGTAGACAAATCTTCCTGTAGCAGAATCAGCAGAGAGGTAGTGTTCCTGCCTTAAGCTAATTTGCGTCCAATCCAACCTTCAACCAACCTGATGACCTGACATTGGATAAGTGTGTTCGCTTACACGACTGCTCATAAAATCCAATCTTGGTCAACTAGTTAGGACTTTTAAACCTTCTTAAAAATCAAGTGATCCGTCTGTCATCTACTTGATGGATTTACAAGTGTGTACGCTGCTGCAGTGTTTTGTACAATTCTTTTATGCTGTCTGGGTGTGAGTGACAGGCAGTCTGACAAGCACTGGAAGAGTGTGTACGGTGACAGGATCCTTTCAGAAGATCGTTTCTACAGATGCAGATTGGAGGTGCATATCATGGACAGGGGTGTATCTAACCCTTGGCCTGGATGGCACCCACCAGGGGTGCCAGCCAAAGGGGGGTGCCGCCTGGCGATGCCACCCATGACTAAGAGATAGTGTCGCCTAGTGCAGCTCAGGTCTAGAAATAAAGATAGTAGTAGCAACAATTCACATATAAAATATAAATATATAATAACCTTTTTCTTTACATTAAATATTTGATAATAAAGTTATAATGTTAGGATTAATTTTCTGTGTCTGTCTGTGTGTTTGGCAGTGTGTATACTACAGAGCAGGGTTCTCAACAAGTGACAAGTTCCCCCATATCTTACAGAGGGGATGGGCAGAGTTGTAATTTGTCTGCAATATCTAGTATTTGTATATAATAAAATATACAGAGAGATATTAATTTCTGTAAAATGCAAATCACAAAATGTCTAAAAAAAAAAAAACTTTGCAGATCACTAGGACATATCTGGATCCAGAGTTTCACCACAGGCTTCTCTGTTACCGGTGGACTTTATTTCCCTTGCAAGTCGCAGACCCGCTCGGAGGACACAGGTAAGGTAGGTAAACCTGGGAGGGGGGGGGCTGGAGCCTGGAGGCACATGATAGGAGTACTGGGGGAGGCTGGAGGCACATGATGGGAGTACTGGGGGAGGCTGGAGGCACATGATGGGAGCACTGGGGGAGGCTGGACATATTTTTTTTTACTAATGGTACCTGTAAGAAATGTTTAATAAAGAGTTTATTGTTTATTTCAAAATGTACTACTTTTTAAATTTATTTGCAACAGTCTGGTCAGGAGTTGGATCTGAAGAGGATTGGATAAGTGTGCGCCCAACTTAAGAATATCAGAAATTACATTAGGGAGTGCTCTTTTAATGCACTTACTCCTTCTTTGAATCTCAAATAATTACTTCCACACAACATGATATGATATATATATTGCAGCAGCAGCACCACAGCTAAGTGTTCTCGTGCACATAGCCTGTGCTAAAGAACAATCAACTACTCCCCTTACTTAAAATGCTACATTATGAATTCCATCAGATATGTCTAGGTCCACTGTATAAACTATAATGCCTGTCTGCTGTGTTGTACTACAATCAATGGCCCATATAGTCATCATAATGCTATAACTTATGTGTGCCAGCTAAGAGGAGCAGTCAGCTACAGCCCTGATATATAAACATCACAATTATCATTGCCACACCACTGCACCTGATTCAGTAATCCACAATTACAGCAGATCAGCAGATAATTAAAACAAACACACTACATCCGTGAGACTGTATTGGTCAAACAGCCTGCAGACAGATTCTTTATCATGCTATATATCAGCATCAATTAAATATAAATCCATACCCCCAAAGGGATGTTTAAAAAGACAGACAAAAGGAAACATTTAGTTAGATTAAAAAAAGGTCTTGGCAGAAGAATAGACGTCTATTATCCATTATTTCTCAGATATTACAGCATTAGCATACAGTACAGTATGTTTAAACAAATGTGCCACTTGCAGTATCACAGTCTCTTCATTTCATACAAGTACATGCTACATTTTTTGGTATATACATGTAAGATTATAAAACGATAGTAACAATTCCAGGTAATACAAAAGGGAACCGCATCCAGACGTAAGAGAGATTTCCACACGCTCTACATGGTTCTCTGGAATGCACTGATGTACGGGAGTGACGCACCCTTCCCCCTACAGTGCGTATACTCATATGTGCGGAGGACTGTCTCAGGATGACACTCTGAATGTGCGGATTTACGTTCCATGGCTCAGATCCAGACCTACGTTCACATTACGTTTCATCACGTAGCGTATTTACACTAGCGTATTTTCTACGCACTCCCCTCCATCGTATGTACTTTGGCCGTTTTACGCTTGCCAAACCCTACCTTAACTTTTCAAAGTGTAACTACTGACATACGTACAGGCTGCACATACGTAAGTGTCTAAGCACGCCCATACCGTATGATTTAAATGCCTCACCCCGCCTCCGAAGCGTAATTACGGGTGTCATATGGCTGGCATGCCCCTTTGTTCGTAGTTACGCTGTTGATACTAGGCTGGTACGTACGGTCACAGTTACGTGGCGTAACATCTGCCGCACGAATGCGCAGTACATACAAAATAGCGTTTTTACGTCTCCGGCTAGCATAAATAAATACTTAGTTCTGCATCTACCCCCATATGTTCATATTTCCGATGCATAGCATCTGCCACAAGCACGCACAGAACGCTCTGACGGCCTGAGTTACGTACGCGGCTTCTGTAAATCGTTATTAGTTCCGGGGTCATTATTAAAGAAGCATATAGGAGGCTTTTCTCCTATAGATTTAATTTACGCATGCAGCATATGCATAAATCTGGCTGTGGGGACGCACAGCGATGCGCGTGGCAGATCTTATTCATCGTAACTCTGATTGTATGTAACATGTTTGTGACTTTTTACAAAAGGGCGTGACATCCCTACGCAAAACGAATACACGCATTGTGGGAGGAGGGAGGCATTTCAATTAGTATGGGCCGGATTAGGCACTTACGTACAACAAGGCATTACGTATGACCAGAGATACCCAAGGAAAAGTTAAGGCAGAGTTCTGAACACTGAATCTAAACCTGGATTAGGTCCAATGTTTTCTTTATTTTGTATTTAATCTAAACACAAACTTTTACTATTGTACTAATACCTAAAGTGCAATAGTAAAAAGTTTGTGTACAGATAAAATACAAATAAAATGTAACTGTCTAAAATATTTTTCCACAATATGGCCGCAAATTGTTCTTTGTGGGCTCCAGACCTACGGGCGCCCGAGGTCTTTACGGCCGGCATCATAGCGGGGGGAGTGAATGCCCCGTGCACTCCCCGCTGTCGGTAGGAAATCTGGACACTTATGTGTCCAGATTTCTACCTTAACTTTTATGATCACGTATGCGGCCTTACTGATCGTAACAGGGCTTCCCTCGCCCCATCCCCTAATTAGCATGTCTATCTTCGCCTATGACATGCGTGCAGGGGGGAAAGCCCCCTTTTCGTAAGAGCCAGTGTACGTAATTTCCCTGTCGGACGTTCCTCAGGATCGGCCCCAATATCTATAAATGTCCCCCTCACAATAGTTATAGATGTGTCCCCACAGTAGTTTCCCCCTAGTTACTTTCCTTTGCTGTCTTCTGTCTTTGTCAGGGGTGCGCCAATCAG
This sequence comes from Limnodynastes dumerilii, assembly GCA_011038615.1. Taxonomy (NCBI): domain Eukaryota; kingdom Metazoa; phylum Chordata; class Amphibia; order Anura; family Limnodynastidae; genus Limnodynastes; species Limnodynastes dumerilii. The sequence continues at coordinate 115,050 of WWET01001551.1, read as the reverse complement.
CTCTCAGTAGTGCTGCACTGAGCAGTAATGTTGAAACAGCTGGTAGAAAGGCAACCAAGGACGACACCTTATCTGAACCTGCCGCTGCAGCAATGGCCTGATTAGATGTGCATGGCCTGTGTGGGGTGGGGTCATTGTATGCAGCGGCCACATCCAGGGTGGCTGCTAATTATGACTCATAGACTAGAAATCCTATACAACCCCCACACGCTCTCCGTACGTGGGGGGGGGGGTCTGAAATTACACAAGGAAGAGGGGAGTGAACACCCCTGTCACCTACGTGTCCAGACCTAACCACAGATCCATGCGTAAGTGGTGTTCCCCGCCTCCGACCCCTTCATCAGAACTTCTAATGTACGGAATGAGTTCTGTATGTTAGAGGTTACGCTTACGTAACATCTGGCACAGGCAAATGACTTGCATAATTCTCCTGACTTTATAAGTTCTGGATCCGGCCCTTTATAATGTAACAGCAAATGATACTACTTTTGATTTTTGGATTTATAAAGGATCAACCAAATTAACCAGAGACTGGTGAATTCCTGGAAGTCAGTCCAGCCATTTGAACTGTTGCCTAGGAATCCTGCAAATGGATGTTGGTATAACCCTGATAACAACATTCCTCAGGTATCTCACAGCAACCAATCAGATTTTAGCTAACATTTTCTAATATGTAATAGACATGTGAGAGCTAGAATCTGATTGGTTGCTATTGGCAACATCTTCATGTTTCCTTTCCCGCAGCTTAGTAAATCTTGTCCCAGGAATATATTGTATTTGGTGGGAGAAGAATAAAACTTACTGGTAAATTCTATGGCCAATCCTCCCTGGATGGCCAATCCAGGGGAGGATTGGCCATAGGACTTACGGTTAATTTTCCCAGTAGGCCGGTGACATTTTCAGGCCACCTAACAGCAATGCTCTCTGTATTGTGTGGTGACCACTAGTATGCTCTCTGGTAGCCATTAGGATGCTTGTATTGTGGAATAGGGAGGCAGTCTCCACATGAAAACTCTATTTTCGAAAAATACAGGCAGCTGAAAGCTAATTTTCAGCTGTCTGTATTTAGAAAATATTACTATTTAGAAAGTTTTACCAATGAATGGGTAAGCAAGCTGCTGCTCGGCATACTTACCCATTCATTCATTCATTGATTCATTCATTCGCAGACCCGCAGACGCTGGGCCGGAGGTGTGTATATGGGGAGTCCTGCGGGGAGGGGAGTCTTAGGGATAGACTGCAGGGAGGGGGATCTTAGTGTCAGACTGTGGGGAGGAGAGTCTTAGTGTCAGGCTGCAGGGAGGGGAGTCTTAGTGTCAGGCTGTGGGGAGGAGAGTCTTAGTGTCAGGCTGTGGGGAGGGGAGTCTTACTGTCAGGCTGTGGAGAGGGGGGTCTTAGTGTCAGGCTGTGGGGAGGGGGGTCTTAGTGTCAGGCTGCAGGGAGGGGGAGTCTTAGGGTTAGGCAGCGGTGAAGGGAGTCTTAGGGTCAGACTGCAGGGAGGGGAGCCTTTGGATAGCCTGCAGGGAGGGGAGTCTTAGGGTTAGGCTGCGAGGAAGGGAGTCTAAGGGCTAGATTTACTAAGCTGCGAGTTTGGAATTGTGGAGATGTTGCCCATAGCAACCAATCAGATTCTAGCTGAAATTCACTAGTAAGTAATAGGAGAGTGAAAGCTAGAATCTGATTGGTTGCTTTGATCAACATCTCCACTTTAGCAACCCGCAGCTTAGTAAATCTTAGTAAATCTTGTCCTTAGGCTGCGGGGAGGAGAGGGTTAGGGTCAGGCTGCGGGGAGGAGAGGGTTAGGGTCAGGCTGCGGGGAGGAGAGGGTTAGGATCAGGCTGCATGGAGATGAGGGTTAAGGTTAGAGTAATGTGAGGGGAGGGTTAGGGTAAGAATTATGAGAAGGGATATCTACCATTCGCTGCTGTGTCTTCTTCCTGGGAATAACTGATTGCATCTCTTTCGCTGTTGGCAGGTAGAAACGTCCCTTTTGATAAAGGGCTGTTCGAGGCAGCGACCTACACCCTGTGGAATACTAGTCAGTATATGTATTTCATTGTCACCCATTTACATAACTATTGTATTTAATTATAATCCTATCCACATCACATATCTGCACTGCTCTTATTAAGGTTCTTTATATAGTGCTACTCCCACATACTTTTTTAAAAACCCTGGTCCAGGTTCACAGTTTACGTAGATTTAAAGACCGCGCTTACGCAATCTACGTACAGAAATGGTACGTAGATAGTGTAAATAAGTTACTATGCATGCGTAGTAGCTCAACTCTTAAAACAACGTACATAACACGAAAACTACGTCACTGTGAATGCGGACCCCTGTCTATAGTTGATGCCGATCACGTGGCCTCCTGCAGATATTTTACAAGGGCCATTTTAAGTTCCCAATCCGCCCTTGTTTGTAGCAATGACTTAATGCTGGATGGATGTACAATACACACCATCCAATTGCTGATTTTCACTTGTTCCATCAAAGATTGTGCAGAGCTGACTCAGACAACAGCTGCCTGGGAAGGACTATAGAAACTAGGATATGTCCTCTTTCTGCGCATGAACAAGTATAATTCTCTATACACAGACAGCCGAAATTATATATAGATACAGTATACACATATGCGTATCTATAATGGGTGCAGGGTGTGCAGAACAGGGGGTCCTGTGTAATTCATCCTGCACCCAGGGGAAGGAGGGCCATTCGGCATTTATTTCTTCCCTCTAAGATCTTCCGGAGGGAAGAAATAGATGCCGAATGAGCCCCCCCTTCCCCTGCGGTGGGACTGTCCCTATTCGCGGGCTGAAAAAGGGGCGGGCTTACAGCGCAGTTAGGACCCGTCCCTTTTGAGTCCTGTCTCATGTGAGGAGGGGGGGCATGTACAAATCCTGCACAAGGGCCCCCTCACTTCTTAAAACGCCCCTGACTATACAGTAATTATATCATTCAAGTTGAACTCTTCAGTGTGTTCAGTGTGTAAGATTATGCAACTGGGGATAGGATATACATTGTTCCAAATGCAAAAGGAAAATGACTATTTTCTATTTATCCTTCACTCTGATTGGTCAGTTCTGCAGATTACTCTACCCCTCCGCTCTCTGAGTGGATGAGCCAGAGCAGGCAGAGGATGCTGCCCGTCCACTCTGTCAATCAGAGCTGAAATTCAGGTTCTTCTGTCACACTGAATGCAGCCTGCTACAGTTGCTTGCTGGTGAACAGGGCCCCCTGTTTGTGGTTTGTAGTATGCTGCTGACAATTTAGGGTTTTAAAAATCAGCACTGAAGATCATCAGTTCTTCAAAACTAAAGACATGGGACTTAATTCACAGTTAAGAAGCTGCTGTTATTTCTGTGCATGTTTTTAGGAACGGTTAAACTGCGCATGTGTAGAACCCTTATTTACGTAATCTACACAGGATTTAAGAACGGTGATCTCTTAAGAGCGATTTACAAAGCCGTCCGTAATGAGATAAGTATGAAGGGATGTGCCAGGCCAAGGTAATAAGGAAGGGTCGGATCCAAACCTGCGCCCGACAGGTCACTTACGTACGCAAGGTGTGTAAGTGGCCTGTTATCACTGGAAGGTGCATGCGCCCTCCAGGTGTTACGCTAGGGTTACGATTGTAACTCTAGTGCTGCAAAACGTGTACAGAACTACATTTACTCACAAATGGGCTGTGCACGCATGAGAGAGGGGAGTGACGGGGGCGTGCACTCCCCTCTCTCTCTTGTACGGACAGACCCTTGCACGTTCGGGGGTCTGGATCCGGCCCTAAGTTAAGAAAAGTGGGTGTGGGGAGGCATTTAAATGGGGCAGACAGGGTTTGCTATGTATGTTCTTTCTTAGGAACTTAATACACACTGGAAGATGAGGCTGCCTTGGCACTCTTAAGTCAGTAAAGAACAACAAAAATGAGGGTGTGTCAAGGGAGTTTCCATGCGTATAATTGTTCTAATCTCCTGTCTTAACTGTGAATCAGGTCCATGGTGGCTTTGACCTCCAATGTCCTGTGGATTGCAACCCCTGAAAATCTCTATTCCTATGATATTCGCTTATTAGGGCCAGAGTTACTAAGCTGCGGGTTTGGAAAAGTGGAGCTGTTGCCCATAGCAACCAATCAGATTTTAGCTGACATCCTCTAGTATGTAAAAAGAAAGTGAGAGCTAGAATGTGATTGGTGGCTATAGGCAACATCTCCACTTTTCCAAACCCGCAGCTTAGTAAATCTCGCCCTAAGAAGTGAATATCATAGGATTGTACTCGTAAGCCCTCGACCTGGACGTGCGGTCGATGGCTTACGAGTACGTAGACCACTCTGTTCTTTCCGTGCGTACTTACGTGCGTTCATGTGCTCTGTCCATGCGATTCTTGATAACCGTGCCTCCATGCGTTCATTTAAATGCCCCCCCGCCCACTTTTATGTCGGATTTCCGTGTGTATTTCCCCAAGTGTGATTCACATTACGTCCATTAGGCACTTACATGCGTATAGTCAACGTAAATAGTGTAAAGTTACTACGCATGCGCAGATCCGATCCTAAAAATACGCACTTAACTACCCTCAAAAACGGATCTCTGAATACAGCCCTCTCTATGGCACGCATTACTTTACTATGAATAAAGAACACTGTGTAGGAGAGCCAGTTAAATCAGTGTATGTAGACGCTTCCCACACTCTCAATCATTATCTTTCATTAGAAGCCAGAAACAAAGCCATATAAACAATTAAACATTTAATAGCAGACATTGTCAGCATACAATCGCCTCTACTAGGGTTTACATAATTACCAGTCACTGCAATTTGCTGCCAATAACAACAGCAACAGAATTCCTCATAGCCTTTCTTATGTGTAGAGCAGAATGTCTTACAACATCCCAATTACCAATAATTGCTCTGCTATGACTGCTTCTTGTGTACAAATGCCGGGAATTACACTTCTGAGTACTACTGCAAGAGAAACATTTGTGTTTATTTATATATATCACAAAGTAAATAGTCATTTTTACATTGGAAGAACACTACATCAGGTGGGGACATTTTTTGGAGACACATTCTTATTTGTATTAATCATTCCATCAATAAACCTTATGGCACAGTGGGTGTGTAACAACAATAGAACTGCTCTCTGATTTACTGCAACACAAGAGCCATTACAATCCCAGTAAGTGCATTTTATTGATCTGCTCATCTGTAATATAATCACTCAGCTATTAATTATGAGTCCCGTTTAAAAGATGCTTTGCAATTTTATTTAATATCATTATGCACTTTGATGAACAGCACCTATATGATATACTTCTTTAAAACATATCTCACTGGATTACTACCAGGGCTGGATTAAAAGAGAGGGGTGGAATTGAGGGGGTTGGGTTAGGACTGGGGAGATTGTCCTGGTAAACCCCCCACATCATTTTCCCCTGCTGGAGATTAAGTGGAACTGCAAAGCACATGGCTTATAGGACTGGACTCTTGCTCTATCCACTCACCTTTCCATTTAAGGATCTACCTTAATATTTCTTCCTGTTTCAAAAACACAAAGCTGTAACTAGAAATTTCAGCGCCAGGGGCAAAAAGGAAAAATGGTGCCCCCTGACCCTGAATTCCAAGCCAATTTAACCATAAATATTAACCTACTGGGTTAAGATTTGCACCCTGGGCGGCCAGCCACTATCGCACACCCCTAGTAACGGCCCTGGTACAGCTGCCAGCTGAATGGCGGCTGTATAATTTTTCAAAGACCTCTGCAAATCGAAAATTGCTATTAAGAACAAAACCTATTTCCCATTCCCAACAGATAAAGGCTGCAGTGAGGAAGGTATAAGGTTAGAGTTAGGGCTTAGGGGGAAGGTTAGGGTTAGGCTGTGGGGCATGGAGGGTTAGGGTATGCCTGGGGGGCATAGAGGGTTAGGGTTAGGCTGTGGGGCATGGAGGGTTAAGGTTAGGCTGTGGAGCATGGAGGGTTAGGGTTAGGCTGTGGGGCATGGAGGGTTAGGGTTTTGCTGCAGACCATGGAGGGTTAGGGTTAGCCTGGGGGGCATAAAGGGTTAGGGTTAGGCTGCGGGGCATGGAGTGTTATGGTTAGGCTGAGGGGCATGGAGGGTTTAGGGTTAGAAAATTTTGAGTTAATTTAGAGTTTAGGCTGCGCTAAAAGACTGCAGCCACAAAAGGATATATGAGGACCCTACAGCCTCAAGGTAAACAAGATAAAAAGAAAAAAAGGTATCCCTTTGATAGCGCTGTGCAACTATGCATTAAATAAATAAATACTGTTATATATAAATAAACTTAAAAGTAAGGCCAGATGTGCATAAATAAAAAATCAAATATAACAAAATACTAAACAAACTGTCCTTATTAAAATTGCTTCAGAATGTCCATATCACTCAACCAGAGGAAACATGCGGGAAGAGAGAGAAAAAAATGTGTAATTAATGTAACATTTTATTCTGGACATATAAAACATATAAAGAGGTTAGAACCTCACAACAAAAGTTATGCTTTTCAACACCACAATTACGATGTCCCACTGCCAGCGATTGTTCTTTCTCTGCTGGACGGAATCGAAGATCTCCACAAGGAATCCATAGCGCTGACTGATAAGTATTTTTTCCAACCCCAACCCTTATTCTAATCCTAACCCTCCCCTTTCATTACCCTAGCACTACCCCTCCCTTACCCACAGCCTGACCCTAACCTTCCCCTTCTATACTGGATACCCTACCCGCAGCCTAACCCTAAGACTCTCCTTCTACTCTGGATCCCCTCCCTGCAGCCTAACCCTAAGATTCTCCTTCTACGCTGAATCCCCTCCCCACAGCTAAATACTAAGACTCCACTTCTATTCTGGATCCCCTCACCACAGCCTAACCCTAAGACTCCCCTTGTAAGCTAGATCCGCTCCCCACAGCCAAACCCTACGACTTTTGGAGTTAACCCTAAGATTCCCCTTCTACACTGGATTCCTTCCATGCAGCCTAATTCTAAGACTCCCTTTTTTACAATGGATCCCCTCCCCGCAACATAACACTAACAGCTCTATTTACTAAAGCTTTAAAAAGATAATTTTTGGAGTTATGAAGTTATAACTCCAAAAATGAACTTTTTGCTATTTACAACAGCTGCACCGCCATGGAAATCACCAGTTTCCATGGCCATGCGGCAAAACTTCACTTGTCCTCGCCAGCCCGTTGTTTTCAATGGTTCAGCTGGCTATTTACTAACCCTCAGAGCGGAGTTTTATACTTTATTCTATACTATATACTGGCGTTCAGACTTCTCTTCCAGCAATCTCCCCATAAAACCCCCTTTTTCTCCCCCTAATAGCTGTTATTAGGGGGAGAAAAAGGGGTATATGTATGGATAGACTGCTGGAATATACGTAAATAACGTTGTCTTTAAAAAATTAAAATTAATTTTTTTTTTGAAAATTAAAAAACAATAAAAAAAACAACAGAAAAAATGTAAATAAATTTTTTTTTTGAAAATTAAAAAACAATTAAAAAAACAACAGAAATAAAAGAACACAATAAAATAGCTTTAAATACTTACTGGACCGAAGACGCGTCTGCCCGCAGGTGCTGGTCCCGACATGGAGAACCTGCACATGCGCAGTGCTTCTCATGCTGGGACTTCATTTTTTTTACAAAGTCCCAGCAGAGAGTCACTGCGCATGTGCAGACTTTCCAGACACAGGAAGAAAGCCCGCGATGACAGAAGAAAGTTCAGATGTCATCCAGCAGCAGAGGGTGAGTCTTAGTAAATAGCCTGAACGTAGCTCAGAAGTTCTCAGAGAGCCAATTCGAACTTGCCTGAGCTACGTTCAGGCATTCTTAGTAAATAGAGCCCTAAGTCTTCACTTATGAGCTGGATACCCTCCCCACAGCCTAACCCCAAGACTCTTGGTGGTAACCCTAAGACTCAAAACGGTAATCCTAAGACTCTCGTTGGGTGGAAAGTATGGCAGAAATCTAATGAATGGGTAAGTTGCCAGAAATGAAATCTGGCATACTTACCCCTTCATAATAAAAACGTTCTAATTGTCGGAATTGAGACAGCCAACAATTAGCTGCTGCATATGTGTATTTTGAATATGGCATTTTCTGAGCGGAGAATGAAACCTTCTTTAGATGGAGGCAGGGTATGAGGAATTATTTTAGGGGAAGAAATGTTAGTTGTAAATTAGGTATTGTGCATGGATAAAATATCATTGAGCCTAAAAGAGAATTTCAGATGACCAGTAACAAGGAAAAGCAATCAGGATCAATCAGATTTAAATGGCTAATTTCTTTGTAAAGTTTAGAAAATTAAAACAATACAAAGGTTGCATTTAAGATTTTTTTTCTTTACAGCTGTTTTGAAAATTCCCAGTGTTAGGGTAAGGGTTACCATGCACGTAGACTCCTCTGCCGGGGAATCTCTCTCTCTCTCTCTCTCTCTCTCTCTCTCTCTGTTATTCTGAAAACTCACACATATTCCATTATAATGGACAGCTGTGGGTTAACAGTGTATAAGGTGCAAACGCAAACAGCTACTTTCATTGTGTAGTTGCCATAAATAAGAAATACAGCGTATCTTCATCATTCATTATTAAGGCCCAGGCAGGTGCAAATCAATATGCCTAAAGCACTCACAATAAATAAGACTTATGTTCGCTGTCTTTGCCAAAAATGAACAACTACTTTTTTGAAAGAAAGGAACAAATTGCTAAACTACAGAAAATTGTAAAAGAAACTTAAAACGGAATCATAGTTATTAATAAGCATGTCTACATTTCCATAGCTAAATTATAAGTACAAAAAAGTACAAGACAAGTAATACCAACCGAGAGGGAAAATAAGTCACATGATGAAAGTGAGTTCATTTAGTATCAGGTATATAGCGCTATCATATTACATAGTGCTTTACAATGTTTAAGCAATCATTCACATCAGCCCCTTTTACCAAAGGAGCTTACAATCTACATTACCTAACACACACACACACACACACACACACACACACACACACACACACACACACGGGTTCATTTTAAGATTTAGACACTTCCTGCAACAAAAATGTCTCTATAGACTGCCCCTCAACTCTATTAAGGGTGAATCCACCTCTCACCCAACAATTATGCGTAAACTCACCCTCAAACAATGAAGAAAAGTCTGAACACAATCGAAATAATAGGATATTATATTATATAGAAACCTGGGGCATCTAGATTATTTTGCACAATCCACCTTTACGCAAAGTGGAAAAAAGGATTGTGGAAAAGAATGTAGACGCCCCAGGTTACTATATAATATCATTTCTTCATTTTAAGCAGTAGTCAATGAACCTTTTAGACTTTGTTTGGACATTGTGGGAGGACAGCGGAGCACCTGGTGGAACAAGAAACGTTTCAGCTGTGTTTGTTACATATTCCAAAGAATACCGCCTGACACCAACTTCCGCAGAATGCAGGTGGAGCTCGGGTGTTTTCCTGGAAGAACGCAAGATATTATGATATACGTCTCCAGACGTATGAAACTTAGGAAATGCACAAAGGGCTGAATCAGGCCCAATGGCACCTTACATGACTAGGTATATAGAGATACTGGACCGTATTCACAGACCCGCACCTAACTCCCCCATCCTGCCCCTATCGCGCCTCCCCTTTTTAGGTACCTTATGGGACTTACGATTGCCATAGGGCTACCTTAACTATCTGAGCAATGTCGCACGGACACTGCCGCT
>WWET01001551.1:77368-96620 GCA_011038615.1 Limnodynastes dumerilii | reverse complement strand
TTCGCTAAGATCGTAGGTCTGAATCGCTCGCAAGCACTTAAGATCTTAAGTGCTGCGAATCTTTAAGATCTTAAGGATTTGCATGGAAATGGGCGGGGGGAGGCAGGGAAATGAGGGAAAGTGGGCGCGGGCTGACACTTAGGATCTTAAATGAACGCTACCACGTCACTTAAGATCCCAAATGACAGCGCAGAGTTAGGGCTAGTCAATGGTGGTCTAAGTTTAAGATCCACCGCGGTTTGCAAGGGGAGTGACTGTTTATGCAGTGGGCTGGAACCTGCTAGGATCTTAACATTAGATGCGTATATTTGCGATCTTTTCGCAATCGCATCTCTGAATCAGCCCCACAGTGTTTAAAAGTAAGACAACAGACAACAATTATTCAGCTTTAGGGACTTCTCTCTTTCCACCAGACGGAAACATGAATAGTAACAGCGTAGAAACGATTAGGATGAATAACGAGACAGGGCCGAGTGACTAAGGACCAATTCCACAACTGGGTTTGTAAGGAGAGTTCTGTACTGGATAAGTTCTGCATTTGATATGGGCATAAGGGTTTAGCAAATTCATCTCAGACAGAAGTGGAGCGCTAATGATGTTTTTTATTGATCTTTGGGATAAGATTCTGATAAGTTATTACTAAAAATGGTTTTCTTAAACGTGTTTAACAATTTGGTCGTCGCCTGTTCCCAGGGCCCTGACTTTGATGTAAATAGGGCAGCACTGCCATATAACAGCAAAGTGTTTATATCGATGCTTTTTAAAATACATTCATTGAGGTCTGGATTCACAGTTACGTAGTTCTCGTCTTACGTACGTTGTTTTAAGAATTGAGCTACTACACGCGTAGTAGCTTATTTACACTATCTACGTACCATTTCTGTACATAGATTGCGTAAGCTACAGAAATGGTACGTAGATAGCGTAAATAAGCTACTATGCATGTGTAGTAGCGCAATTCTTAAAAACGTATGTAAGACGAAAACTACGTAACTGTGAATTCAGACCTGAGTCTTCTTTTGAATTTTCCCCTGACAAATCCGCCAAGGCCTTTCTGGTGCCTGTAATTGTTATACCTGGGGAAGCTCTTTTCTGGTAGCGATGCCTCTAGTGAGCCAGCCCTAGTGCTAATTGGTTTAGGGTTTTGTTGGAACTATGGCAGTTCCTTTCTATGGGTTTCACCAACCTGTGTGGCAAAAGTCTAGTCCTGGCTACACTAAAGTCAAGGACCACACTCTAGGCTGGATCCAGATGTACTATGGCAGCGCAAACTCACGGTGTGGAACATTAGGTTCGGCTTCTAGTAAGTTCCATATGTGAGTGGAAAGTCCACTCCCCCACTCACCTACACATCCAGAAGCCTACCTTATTTGGTCCACACGTGAGCTTTAATGTGCGGGCAAGATCATCGTACGTAAGGGCGGTGCTAAAACCCTGCCATTACCGTATGATTTAAATATAAAGGCCAGCCGACCGTATGTATAAAGTATGCAGGAACAGCTGGGTCACTCCACGTACAGGGCTACAGACCATACAGAATTCCGTGCATAGCCCAGTGTTCTGGGCAAGTGCTGTGCATTCAAAACAGATGACTTAGTAAACAGCTTGCATACAGCAGCTAGTATGGGAGTCTGGACCTCTCATCTGTGCTTATAAGCAGGGGGGGAAAGCTAGAAATGAATTATTAATCATCATTAATCCCCTAGTGTATTATAGGCTATTGGTAGCAGGATGTTCATCACTCCTGCCACAGTCACCACTATTTAATAATAATGGGCTGGATCCAGACTTAAGATGGAGCTTCTAATTCAGAGAGGAAGGTTACACCTGGGCAAAACCATGTTGATTTCAGGGGGAGTCAAGTTAATTGTATTCTTTGTATACAGGGATATATCTTTAAATTGCTTACCGCACACAGATACTGAACAGCTTTAATAATTACTCTTTTATTTATACTTGGGATAGGAAACATCACCTCTCAACTCTAATACTGTTTGCAACAGATGAAATATTACTCCCCTGAAATCAACATGGTTTAGCCCAGGAGTAACTTTATTCTCTGAATTTCAAGCTCCTTCTTAAGTCTGGATCCAGCCCAATGTAAATAACTTTCTGAGCTTTTACAGTGATGAAGTTGTATTTCCACTGTTTTTAGTGAATTCTTCCTTTAAAATGGAGCCTTTGAAAACTGATTTTCTTTTAAAATAAAATAAAATCTATAAATTTCCCTCTGTATAGTTGAATATAGAGGAGGACTAAAGAAAGCGGATATCTTTAGATTGGCTTTTATTTGGCAATCTATAAGTCAGTCTTGAAGGATAAACAGATTATGATAAGCCATAAAAGCCTATCTGTAATACGCTGTAATTTTGCAATGCTCTTTTCAGATTTAGGGCTTACAATACAATTTACAGCAGTATGTCTGCAAGAATATCACATATGAACAGAGGGACAGGATGTCATTTATGAAAGTAGATAAGAGCAAACAAAATAAGCAGTAATACGCAGGATGTCGGCATGCCAGGAGATGGCATTTTTATAGCAATATTACAAAAACATATTTCTACAGTTTCTATTTCCAGGCACTTGCTGTAGAATACAGTCCTTAGGACTGCACATATGCTATGTCTGATCCAGACGTGAACGTGTGCCCAGTTTGTAGCGTATCTTTTGCACTGGGCATGCTCAGAAATTATGTTCTCGCAATCAAGACCGCAATTGTGTGAGCATCATTTGCATCAAGGTCATGTGGTTTGCTGGTATGATGGTCTTTTCTTCGGAAGACCCTCGTATGGCTGTTGAATGGCGACTGGCAGAAATCTAAAATGGATTGTCTCCAGTCTTCCAGAGCCATGAAGATTTCTACTGCAAAAAGGTAAATCTTGCACTAACCCTACCCTTAACCCTTTCCTAACCCTCCATTTCCCACAGCCTAATCCTAACCTTTGCCTTCAGCCCTAACCTGAATGATCCATGCTCTGCAGGCTATCCCTAACCCTCCATGTACCATAGCTCTTTGGACCGGACCTGCAAGCTTTCCGTACCTGTGGGGATCTGTCTGTCCGAGTAAGACAGTGCGCCTCCTGTCACTCCCCTCTCTTGTGGACTTAGCCAGAACCTGTGGTTGGTGCAAATGTTTTGACATAAACAGTCCTTATGCCTCACACACCTCGCACACCCTTACTGTACATTGATTGACTATGTCCCTCCACCCGTTCCCTCCCTCTTCAGTTCTGAGCATGTGTAGTAGAAAATCATGAAGAGACACGTCATGTCAACCGGAGCACGCTCACCTCTGGACCACTGTCTGCAGCTTAAGGCACAGAGGCCCCCAGCAGCTACTATAACATCAGCACCACGCCACTGGGAGCCACGCAACCACGGACACAGACAATGCCTGGTCTACTGCAGCAGAACGTTTTTCAGTGGCAGTGGCAGTGGCCCAGACAATGGCTGAATCTGTGGCTGCTCTGTACAGAAAAAAACACAAGCACAAAATAAAAAAACAAACAAGTTGACGCCACGGACCCTGCTGCTCCCAGACTGTGGCCCCTCTAGGCACATGTCTAGTCACACAAACGCCACTGCTAACAGCCAATAACTTGTCCTTGTACAACTAGTAAATAATGAACCCTTTTATTAAGTTGACGCCTAAGTCTAATTTGAAGATAAAGGTTCAGATTCACAGTTACATAGTTATCGTCTTACGTACGTTGATTTAAGTATTGAGCTACTAAGCAAGTATAGCTTATTTATGCTAACTCCGTACCATTTATGTATATAGATTGCGTAAGTGCGGTCTTCCGCGCTTACGCAATCTATATACAGAAATGGTACGTAGATAGCGTAAATAAGCTATGCATGCGTAGTAGCTTAATACTTAAATCAACGTACGCAAGACGAAAACTACGTAACTGTGAATCCGGACCAAAATGAGAATTATTTTGAATATAAATATTTTAAATAAAATAGGGACAAAATGCTAATAGTAAGTAGCGGCCCATGTGTTGTTTGTACATATTACAGGGACTGACCAAATCCGGAATGTCGGTGTGCTCCTTGTTATGCTCAAAGTGAACAATTAGATGCATTTACTCAATATGAAAAGCGCTGCATATTTTACAGCACATTACTGATCTCTACGGACAGTAATTGGTCTTTGGGGTAATGTGCTTTATTATATAACTGATACTAGACCTGTAATCAGCAGTCTCATCCACCTCCTGAGGTGAATGCCATTCTGCCTGCTGACACACAGTATGAAGGCTCTCCCCTACTTCTTTGCATTATTATACTTTTTTTTCTCTACAGTTAATAAACTTTATGAATGTTAATATCCATTGTCTCTGGAATGCCATAAAATGACATAATCCAATATCCCAGAACTTTGAAGGGGTATGATCAGGACAGAACTCACACGTGGGGAACACAACATCATATGATTGGAGGTAATTAAATGTCTCAGACTCCTATTAGCCATGTGACATAACGGGCTGGATCCAGACTTAAGAAGGAGCTTAAAATTAAGACAGGAAAGTTACTCCTGGGCTAAACCATGTTGATTGCAGGGGAGTTATATTTCATGTGTTGTAAAAAGTATTAGAGTTAAGAGGTGATGTTGCCCAGCCCAAGTCTAAATAACAGTGTGATAGTAAAGCTGGTCCTTATGTGTGTGCAGTAAGCAATTCAAAGATATATCACTGCATGCAAAGACTACAATTAACTTGACTCCCCCTGAAATCAACATGGTTTTACCCAGGAGTAACTTTCCTCTCTTAATTTCATGCTCCTTAAGTCTGGATCAAGCCCAACATGAGGGATGTGGTTCACTGGTATAATGGCCTCTTTTGTGCCAAACCATCTTGCGGCAGTTAAATGGCTTCGGATTTGCAAATATTTCTATGGGGCAGGTAAGCCCTCCATCCTAACCTTTACCTTAACCCTCCTCCGTTTCCTGCAGCCTAACCCTAACCTTACCCATCAGCCCTAACCTTCCCCTTCTTTGAGCCCTAACCCCAACCTCAGCTCACCCTTTCCAATAGCAAGTTTCTATTTGCCAAGTGTTGTGGCAAGGATACAGCTGCCATTCAGCTGGTGGCTCTATTGTTAATGCAATCCAGTCGTAATCAATAGGTGGGTATAGATCAGATAAATGGAATGAAAACATAAGCCTTTATTTAAACATGTACAGTGTGAGGAAAGTAATGCCAATATCAGGTGTGGCAGAACCACAGAAATCAAACTATAAATGCCATGAAAATAGAAAAGTCATGAATCCAGGCTTACGATTTCGCCAATTTTATGTTTTGTGGCCATTTTGTTGCGCTGTAAGTGCTCATGAATCTGTGCTGATCAGAATGCATCTCAACCCATTTGGCTGGGGTCAATAAATGTCTGCTATTTGCCACTGCGCAGGCACCGCGGTTTTAGGCTTCTGTACTGATTGTCACTCCGATGACTTTACAAAGGCAGTTGGGAGTTGGAGGGATGGTAATTGTACAGTAGAGGTGCGACCCTATGAGCGCCGCCCCTATGCAGACTTCCAACTCATCTCTATTTTAAGAGAGGCCGGATCTGAAATCTTAAGGTTAGATCTTGGAATAGATTGCAAGTGAGGAGAGTGGAAGATCCATTATAACAAAGTGATTGCAGGTATGTCTGGATAATGCCACCCAGTGCTAACAGGTGCAACCAAATGTAAGTCAGGATCCAGCTGATAAGTTTTATTCATTACAAAAAAGTAATAATAATGAAAAAACAGAAGCGTGGAAAACGCTACTGTCACTTAAATGACAATTATGTTGGATAATATTGTGATTGCCTCTGTAATAACGTTTAAACACATGTAAATGTATATAGACATACTGTAGGCACACACTTGGTAGGGATTTGGGGAAGGGACACAGACTAGGTTCACATATTCCTTAAATCATATTAAAGAGGCCAAGTCCATAAGTTACAGTAAATGGTGTCATGTACTGCCCATTTTAATATACGTTACAGAAGATGACTGAGAAGGGTAATTAGGAAACAGTAACTGAGACGCTGTAAAAGTTCTTATGAAGGTCATCAATGCATTATGGTTCATTAAACTTTTAATAAATAAGGTTTATTCAATTCTTATGTGATGATCATAATCATAAAATAGTTACATGTGATCCCCAAAGATGGGAAGGACCCCATGCAGTGCCCAAGTTACAGACCCATATCCCTTCTCAACGTCGAACTTAAATTATATGCCAAGATCCAGCAAGTCCATAAACATCATTCACTAACTCGCGCAGACTAAAGGAAGTGGCCTTCTCCTGTCGACAGATGCAGAGAAGGCATTTGATAGGGTGGACTGGCACATCCTCCTCCGAGTCCTTTCCCATATAGAACTAGGCCCCGTCTGCACACAACATACTCTTGCCCTTTACTCCAACCCATCAGCTCGGATCCGCATAAATGGTTCTCTATCAGAGACTTTTGGCATCTCTAACGTCACCCCATAAATATTTGCTTTATGTATGGAGGTGCTGGCAGGGAAAATCCGCTCTAATGCAGATATTACAGTTGTACCCATTGGTCAAAGGGAATTCAAGCTGTTCTTATTCGCTGACGACCTACTTGAGTATATCACACACCCTGCCACCTCTCTCCCCATATTAATTTATAGAATATGGCACATTATCTAACTTCAAAATTAATTGGAGTAAATTTATGGCAATGGACATAAATCTCCCATCTGACACATTAGCCTCACTCAAAACTTCTTTTCCTTTCTTTTCCTGCGGCACCCAGTGTGCATTGCGGTGCCGTGGTGAGCCAATCAGGGCTCACCACGTCACCTATCCCATCAGCCCCTGTGGTTGGATTAAAAATCCATCGCATGGGCCGGAAGGCGGGAGCAGTGGCCGGAAGAGGCAGAAGAGAGAAGCTTGATTGGTGCGCTGCGGTGAGGAAGAAAAGAGCCAGAAGCGGCTGAAGAGAGAGAAGAAGATTCAGAAGAATTGGAAGCAGCGGCGCAGGAAGACAGCAAGGGAGGCAGTGAAGAGCAGTGCAAAAGAGCTCCACTTTGCCTCTACTGACTCCCATCCTGCGCGGATGGGTAAGTGGCTATTGCCACTTGTCACTATATAAATCCCTTGTTCCTCCCTCTACATTAACATCTTGTAACCCCGTGGGCAATGAGCATAGGCCCCGATACCCCTTGGAAACGAGCTTACAGTGGCCCCGGCTGGGAAAGCCTTATTGTCTGCCCACACTGCTGCCAATGGTACGGCCCAGTTTAGGCCTAGACTGCAGCCAGAGGACCCTCTCTACGGGCACAGGGGCGAGGATCCCCATCTGAGCGTACTAGGCCCAATAATGTTATAGGGTGCTAGGCCCTATTAGGTAGAGGGGTGCTAGACCCGTGTAGTACAGGGCATTAGGCCCTATAGGTATTTATAGTAAAAGGGTACTAGACCCTTCGTTAGATAAGGGCGCAAGACCCTTTCTTAGGGAGCGCTAGGCCCTGTGTTTGTTAGCGGGCGCTAGGCCCTGGTTAGGGACGGGCGCTAGGCCTGTGTTAGGCCTGTTTGGTAAAGGGTATTAGGCCCTGTTACTAGTGTTGGGTGCTAGGCCCATGTTAGGCTACTAAAACGCCGGATTAGAGGGAGATAGGCCCTGTTTAGGCTGCAGGGGGCAATAGGCTCCTGTAGTGGTGAGAGGGTGCCAGGCCCTGGCTAGGGTAGCATCAGGAGAACACGTGACAGAGGACAGGTTGCGGCACTTGGAGGTAAGCGGTCTCTGGTAGGTGTGGTGGCTGCGAGAGAGTTCTTCAGAGACGCGGTGAGTATCAATACCTGTATTCCGTGTGGTGTTTGTTTCCCCTCCTTCCATGGGTGCGGAGACAGAGCCGGAAGGTGTGGGAAAGGTTCCGTCCCGCTCGTCAGTCATTGGCGAAAAAGAGGTGTCTGAGGCCTTGGCCGGTGATGACGATTACCTCACCCGTGCATTAATTTCCCCGCACTCTCCCACAGGCATTTTCAGGTGTTGATGTGTTACTAATGTGTGTAATTGCTTTGCAGCATTAGAGATCGTCACGCCTGGGGACCGGGAAAGAAACATTGCGTCTTCTCTGGTGGATTCTTCAGGATCGGGTAGGAACCTCTGGGGTGGGGGCGGGCCTGGGTTTTGTTCGTAATTCACAGGGCGCCGGCGCACCACACATTACAACCTTACCTTAACTTCTCTGTGCGTATCATTGTGGACGTAGCACTTGGAAGTGCCTAACCCAGCCCATACTGTACAACTTACCCACATTGCGCATTCTCCCACATATGGAGTGTTGTCACACCCGTCATACCATGTGCGTGAATCAACTCCGTACCCACTGAGCTCCAATGTGTAACACCTGCTGTGCACATGCGCAGATCACAAAATAATGTCAACTTCCATACATGGCATGGGCAAGATGGTTAAGATTATTCAGTCAGAATACGGTCCAGAGTTCTTATAGTCCGCACACAAGAGGCGAGTACACTCCCATGACACCCCCCTGTGGCGTGCAAATTTTAGCTGACTTTTGTGTTCTTAGCCATGCCTTAACTATGGATGTGCGTGCGCAATGCTCTAGCGTACAGAGGTGCATAGCCCTGCCTATACCGTACAATTTACTGCAGATGCCTCTCCCCGCCAACAATGAGTATACTCAAATATACGGAGGGCTGTCACACCTCAACGCACGGAACTCTGAATGTACAGAATTGTCATCCATACGTTCAAAGTTTCGATGTGTAACACCTGCTGCACAAATGCGCATTGCGCTTGCAAAGGACAACTTGCGCACTACTTTTTTCCATGCGTATTTTTAGGTATGGTTGAACTGCGCATGCATAGTAACTTATTTTACGCAAGCTACGCAGGATTTAGGCACGGAAGTCCATTACGCACGGATTTGTAAATCGTATTTAGTGGCATACGTACGGAGGGGCGTGGCTGTCTTCTGTTTGTGCGTAGTTTAGTGAAAGTGGGTGGGAGGAGGCAGTTAAATGTACTAATATGGGTGCGGTTAGTCATGTACGCACATATGGAAGTTAAGGGTACCCTATGGATGCGTAAGTCACCGAAAAACCGTCCGTGTGAGCGGAGTGTCATGGGTGTTGCCTTGCCACGTACGTGCGTATAATTGTGTATTTTATACAAACGCATCTGTGAATCTGGTCCATTATTAATTATGGATCCAGACCATTCTCTTTCCCCACAACAATATATACAAAGGTAGTGCACTGCTAAAGGCAAAGACACCTCCAAACCTGCTTTCCCTCACCCTACTCTCATAGTAAAGCAATACAATGTTTGTCTGAGAGTCTATTGATTTGATAATGAAATATTTGTATCTTGTGCTCGTCCACTAGAACGTCTAGCCTGGATTTCATGTGGAAGAACACTGACATGATTAGGTGATGAAACGCAGAGCTTATGTGTAAATCTCGGCTCAAGACTATGAGCCAAAGTGTTGGGTAGTATACGGCTGCAAAAAAAACAACAAAAAACATTTCCGTGTCTTACAGTCTCATCCCTCACTCACGATACGATTTACAGTGAGCGGTGTGAACATTTTTTTAACTATGAATGAGATTTCTTAACTCTTCAAGAGCTGTGATTCAAGGCTTTTACACAGTAATAACTGCATGTTAATTCACAAACTAGAAGGCACTGTCACAAACTATAAGGTTCATAGCACTGTTATTTCCAGGCGGTTAATGGATGATTCAGAGTTGGAAAAAAATGGGAAAATGTATACATTTATACCGAATCATTGCCCATATTACAGACCAAACCACTAAAAAGGCACACATAATAAATAATAAGGCACACATCATTGTAATTGTTAATATTAGAAATTACCAAAGAAAATCAGGACTATATTTTGTTTTGTTTCAAACGGAATGAAATTTGTTAATGAATCAATTTATGCAAAAAAATGTGGTTTATTCAAATACAGGGGGTATATATGGGGAAGGTGGTTCCCTGGGTATCATAAACTACCTAGGAGTTTATGCCTTGGACCTTGCAAGACTCTTGATGGTTACCTCAAAATGAAGGGGATGAGGTAATGGAGGGGATGAGGTAATGGAGGGGATGAGGTAATGGAGGGGATGAGGTAATGGAGGGGTGTGGTTTGCCAGTAAGATGTGTCTATTTTAGACAAATTGGGCCGTATTTTTAGGTACGTTTCAACTGCGTATGCGTAGTAACTTTTTTAACGTAGTAGATGTAGACTATACGTGTGTAAGTGCCTCACGGACGGACTTGTGAATTGCGCGGGTTCATAAGTCCGGATATGCAACGCAAAAATTCGGAAGTGAAAATTTAAATAAAAATGGGTGGGGGAAGGCATTTAAATGAAGGTATGTAGGCGCGACTAAAATGATTTGCATGCACGGAGGACACATACGCACTCAACTGCTGACGGAAAGTTACAAGTGGTCTATGGACTCGTAAATCACCGACAGCACAGCCGAGAGAGGGGAGTGTCATGAGTGTGTGGCCTGCACCGGCCGTGCGTATAATTGCGTACTTTTAAGGAAACGGTTCTCTGAATACAGCCCTTTGTTTTCTGACGGGAGCATTGACAGTTATCACTATGCAACCGCTGCAATAGAAGAATCTGTGGATCCAGCAACGTATGTTGCATCTCCAACAGTTAAGATTTTCGCTACTGGAAATAGGGCCTTTTGCTATAAGTACCCATTCCGAATAGTAAAAATACTTTCAAGAATGATACAGCCGCAATTAAGCTGGCAGCTGTATCATTACCGAAAGAGGGCCGTCCAGACCGGCAACTAAAATCTTCCGAATTTTAAGATAAACAGCACTAGATTTTTGCCTGTAAATCAAGTGATTTTGCATGACCATCGCCCATTCCTACCAACATTCTAGATCTCTGCAAATAAAATAAGGGCTGCTGGGTGAGCTTAACAAGCCATCAGGCTAAGAGGAAAATTCCCTGTAAGTCTTCTAGTCAATCGGCCGCTTGTTATATGACCTACTTTATTATACACCTGTTACAGGTATTCCTGACATCAAAGATTCCTTTTCCTGAGAGGATATTGCTTCCAGTTGGTTCTAAAGATGTGAAGTTTAAATAACATTCTCAGAAGTGTTTTTCTAGCGTTGTCTTATTATAGTATCAAGTATTTAGGGTACAGATATAACACAGCTGCTTACACCCACAGTGGATTTTTTTCTGGGCCAATTTGCCGTGTTCCACAAGGAATTATGTGCCAGGGCTGATCTGCCACAACACCTGCTGCAGCTTTGTGAAAGTAAAATGTAAGTTCCCATTACAGACATAATGTAAAATGTAAGAATGCATGGAGAGGAACCAGAGACTTGGGATAAAGATGACTCATTCTTTAACTTTATCCTTTGGTTTAAATCAGCTGCAGAGAGCAGCAGCAAGTGATCCCACCAGTGTGATTACAGAGAGATTACACTGATCACTTTACATACGAGTAAGATTTCACGCCTGTTTGATGACGTAATTTTTTTTTACTGATTCTGCTTTCACATCACCACCACCCAGATCTTTCAAACCTGGTTTATGGAAGGGTTAAAAAAAGCCAT
This sequence comes from Limnodynastes dumerilii, assembly GCA_011038615.1. NCBI lineage: Eukaryota > Metazoa > Chordata > Amphibia > Anura > Limnodynastidae > Limnodynastes > Limnodynastes dumerilii. The sequence continues at coordinate 85,022 of WWET01001551.1, read as the reverse complement.
GCTGTGGATTTGGAAAAGTGGAGATATCAACCATTCAGACTCTAGCTCTTACTTTCGAATGACATACAACATCTCCACTTTTCCAAACCCGCATCTTAGTAATCTGGGCCCATGTTTTACACAGGACATTTTTAAAAAAGTGGACCAACAAGGAGACAGGAAACTGCGAATTTCATTGCGGTGAATAGCGGAACTGCAGGTAGACCAGAAAGGAGACATACAAACACTCCAAAATCGCTGTTTACTCCTTTTCCTGCACGTGGCTCCCAGCCAGAGCAATATTAGACAAATCTCTACAATCAGGTCCTTCTTTTTTTTTCCGGGTCTGAATGCTGGGTCTTTAGACCCAGGTTAACAAAAATGAGACCTTTCACATCACCACCAAACACCCGGCTTTTAGCCATGACCCGGATTTTTGGACAAAAACTTGTGTAATTAGTGTTGATGTGAAAGGGGTTTGAAGGAGATCACTAATTAATAAAGCAGAATTTCAATTATGCACGAGGCATTACAAACACCTGGTTGCCGTCACTTCACACCAGGCATGTGGGGGTTAATGGGACTGGAGCCAATCAGGGTAGACTTGGGGGTGGTGTGGGAGGGATAAGGGGTGGAGGCTAAGGGGTATATTAGGGCTCTGCACAGGAAGTGCTCTCTCTTTAATTAAGAATTTTACCTCCCTCCCTTAGGTGTTATTTACTAACATTTATAATTCTACTTGCACACAGGACATAGGATTGCGGTAGTGGTTGGGAAGGGGGGTGTCAGCAGCTAATTTAGCACCAAGTAAGGGTTATAAGGCATGGTTCAGTTATGACACACCCCTCGAGTCAGAGATCGAAGCTGTGTCCGGTGGCTGGGTCCTGGTCTACCTCACTGGTACAATATGAGAGGGGTTAGTGTTCTTATGTTGGCCATTACCTTCCAGGACTCTGAGGACAGGGGGTTCATATACTTCAGCTGACTCCTTCCACCCACTGTTAGTGCCACCTGTTTTCTCTACAAAATAATAATAATAATAATAACAATAATAGTCTGCTCAATTCCAATTCATAAATCTATGCCCCCATTTAAAGGCCGCAAAGTAGTTGTTGTTTCTATATGAATAGTGTGAGTGACATGTCAGACGTTTGTAGTTTATATTTCTTCAATCCAGATGACAGCATTATCAATGGATGAGTAGATATCCAACAGTTATAAATATTCAGAAACCCATTTCACCACTGTATCCCAAGTAACAAGGGATTCATTGTAATTAAGACATTCGCACACAAATGCAGTTTGACTGATCTTTCCCATTCCACTCTGGAGCCTGTCTATGGGTGAGTCAAAACATTCAGTGTACTGTATCTTATTAAGCAAAAACAAAGTAAAAATGTCCCCTTGGAACCAAAAAAATTAAAATATATAAATTAAAAAGTAAATTAGATCAATAAAAAAAAAACAGGATTCTATGGAAGTCTTCAACTGCTATGAAAGGTTAGCCATGTCATATAAAAGACAGAAAAATCACACAAGCCCCAGAATGTTTCAAACACATTGTCAAAAATAATAAATGATATAAGTTATTCACATATAAGTCTTTTGTGGGTTAATAATAATTAGACCCCTTCATCTTGCAAGACATGATTAATAACTCGTTGTACAGGCAAGTATTCTGACAGATAACATGAAAAAGATGTAAAATACAAGGTTTCTTTATATTTTTTAACATATATATCAGGGCTGGAAATGAGGGGGTATACGGGGGAGTCAAGTTAACTGTATTCTTTGCATGCAGGGATACATCTTTAAATGGCTTACTGCACACAGATACTGCACAGCTTTACTATCACACTGTTATTTAGACTTGGGATAGGAAACATCATCTCTCAACGCTAATACTGTTCGCAACAGATGAAATATGACTCCCCTGCAATCAACATGGTTTAGCCCAGAAGTAACTCATTTCAAGCACTTACTTAAGTCTGGATCCAGCCTAAACTGTGAAAATTTAAACAATGAAGTTTGTTTTGGAGAACTTGCATCACGTTTTGTAACGGATAACATATCATATACATGACAGCAGAGGCTAGAATATGCCTAGCACATTCATGAGAAATCCAACACAATTGGTTCTGTGTGAATGAATACAATCTTTATTTCATGTATTTTTTTCACACAATCCATTGTTAACAGAAATAAACATAGTTACATAGTTGATGAGGTTGAATAAAGACACCAGTCCATCAAGTTCAACCTATTTTGGAATCCCTATCTTTATATTTGAAGTTAATCCATATGAAGCAACCTCCAAAAAATAAATAAATAAATAAAAATCCTTGCCCAAGATGGTCGTTCTATTTTTCCTTTGCTCCACTACTGTCCTTCATTTAAATTAGCGGTCCTGGTAACCCTGGATGTCCTTTTCTGCTAAAAATGTATCTAATCCTTTCTTAAACATATCCAGTGAATCTGGCATCACAACCTTTGCTTGCAGTGAATTCCACATCCTGACCGCCCTTACTGTAAAGAACCCTTTGCTATGCAGGTTGTGAAACTTCCTTTCCTCTAAACTTAGTGGGTGCCTCCGTGTCCTGTGTACAGCCCTTGGGGTAAAAAGTTCTTAAACATGTCTAAACTGGCTAGCCTTTCCTCATAGACTGGCTAACCTTTTATTATAGACTGGCTAGCCTTTCCTTATAGACTGGCTAGCCTTTTCTCATAGCTACATAGACTTGTTCTTTTACATCTCAGGGATATTTTCAATTACCCGAGCACTTGCTGAGCGTAGACCATTCAGTCACTGCACTGGGTGTTCTGAGCTTTACTCACTGATTCCTACAGCACATATGCAGGTGACTGCTCATGCTCAGTATAGGCTGCTTGTGTCCTGTGATCATATTCTGATAACAACACCTGTCAGTAATAACGACTTGTACTTGATTATTCTGGCTACCAACTTATGTAACCATCATAAAGCTGAGGTATCACATGCTGTGAACACAGCTCCAAGGGACACTCAGATCATTCATAAAATCTGAATGATGTCATTATTGAAAGTGTTTAGGAACCATATTGTTACTGTCCATGCCATACACTATGGGCCGTATTCATAGAGACGTTAGTTAAAGGTACGCAATTACACGCACGTACGTTGCAAGGCAACACCCATTATGACACTCCCCTCACACGGACGGGTTTTCGGTGATTTACGCCTCCATAGGGCACCCTTATCTCTACTTGTGGATTTACGTGCGCATGTAACTAACTGCACCCTCAAATGGTCATTTAAATGCCTCCCCCCACCCACTTTCACATAACTTTGTCCATACGGATTTCAACCACACCCCTCCACACGTATGTCCCCAAGTGCGATTCACACGTACGTGCCTAATGGACTTCCGTGCGTAAAATCAAGGTAAATAGCGCAGTTACTCCGATCCTAAAAATACGCACGGAACTCTGTGCAAAAACGTATCTGTGAATACGGCCTATATGATTACACTTATGATAATAATGTGTGCCCAGCTTTATACCCTTTTTGTATTTTAATGTCACCATCGGTCATTGTCACTTATAAAAGGGTCTCCTTTAGGTGAAATACCTGCATAGAATTTTTAAAGGTCCCTTTGCCCGATACCAGTACCACTGAGGCACGCTACCATATTATATCGTAATTGGCATCTGTGCCATCTCCACACGCAGTTAAATCCACTCCTTAGCATAAAATGCCATAGACATTATAGTTACTAGATGGAGTTGGTGGCTGTTTCTATGAGCTCTTGTGATCATTCAGACCCAAAAAAGCTGAAAGCTGTCAGCTGGACATAAATATCTTCCCAGAAGATAACTAAACTGAAATGATAAAGTACAGTCAGGGGCTGATCCTCCTTTTATAGGTGCAAGTGTAGACCAGAGCAATACCATGTTGAACAACAAGGGGAGGTAAATTTAAACTGTGAAAGCAGAATTAGAATTGAGGTGAATATTTCCTTTACAAATGATTGAAATCAAATTACTTAGCACCCTTTACACTGCAAAATGGTTTAGCAGAGCTGTACACTTGTGGCTGTCTTACCCTTACTCTGAAACATCAGCCCCTAACTATCTACTGAGTCTACTAGAGCAAAGAAAACACCTTGTGCACTTCCAGTAGTGTGACGTGTAAACAGCATCTTGTATTCTATGTAATGCAAAATGTAAGTCCCATAAACATTATAATAATGCAATACAGTGCTGATTTATAGTAAATGCAGTATTTACCTTGCATGCAAAAAGACGAACGAGCACCGCCTAGGTGGGAGGTAGCATAAGCGACCAGCTGTGCCTGACAGACTTCAGACAAGTTGGAAGGGGGGTGGGGGGAGAATGTTCTGGAAAATGCAAATGGGGTCGTTGTGGATTGGTTGGGGAGGGTCAAGGGTCAGGTGGTTTTATAAAGGGCTGTGTGGAGTGAGTCTTCCTCTTTGAAGAAATCTCGTTGCCCCCCCTCCCTCCCTTATTAGGATGTATACATAACATGTGATTTTCTTCCTACAGACGGGACATAGGGGCGGTAGAGGTGTGTGTCACTGTAGTTGTTTGGCGCAATTAATAAAAGAAAAAAGGGGGTATGTAAATGTCTGCTGGCAGAGGCGCACCCATCGAGTTCTTATGGGGTTTAATGTGTTATATTAATTGTACATTTATTTTTCATTTAATTTTTTATCTTGTCTGAGACAATCATTATAATAAATATTGATATATTTTTCAATAAATCTCCTAGCGCTCTTTTTTCTACTGTTCTTATGGGGTTACCTGGCTCATGTCGGGACCCCTTTTCTGCCTCCTCCTTTAATGGGGTACGCACATGATGAGGTGTAGCCGGGGATTTGGGGGGAAGTGGGGGCGCCTTAACGATAACTTGATGTTGTCGTTCTTAAGTTCCAGGGGTGACACCACCTTCTATGGCCACCTTGCTCAACCCTAAATTTTATAGCCGTTCACAAATCCTAAAAATTTATTAATTTTATCAATAAACCTATGTCCCCTGTTTTAAAATCCAAATAAAGTTGTCAGTGTCATTATTTCTTGGGGTGCGTCTGAAGTGTGGGGGGTATCAGCTGTTGATCGCTTAAACAATTGCCTATTTAGACCTTGCAGTATAACAAGGTTTGCTTACAAATTCTGAACATGGGTAGCATTTTCCCTGCAATATTGGTTTACAAGAAGCCCAGACGTGCACTGTATACTCACAACAAAACACGGTCCAGCAGATGTTTTCAGACACTCCTCCAACAACCTCATGCGTGTCCTTTGTAATTCAGGGCTATCCCATTCCTCTGCTGGTATCCCCCAATACAAGTCTATAGCCTAGGAATGAATAAACAGCATATTAAATTCACCACCATCAATTTTATTTTCCTTTGCAGTAGCAAAATATCAACTTACATTTTAGTTGTATTAGATGTTGTTGTTTTTTTTACTTTATCCATGGTTTGATATTGTACGATATCCTGTAATTCATATAGCTGAATACATGACTAAGTTCTACTCATTTTCCATTTAGAATATGAAATACCGGTTTATCTGTTGTTATATTTAGATATAAAGGTCAGCAATGTAACAGTGATGTTGGAAGGAACTCGTGATCTAATGTGAAAATTGGGGCCACCTTTTTTCCTGCTAGTGTTGTCTGTGATATAAACATGGACTGACTTCCCAAACTGTCTGACAATGTGTTACTTGGTCTTTAATGCACAGCTAGAGACAGGTTTAGCTAAATTTCACATGAAGCATGAACAGAAGATAATCACAGGAGCTGAGTCCTGGCTCTGCATATGTGGAATAAATATGTAATTATAACAAGAATAATGTAAGACCTGCATTAAAGAAGAAAGAGACTAAAATTTCAAACTGGCATTTACCATACTAGCATTTGTACTTTACGCTAGCCCTAAAAACGCTATTTTGCAGGTACTGCGCAAGCGCGCGGCAGATGTTATGGCACGTAACTCTGAATGTACGTACCAGCCTAGTATGAAAAGCGTAACTATGAACGAAGGGGCGTGCCAGCTATATGACGATTAAATCATACAGTATGGGGGTGCTTAGCAGCGTAAGTACGTGCAGCCATTATGGCCAACAGGGGTTACGCTTTGAAAAGTTAAGGCAGGGTTTGGAAAGCGTAAAATGGCAAAAATACGTACGCCCTAGGGGAGTGCATAGTAATTACGATAGCGTAAATACACTGCGCATTGAAACGCAAAGGGAACGTAGGTCTGGATCTGGCCCATTAACTAGTCATTCTAGACAGTCATCTGTGTCATGTCCAGCCCAGGGAGCCGTGGTTTCCACAATGTTAGACTTCATGGGTCTGATTCAATTAAACTCGAAGGCCACGTTATTTTGGTCACGAAGGTAAATGGGCTAATTTTTATTGTGAATTTTTATACGCACCACATAGAGGTGTGTATTAAAATCCGCGTATTTGGGCTACCGTAATATCCGGGTTTAAGTGCACCTACTTTCGCGCCCTATAAATTTCTGCAACAAAGCAGGAAATGTAGAGGAAAGAAGACAAAGGTAAAAACGGAGAGTTAAGCAAACGCGGAAACTATTGTCATGTTGGCAGCTATGAAATTCTATTCATCATACTTGTACCAGCATCACTGATTTCACTATGGTTATGATTAATGTCACACAGAAGAGAGAGAAAAGAGAGAGCAAGAAAAGAGAGAGACAGAGAAAGGGAGTTCTAGAGCAAAAGAGAGTGAGAGATGTTGGAGAGGAGAGCACTCTGTGAGCTATCTCCTTCTCTAGTCTAATGTCTTCTCCCCTGCTCTAGTGTCTGCTCCCCTGCTCTAGTGTCTGCTCTAGTGTAGGGCTTGTGCAGTAGGTGGTGTTAGATGACATCATCTTCCTGTTTGTCTGTTAGACTGCCCAGGGGTGGGACCTGTTCCCTCTGTTAGTTGGAGTTATTCACTGCCTCACACAGTAACCCTTTACATACAGCCTGATCCTGCAGATCTGACAAGCTGCTGCTTTATCATTACCCTGCTGTACTGTAAGTTCCTGTTGTTGCAGAACCACCATCTATACTGCTGAATACATTAACCCCTTGTGTACCAGAACTGCATTATCTGTTACCACTTGCTCTCTACTAAATAAACCTAGAGTCTTTTAAGTGCATATGTGTGGACTACAATCCATATCCAACATCTGCTGTCAGCTATCTTGCATCACAAGACTCTGCCAATAAGAGAGTCATAGAGCAAGATAAAGAGTGCCATAGAATGAGAGAGTGAGAAGAAGTTATAGAGCAGGAGTGAGAGAGGGAGTTATAAAACAAGAGAGATGTAGTAAGAGAGTGAGGGAGTTATAGAACAAGAGTGAGACAGAGTTATAGAAGAGTGAAAGAGAGGTTGAGACAGAGGAAGTTATAGAGAAAAAAGAGAGAAACGGAGCTATAGAGTGAAAGAGAGTGTGAGAGAGTTACAGAAAAAGAAAGAGGTAGTTAGAGAGAGAGAGAAGGAGGAGGACGGAGTTATAAAGCAAGAGAGTGAGTTACAGAGCGAGTGAGAGTTATAGAGTGGAAGAGAGAGTGTATACGAGAGAGTGATATAACGAGAGAGAGAGGAGGAAGGCAAACTGGATCTGCTTGCTACGGCAATAATAACACATTTGGTAATTA
>WWET01001551.1:62796-73828 GCA_011038615.1 Limnodynastes dumerilii | reverse complement strand
AGGAGTTCTCAGAGAGCGAATTCGAACTTGCCTGAGCTACGTTCAGGCATTCTTAGTAAATAGAGCCCAATGTTTTGAATAAATATTTTAACTACTTGATACTCAGGAGCCATTCAGTGTGTTTCCTTGCTGTTGCATACGCTCACCCAGCAAATTTTCTAACTGGTTTCCTCTTTATTGGGGACCCCAATGCAGGGTTGGTAGCCCCTTGTATACAGCAAGAAGGCACAAATTTTAGTTTAATATAAATTTTAGTTTAATACATCTCACCTGCTGCTAATGTGACCTGACTATTTTTCAGTACTATGGTAACCACCTTTGTTGAAGGTAAATAGTTTTCCAAATATCAGTTAATTCATTTAAACCAGATGAGTGACAGTTGAAAGCTCAGGAGTGGATTAAATTGTACCTAATGGAATGGGTCATGTTGGAGGGTCTGGATATGTTGCCCATAGCAACTTATCAGATTTTAGCTTTCACTTTCCTATTACATACTAGAGAATGTCAGCTAGAATCTGATTGGTTGCTATGGGCAACATCTCCACTTTTTCAAACCTGCAGCTTAATAAATCTGGCCTGAAGCAGCTAAGCTGTGCAAGTAAGCACACCAGACAATGAGGATTAGCCTGGATACCGCCTCCCCCCATAAGACAGTATGAGGGAGCTCGCCCACCTTAGGATACAGCCCTGATCCATCCTCTGTTGTAAGCTGTGACCTGCTTTACACCACTCTTTTTGTTATGGTGCATATTGTTTACTTAACAAGGCGAATGCAGCATCAGTGGTGTATTTAAAGGAAAAGTAATGTACCCTAATGCTATCTACAATAATTGTCAAAACCCTTGTGACATATTCATTGCCAATCTCCTGCTTATTTAAAATCACTTGTCTGCTACAATATCTACATTTAGAATTTGCCATGACATGTCAGATTCACTTTAAGGACCGGATCCAGATTCAAAATATAATTAAAAGTGTTAAAGCACGTTGAAATTAACACTTGGACAAAACAATGCTGAATGGCAGGGTAATCAGCCTTCATCATTTGCAACAGTATTAGAGTTGAGAGATGATGTTTCCTAGTCCAAAATTTTACTCCATCTAAAAATCAACACATATTTTTCTCACTGTTATTTTGATATTCTGTATCCGGCCCCAGTTCCCAGTCCACATCTTAAATTCAATATATAGTTTTGGTATTAAAAGCAGGTGTGGTTTGCTGGGAACTGCAAAATGTTTGTTTGGCACTAAAATAACCCTAACCCTAGCCTAACCCTAGGCTAACCCTAACCTTACCCTAATTCCTAACCCTACCGCCCGACACCCGACTGCCACAAGCATCTTGCAGGAGTTGGGTGTTTTTTCTGGCACGTCTAAACTCCATATGGAAAACACAAACAGGTCTGAATCTGCCACCCTAACCCTAACCACTAACCAGGGAAGAAAAGCAAAATGCAGCATAGAGATACAGCAGTCAACATAAAAACTTTTGAAAGTATACTCAGAAGCTGCGAATGGTAAGAATTAATTTAACCCCAACCCTTACCCTAACCATCCCCTTCTATTACCCTAAGTCTCCCTTCCCCGCAGCCTGAACCTAAGACTCCCATTACCACAACCTTATCCTAAAACTTCCCTCCCTACAGCCTGACCCTAAGACTCTCCTTCCAGTACCCTAACCATAACAATCCCCTTCCATTACTCTAAGCCTAACCTTCCCCTTTCATTACCCTAACCCTCCCTTCCCCAAAGCCTAACCCTAAAACTGCCCAGAGTGTTACTCACCTCTCCGGTCTGTGCAGCGAGTGTGACTGGTCTGCGGTGGTGTTTCCGAAAAATAAATGGGTAAGTATAACGATCGGCATATTTACCCATTCTCAAACTTTTTTTCCCCAAAATTACCTACCTTTTTGAAATAGAGATAGCCGAAAATTTTGCAGCGACTCCCACTGCTATTTAGGTATATTTTTATTTTTTCTATCTATTCTCTCATTATTATTACATTAGCCCCAGTATACATGTAATAACAATGTAAAAAGTTCAGTGCTGGACTGTAAAGACCAACAATTTTGTAAAAAAAAAAAAATGGAAGTCAAAAATGCTGTTATAAAATTTATCAGATTGGTTCTATTTAGTCAACTTAATTTAATGTGCCCCTTAATGTCATGTTACTAATGATTAAGCAAATAGTTCTTCAGCACAAACATATGGGAAGTAGGGGGATAAATAGTGATTTTAATGTATTTCCAATAGGGAATGTGATTACAGTTTAGTAAAGAAGGCCAATAAAATAGAGCTCCCCTCACTTCAACATTTCTAGGTCATAAGATGATCTACTGAATTCATTACTTAGTTATTCAAATGAAGAGAAATATTTTTTAATACATTACAATAATCGTTAGATTAAAGAATTATCAGCACTCAAATAACCAATATCAAATATCTTAAATATGTCAATAAATAACTAGGGCCTGAGTGTTTGAGTCACGTTTTTAAGTCTGTGTAGGAAGCAGTCCTACTCGCCAACGTGACCTAGTTTGGGGTGTAGAGTCTAGCAGGATAGAGGTGTTCACCAAGGACTCTGAGGGTGGTTATGGACTTTGCTGCTCTTGTCCAGCAGATCATCTCCCTCCCACAGGTAGTCAGAGGTAGTGTGAGTGGAGGAGTAAGGCAGACACTGAGTAGGGACCAGGGAACAGTCCACAGAACTGGATGCAGGAGCTGATCAACAGATACGGACACAGGTAGCAGATTTCAGAAACTGGTTGCATGTACCGGGAACAGGTGACAAATACTGAGAACAGGTTGCAAGTACTTAAGATGGAATACAGATGCCAGGAAGAGGTTGGAGACACCAGTAACAGATTACAGGTACTAAAAGCAGGATACAAAAACTGGGGGATGGACACGGCACCAAAGCTGGATTCAGGTACTAATAGCAGGCTTAGCATTAATGCTGGATTGCATGAGAAAACCTGGCAGCCCCTAAACAGGCCTAAGCTGATACTCTGGCAGTAAGAGAATGAACAGAGCTTCCTTTAATATGCTGAAGTCCAGAACTAGGGGTGGGAAACTGACACTGGAATAGGATATATAGGGAAGTCTTTGAGTCGTGAAATCCCATTGAGTATCATGACAGAGATGTAGCCGCCTTAACAAGTAATGGCCTGTCTGCGACTTAGGCAGAATGTAGTGCAGCACTGCAGCCAGCAGGTAAGGGATTTACATTCTGCACTCTTCAGGTGCACATCTGTTTGTGCGTCTGTAGCAGTATATTGGTATTTAGAATTTTTTCCCGCCACAAATGATTTTGTCACTGTTTACAGAGCAATAGACAACCACATGTGCATGATTTAGTGAGCAGAGAGGTTTAGGATGCTCCTCAGAGCTTGGTCTGTATGCATTGTCTTATGGTCCCTCTCTGCCATCACATAATATAACGATAACAGCAGATATATGGCAGCCATATTTGTTTGTTGCCTCCCTCCAGAGCCATAATTAATGATTGATGACATCTCTGTGGACCTGCTGCTTTAATATGGAGCCCAGTATAAGCTGATCGCTGATACATTCAGTAGACATAAATTAAAGGCACAATACCTGAAATTCCATGCCATAGTTTTCTCTGCAGAATTCTCTCAGCTTGGGGTACACCTGTTCTCTTAATGCATTCCTCTCTGCCTCTGTATCTGCACAGAACACAATCATTTTTGCAATTAAAATGCTGTTCACATTTTACAAATATCAGTGTTAAAGACACAGAGCCGTCTTCAGACTTAATAATGTTCACAAACATACGCGACAGATGTTATGCATCGGATCTCGCTATGTACAGGGTCGATTTTTGCATGTTCACTACTCCATACGTGGGAAAATATGGAATGTGGGTGGAGAGAGGCATTTAAATTGTACAGTATGGGCTGTGATAGGCCCTTCCGCACGTGTGTTCGCTAATTCCGCACAATGATACGCACAGAGAATTTAAGGTAGGGCAACGGCACGCGGAAGTCAGATAAATTCGTCAGAGGGGAGTGTCATGGGAGGGCACTTGCCATATAAGTGTGGACTTTTTCTATTCCGTGTGTTCTTAAAGCACTCTTAAGTCTGAATCAGGTCCATGGAAATCTAAGTTTTTCTTTTATTTGAACAGACATAGTTGACCAGATAATTAAATATAAAAAATATACATTTTAATGTCATTTTTTTTTCAGGCTGGAGTAGCTGAGAGTCGTTTCACAGTTATAATAAATTAGTTGAAATTGGATTTTTAGGAATGTGTGACCAATGAAAGCTAAGCTGTTAAGGTTCTTCATTCCATGTGGGAAATGGGAAGGGGAAGAGGTGGTACAGGGATAGAGAGCTAAAAACGTGCTGACCATTGGCGTATCTATAATGGGTGCAGGGTGTGCAGTACACACGGGCCCCTCAGAACAGGGGGCCCTGTGGCATGCATCCTGCACCCTGGGTTGGCAGGGGAAGGGGGGCCATTCAGCATCTATTTCTTCCCTCTAATATCTTCCGGAGGGAAGAAATAGATACCAAATTAGTCCCCCTTCCCCTGAGGTGGAACTGTCCCGATTTGCGGGTTGAAAAGGGGGCGGGGCTTACATCGGCATTACGCCCCGCCCCCTTTTCGCCCCGCGAATCTGGACAGCCCTGTCTTAGGTAAGGGAAGGGGGGGGGGCCCATGTGCAAATCCTGCACACGGGCCCCCTCACTTCTTAAAACGCCCCTGGTGCTGACTTAGACAAATAATGCCTCTTGTTAAAGCCATAATTATTGATTAGAGTTGTGAGTAATTTTGCCACAATTTGGGCCACATCCAGAGCTACGTACGTGAGCGATTTTACGCTAGTCGGTAACGTAAAATGGCATATTAGTACTTAATGCGCATGCACGCGGCAGATGTTACGCAACGTAACTCAGAGCGTAAGGCCCAGTCACGTATCAACAGCGTAACTACGGACGAAGGGGCGTGCCAGACATACGACACCCGTAATTACACTTTGTAGGCGGGGTGAGGCATTTAAATTGTACAGTATGGGCGTGCTTAGGCTCATAAGTATGTGAGGCCTATATGTACGTCAGTACTTACGCTGTGTAAAGCTAAGGTAGGGTTCTGTAGGCGTAAAACTGCCAAAGTACATACATGCGAGGGGAGTGCTTAGAAGGTACGCTAGCGTGAATACTATGTAACGTATCGAGTGCGTAGCTCTGGATCTACCCCTTTGCGATTCAAATTTAAAAATTGAAATGATAGAATTCTAGACACAGTTGCATCCCATTCAGAGAAATATGTAAATATCTATTGAAAGTCTGCATAACAGACACAATTTTATTATTAGTATCATCATCAGTAGAATATACACCAAGGAATGGGCACTGCAACATTTATTTCCCATTTATTGCAATGAACAAGGCATTTCAATGGTCACACATATTCCAGAGAAACATACAGCTAATTTAAATGAATATGAAAACTCCATGGTAAAAATATACCTTAAAAAAGAGAATTATTGTATCACTTTTTGGAGCTGCATTGTCAGACTAGAAAAATTATGCAAATATATTCAATTGCTCTCTATTGTGCTCACTGTAGCTAGAGTCCAGTAACTGCTCAGTCATTATGTAAATATACTTGTAACTGGTAAGAATAATAGCAATAGCACTAGTTCAATGAAAACATATTACTACATTATATTATGTAGAAAGCGTTGACTTTACTCAGCAGATTAAAATCTTCCAAGATTACATGAATTGAAATAAAATCAGTCCAGTGTAGTAAGTGACACTTTTGGATCACGATATTTCTTTAAATAATTTACTCCAGGAAATCAGTCTTTATTACTATTTTATTTATGTGAGTTACACGACTTTGATTGCATTTATTGAAGTTAACCTAGTTGACTCCTTTTCAGAGCAACAAGTGGCAGGTGCACACCTTAGTTTTGGAGACCCGAAAAAGTACTAACAACTGGAGAAAACAAATCTGTTGATCCTCTTAGAAGCAGGGAGATTCCTCTCCTGTACTTCTGTATCAAAAATTAATGATGCTATAATGCACAAAGATATCTAATTTTTATATAAAGCTATGATGGAAAACCCTCTGATCATTACAACTATTCCTAGATATTGCTTCCTGGTAAACTGGCACCAAAATAGACCTGTCTAATAAATAACTAAATTATAGTCTAATAAAGCTGATCTGAGACTTGTTCATTCCAGTCTGAAGTCAGTCGATTGAAATATTGAAACGGACAGTTGTAATACTATAGTCACGGCTCTAGTTCACTTTGTATTATTTGCTGTTACTTACTACTTTTTTGGTTTTTTTTTACAAAATTCTCTTCCCATGGTTTTTGTACATAAAATGTCCTTTAGGCAAATTAATCTTTTTTTCTAGTTTACCTTTAAGTTTGCATAAGAGTTTGCACTTTGGGAAAGTTATGCTGGCTCCTGAACCTCAGGCGTGAGAGTTACATTGTAACTGGGACGCTTGATGCCTACAGGTACTGACTATTTTAAGCAACTGCATTTTCTGTTATCAAAAATGTTCCATAGGTTTGCATTTCTGAGTGCTGCTGGTTCTGGAATGGTCAATACTAGTTTGCTGATCTCCTGACAACCCTATCACATAGGGTCGGATACAAACTTACATCCAACACATGACCAGCTGTTTTTCTGGCATGCACATGTGAGCGTTGGATGTTATGTTATGGATCACTAGGCGTATGGAACTTAGATATGCCCAAAAAAGGCAGCCCATCCCCTCCGACCATCTAAACTTCGTAAGGTGGGCATAGGATGGGGGGACATTTAAATTTCAGAGTTTGAGCTGGTTTTAAGAGTTCCGCACGGGTCCCTTAAGGTTATGGCAGTGTAAGAGCTGCCATATGTGCACAAGAGAAGGGTATGACAGGTGAGTTCACTCTCCTCATCTGCGCCTCGTCTCCTGTCAGCATTTCATACCAGACCTCTACTCTAGGCTATTCTGTAAAATAATGATATTATATATTGGGAATGGCACACTATATACAGTATATTATATAAACCAACTATTATAGTATGTGTTATTCCCAAACCCCTAATATATTCCACATGTGCTTTACATCATTGTAAACCCCACTTTAAAAAAAAAAACCCTGTGTTTGCCACTCTCCCAGCAGAGCGCCACACACATCGTCATGATGTCACACCGTCGCTCACACCCTCGCGCTCTGTGTGACCCAGAAAAGAAAAGAGCCCAGCAACAGATCAACAGAGCGATGGGACCTGCAAGAGAAAAGGAGGCTTCTTCTAACATGAAATCCTCTCCTCTTGTAAGAATACTGCAGGTAAGTCTGCCTTATTTTATCATTACACTTTAGTAGTCATTTATTCTGTTTTGTGGGAGGGGGGCCCAAAAGCATATTTTTGCATCTGGGTCCTCGACTCATTAGTTGAGGTATGGGTGCACTGTTTTGTGTGTGTTTATGTATATGGGGTGTGTATGGTGTGTTTATGTATATGATGTGTGTGGTGTGTGTGTGTGTGCGTGCGTGTTTATGTATATGGGGTGTGTATGTTTATGTATATGGGGTGTGTGTTTTTATGTATATGGGGTGTGTGTGTGGCGTGTGTGTTTATGTATATGGTGTGTGTGTGTGTGTGGTGTGTGTGTGTTTATGTATATGGGGTATGTGTGTGTGTTTATGTATATGGGGTGTGTGTGTTTATGTATATGGGGTGTGTGTGCGTGTTTATGTATATGGGGTGTGTGTGAGAGAGATATTATGGAAGAAAAAACTAGTAAGCGGTAGATTAGACAACAAAAATTGAATGTAATGCACAAATGAAATAAATTATAGTTGCTCAGGTTATTATAATGTAATAATATCTCTTTAATAAATTAAACCATAATACCATAAAACATATACACTCATAAAACATCACCAGTCCTGTACTATATAGGAACACTCAATTGCATAATGAAAATGTCCCATAAAAGGATATTTGTAGATAAAAAGACAAACAGTAGAAGTATTAAGAAATGTAGAACCTGGCAGCATTATGTGTTACAGGGAGCTCATTGTGTGATCTATGCACACTGTCTTGTCATGTTCTCGTTGTTATTGTTTTCAATTTTTTTTGTAGTTTTAATAACATTGTAGGGCCTAATATAACGGTGCTAATCCCGCCTACTTTCTGGTTGGCTCCTCCTACATTTAATTTGGTCCTGCCCACATGAGGCTACTGTCAGAATTTTTTACAGGGCCACTTTATTTTCCCAATCCGCCCCTGATTTACGTTCACCGCTACAAAACTAACATTTTTGACATACAGACAGTCAACAGCTAATTGTTGGCTGTCTCTATTGTTTATTAAAAATGTGAGTAATTAGAATTTTTTATAATTAATGGGTATGTATTCCAAATCTATTTTTCAGAAACTTACCCATTCATTAGCTTTCCAACATTCAAGACCCACTGCAGCACCGGACTGTACCCGAAGTAAGACCCAACCAGACAGGTTAGTGGAGTCTTAGGGCCTTATCCAGACCTACGCCAATGCGCTGTGCTTCGTAAATCTTACGCTGCTGGCTGGCGTCTTAACGCCAGCCAGCATATATCTGGATCAGGCCCTTAGGGTTTGGCTGAGAGGAGGGGATGGAGCATAGAAGGGGAGTCTTAGGGTTAGGCTGTGGGAAAAGGATGGAGCATAGAAGGGAAGCCTTATGGTTAGGCTGCGGGGAGGGGATGAAACATAGAAAGGGAGACTTAGGGTTAGGCTCCAGGCAGGGGATGCAGTGTAGAAGGGGAGTCTTAGGGTTATGCAGCGGGGAAGGGAATCTTAGGGTAAGGCTGTGGAGAGGGGATGGATAGGAAAAAAGGAAGGTTAGGGATTCATTCTGCACATAGTAATACTGTATATGTGTTCCCAGCACACTTTTTCAGTAAAGATGCCCCAGCATCCCTCATATATGGGTACATGCCTGCCCCAGGGTCAGTCTTAAGCTTAGAAGTGGCGTACTTGCATACTCTTCAAATACACATCACAAGTAACTTGTGCAGTGTTTTCCCACAGCCAGATTTGGAACACCCCGTACCCTCTTGCTAATGTAAGGTGGGGTATGTCCATGGCATGATTACTGGGTATGCATGGTGCTAAAGACAAGGTTACATACACTAAAACCTGCTGCATGCTCCCAACTATACAACAGACACAGAATCTTATTTAAGCACAAGCTTTACCTGCTCGCTGCAGCATTCAGACTGCCTATTCACTGCCTATTTATATCTGTAATAATGACTGGCATGTCTTAAAGACAGGCTTTACAACAGCCAGACATCCAATTACACAGCTCTTTTCTATACAATTGCTGTGCTTTTCCTTGTGTAAACATAATAAACCAATCAGATGCCACCAACTCAACTGTATTTATAAGTGGAAACATTACTTCCAATTTTTTTTATATTTTGATGGCGTTATCATGTAAAATTCATTTCCACTATCACTTGCTATCCAGAATAATACACATGATAAATGTGACAGTATAGGAGGTAGTAAGAGAGATCTATTCCCAAAACAACTGAGAGGTTTGCCAGGAAAATGTTCTGATCATTAACAGCCAGACAGAGATTCTTTCTGTATTTGACTCTGGATGCATTGGGGGATGTTTTAATTGCACTGTTCTATAAAAAACGAAACATATAATAGATTGTACTGCCATCAAGGACTATAATAAATAACATGTACAGGCTACATCATACAAAATGCCAAGGAACAGTAAACTCATTAGACTGTATATATCAAAGAGAGATGCAGGAGATACTATACTGTGCTATAAAACTAATGACGCTTAAGCTTCAGGGCCCCTAATCACGAAGCAACTTTTTTTTTTTGCCAATTTTCTAGTGCATTTTTGCAGTGTTATTAAAATAAGATTATTTTAGTGATAGAATCATAAGCCAATGGGTTGCAGTACTTGATATTGACCTTAAAATATGCTCTACGCAGGGGGATTTCCGAGTATGTAGAAACCCCCTCTGATCAGTTCTGGCTGGCAGACATTCTGGCCCTGATTCACATACTAAAGCTGGCCATACACTAGAGAGATTATTGGATATATCTTTCAATAATTGTGTTATCAGCTGAAATATAGCTCTAGTGTATGGTAACGATTTTTTGCCCGTGCATGCGATAATTGTCCCAAAACCTCTTTTGTCTGATGATTTTATTGTTTGAAATGTTTGATTTAAATCGTGTCAAACCATGCGATCAAATGTAATATCGCACAGTGTATGGGCATTTCACAATAATCGTGTAATTGTCAGGACAGCCCCTTCTGTAAATACAGAAATAAAAATCGAATGATGTGTGTAATTTATCGGCAGGTGTGTGGGAAAATGCAATTTTAAAGGATGATAACAATGGTGGAGAAATCAGGTTTTTCCATCCGTTTTCGGATGATTATCGTTTAAAATCAGTGCGGTGTATGGCACCGATATCGTTTGGCACTCTAGCGGAAAAATCGTAAGGATTTTCAAGGATTTCACGGGATTCTCGATA
This sequence comes from Limnodynastes dumerilii, assembly GCA_011038615.1. Lineage (NCBI taxonomy): Eukaryota > Metazoa > Chordata > Amphibia > Anura > Limnodynastidae > Limnodynastes > Limnodynastes dumerilii. The sequence continues at coordinate 63,280 of WWET01001551.1, read as the reverse complement.
ATCGCTCTAGTGTATGACCAGTCAGCCTGACTATGTAATCTATGTAGCCCTTAGCCACGGCAGACTATGGGGGAAGTTAGGTGGGGTGGGTGGAGGGATGTAGATTAGCCGGGAAGGGGGTGGGGAGGCTTTCTCTGTGTGTATTTCCTTCTTAAGAAAATGCACATGGTAAGTTAAGGTAGCCTATGGCATTTTTAAGTACAATTAGTTTGTGAAATAGTTTATCTTTAGCCATTGTTAATTCTGTATAAATGAGTTTTCTACTCACAAGAAAAACAATTCAAAATCCTTTAAAATATAGTTGAACCTAATTGCAACACAGACTAGAAAGTCTAATTTTTAATTCTCACCCATCTCTTAACACAGAGAGGTTGATGCAGAGATTGAAGTTGATACAGAGCTACGCTTACACCTATTCTGTGAGGGTGTACAACGGAAGCGCACACAAAAAAGTGCATGCAAAGTGGCTGGGCCTCTTGCTGCT
>WWET01001551.1:32537-61601 GCA_011038615.1 Limnodynastes dumerilii | reverse complement strand
CAATCGCAGTGATTTTCAATAGAAATCCAACGTGATTAACCCTTTAGCAAATCACAGCAAGTCGCGAGAGATTGGAAAAAACCTAAGTGCTGCATGGCTGAAAGCCTTAGCCATGCTGTACTGATAGAACTACAAGGCTCAGCATTGCTTAGCCTTGTAATAATATCAGCGGCAGCATGGTTAGGCTTCTAACCATGCGTGGCTGCATGTAGGGTGTGTAAAAAAATAAGTACATTCAGCAATAAACATACATTAACCCTTTACACTAAGTATGCATGTAAAAAATAAATATTCCCTAACTAACAATGTTCCCTATTGTGTGCACTTACCTCGGGTGGTCATCTCTCCTATTCTAAGTGTAATGTATGCAGTGTGTGTTGTTAAAATTTGTTTTGCTGACATCTCTCTGGGGAAGCGCTGCTGGATGTGATGAATCTTCTGGACTTGATTGGAGTCTGGGTTCTCGTTGCTTGAAGTCCTGGTCCGGTTCTCAGGGGGTCTTCTCCAGTTGCCACGACGGGGACACCTCCTTTTCCTCTGCGATGCTGCTCCTAATGACCATTTGGTCGCTAGGGGGCAGTGTTTTATATAAGAGATGACGTCAGTTACACTGGTCCTCTAATGTTTCTGACGTCATCTCTTCTATAAAACACTGCCCCCTAGTGACCTAATCGTCATTAGGAGTAGCCCGGATGAAGAACAGGAGGTTCCCAGCGTCGTGGCAACAGGAGAAGATCCAGAGAACCGGAGCAGACACTTCAAGCAAGCTGAACCCAGAAGAACACAGACTACAATGAAGAAAAGAACTCTTCCCAAGATGCTGACATCAAACGGTGAGTGCACAAACCTTTTATTCATTTTATTACACACGATACACTACATTAAATTACACTTAGATTAGGAGAGATGACCACCGGAGGTAAGTGCACACATTTAGGGAACATTGTTAGTTAGGGAATATTTATTTTTTACATGCATACTTTATTAAATGATTTGAGGGGTTAATGTATGTTTTGCGCTTTGTGTTTTTTTTTTCACACACTACACGCAGCACTGCATGGTTAGAAGTTTTACCTTGTTGTGCTGATAGAACTACAAGGGACAGCTTTGCTGATCCTTGTAGTTCGATCAGTACAGCATGGCTAAGGCTTTCAGCCATGCAGCACTTAGGTTTTTTTCAATCTCACGCGATTTGCTGCGATTTGTTAAAGGGCTAATCGCGATGGTTTTCTATTGAAAATCACCGCGATTTAGCACTTTAAAAATTGCGGAGCATCGCCTGTGATTGAAAAAATCGCTGCAAAATCACGTCTTAATGAATTTGACATTTTTTTTTAAATCGTGGCTGTATCGCCGTGATGGGCTGCGATGTGAAATCGCAGCCCAAAATCATTTTTAATGAATGAGGCCCCTAATCTCTTAAGGACCGGATTCACAGATGCGTGTTTACTACGTGAGCATTTTTACGCACGAACGTAGCAAGGCAACTCCCATGACACCCCCCTAGTATGGACGGGTTTTCGGTGACTTTCGTCTCCATAGGACACCCTTAATGTGCGTACTTACGTGCGTATGTTTCTTACGTACGTGTGTATCTTACTAACTGCACCCTCAAAAGCCCATTTTTTCTTAACGTACGGAAAAACAACCACGCCCCTCCGTACGTGTGTCCCTAAGAGTGATACACAAGTCCGTGCCTAAAGTACTTACTACGTAATCCCACACAAAAACGTATCTGTGAATATGGCCCTTAATGAGCCAAATGTAGCCCACCAGGTCAGTCATAAATTAACAGATTAATTATACCAAAGGCTGCAGGCATCTGCAATCATTGGTATAATCAATCTGTAAATTTATGTAAGTGGGGTGTTTTGTTGGGAGGGCACATTACGTGTGTTTTATCCCTGCGGAATACTAAATTGTAAGTAAAGGATTGGACAAGCCCTTACTGTACAATTTAAATGCTTATGCTCATGCCCCCATGCTTACCTCCTAGGCATGGGGGGTGGGTACCCCCCTGTGTGGAGTGTGGGTCCCTGTTGCGAGCGGCCCTCTTTCAAATGACCAGTTCCAAACGATCGCTTATGCATAGCAATCAATCCCAAGAGCACTGAACACAGTGCTCTGAAAGATAAGCAACCCCACTCCCTAACACTAAGTCTCCCCCCCTGCAGCCTAACCCTAAGTCTTCCACCCGCACAGCCTAACCCTAAGGTGGTTCGGCGCTTCTGAAAATGAACGCTAAACCCCCCCCCACACAGCCTAACGCTAAGTCTCCACCCTCGCATCCTAACCCTAAATCCCACCACAGGCAAGCCTAACTCTAAGTCTCCCATCTGCAACCTGACCCTAAATCCCCCCCCCTGCAGCCTAACTCTAAGTCCCTAGAGAGGGTTACTCAGCTCTCTGGTGGTCCGGCGCTTCTAAAAATGAACGGGTGAGTATGTGAATAGCGAATCCCCCATTCATTTGAAATAGGGACAGCCAAAACGCAACTTTCGGCTGTCCCTATTTCGCAATGAGAAACATTGCAGCGGGGCAACGCCTATGTGTAGGATGTGCATGGAGTGCAGCATTGGTTTTGTTGCGGAGATAATGGCATGCGCAGGACCATTTTCCAGCTGATTTCTGTATTCAAACAAAAGTCTGCTAGAGGACTTAGTTGTGAATCTGGGCCCATATCCTCATAGAAAAGGGCTAGTATAACATTTAGGGGCTCCACTTAGAAATGAACGGTACATGGTATGCAGTACCCCAGGGCTTATGCCGGCCCTTATTGAGTTTGTGTGTAATCTTAGCCATTTAAAACTTTTAATGGAAATATAATCATGCTAGAGTTCATTGTAAGTCAGCCATGTCACACTCAAAACCCCTACTGGGCCAAAAAAGATTGTGTGGGCCGCAAGAATAAAAAGTCTCATATGCTATTTTTCTTCAGCTGCAAATAATTCCCCATTTATATGTCAACAGCCTCCCCATCTCCCAGTATTCCCCATCATGTTTCCAGCTCCCCAGTATTCCCAATTATATCTCCCCAGCTCCCAGTATCCCACATCATATGGCTCCATCTCCCTAGTATTCCCCATTCAGTAGTCTGCAGTCTCCCTTGTTTATACATAATCATGCTAGAGTTCATTGTAAGTCAGCCATGTCACACTCAAAACCCCTACTGGGCCAAAAAAGATTGTGTGGGCCGCAAGAATAAAAAGTCTCATATGCTATTTTTCTTCAGCTGCAAATAATTCCCCATTTATATGTCAACAGCCTCCCCAGCTCCCAGTATTCCCCATCATGTGTCTCCAGCTCCCCAGTATTCCCAATTATATCTCCCCAGCTCCCAGTATCCCCCATCATATGTCTCCAGCTCCTAGTATCCCACATCATATGTCTCCATCTCCCCAGTACTTCCCATTCTTATGACTTGAGATTCCCAGCATTCTCCATCCATATGGCTCCATCTCCCTGGTATTCCCCATTCAGTACTCTGCAGTCTCCCTTGTATATACCTTACTTATCTTTGATGCCTTCCGTCTATATCCCTCCTCTGCGGTGTGCACCGTCTTCCAGCTGTGTGATGCTGGCCTTAAAGCAATCTGTTTCCAGCTGTTGGTTGATGCAGCAGTTATACAGGACAGCTGAAAAGGACTTTGCTATGAGCTGTCCTGTCTATCAGCCATGGCAGCTGATAGCAGGGCCTTTTCAGCAACGATCACCGGACCTCCCTGTGTGAGATGGGGCCGCAAAATAAAAGCTTCTAGGCTTCGAGTTTGACATGCTTGTTGTAAGTAATAATTGACTTATTAAAATTGCATGTACCAAAACCTAACATCATGTACATTTCCCTATATAAATATATTAGTACATTTACTTGTTTTAAATAAAATAAAAACAAACTCTAAATCTACAAATAGACACACTGGAAAGATAAAACAAACTTGTGTGTCACAAAAAATTAGGAGGTCTTGTAAAATTAAGTTCCCTTAAAGTGGCATCATTATGTGACTGTCTCGAGGGAGATGATTGCTGTAGGGCACAGTTTGTGACTCAGTTTATATTTGTGGTAATTTATATAATTTGCCAATAGAGGAATACAGCCACTGTAATTGGGGTGGATTGAAGTAATTAGGATCCATGATAGATAGTTTGGTTGATTAAATAAAATTGAACAGCAAGGCTGCATTTTAATTCCCTCAGTAGCTCCCTTCACATTAGTGAAATGTTATTTGGCTGCTTGTTAAATAAAGCTATCTTTTACCTTCCAACCCAAGAATTTTAAATAGTTTATAATCTATCCTTTATAAAAAAAATATACATATATTTTAATGATTTTTAACTTACAAATAAATGTATTAGTTTTTATATTCTTCCAATAGAGAAGGTCATGAGCAATAGATATGCCTTATATACCCCGTATACTTTGTCACATTAAAGTTCTAAAAGGTATTTACACCATGATCTTCATTCACATTCTACTGTGTAAGAACATGCAGCCATGATGGATTTATTTGGAAATTATTCCCAAGAATCACAAAGAAATAATAACTAAAGTGCACAAAAATTTGTCAATCAGACAAAATGTGCCATTAAGCCCCACCCCCACTGATCAGTTGTACACCATTGGTACACCCCCTGCAGGACCTCCTCTACAGGAGAATTTTTAAAAATTACCATACCTTCATTTACTTTTTAGTTGTGTGGGCTGATCCACCTAACCCAAATCTAGAATGCAGCATTGGAGTAGCTTACTACTTATGTATTATTGAATGTGGAGGAATAAATACTACAGTAATGCTCAGTTAAACCTTTCCCAAAATCAGGAAAAAGACTCATCCTGCGAATTGCATCGATGATGTGAGCTCTGCATGGTCAGCAGCTGCTAAATGGTAAATAAACAAAGTTTTAATGATTGTACTAATGGGTTCATTCTAGTTTTCCCATGCCATGGAATAAGCGTCATGGCGTAAAAAGATTTATCTAAGCCCAACTGTACTTTAAAAAGTCTATTGGAGAAAAAAGTCACTTTGGGCGACAATAGAAACAAAGGAGGTTATTTATCATACTAGGATAATTTATAGACAACCAGGACAAGATGTGGAAATGGACAAAGCCATACTGTAAGACATTACTAATATGAAATTAAAAGAAGAGGTAATAATCATAGGAGCGTCCTTAAAGTAACTGGTGAGAAAACCCACTCACAAAGGGCTGGATAAAGACCTTGTTAAGTGCATGAACTTAGTTACTCCTGGGCTAAACCATGTTGATTGCAGGGGAGTCATATTTCATCTGTTGCAAACAGTATTAGTGTTGAGAGGTGATGTTTCCTATCTCAAGTCTAAATAACAGTGTGATAGTAACGCTGGTCAGTATATGTGTGCAGTAAGCAATTCAAAGATATATCCCTGCATGCACAGAATACAAATAGCTTGACTCCCCCTAAAATCAACATGGTTTAGCCCTTGAGTAACTAAGTTCTTGCACTTAACAAGGTCTGGATCCAGCCCAAAGATACAATCTTTGATTTAGTGCTTATAAAGGGTACAAGAATCTTAAAAGTGTGGGTGAGAACCTTGGATACAGTGGTCACCAACAAGTATAAAGTCAGAAAGAGACTCATACTGTAGCACAAACTTGGGACAAAGGCATTTTTAGATATATAAATAATAGGCAAAAAAAACTAAAGAAGGTAAAGTAAGACTAAAAGCCAAGAGTTATTGATGCTAAGGTAGTATTTACAAGTATTTCCACTGAGGAGCAGGTTTTAACAGAACTCTTTAAGCTGAAAAAAGATAAATGAATGGAGCCAGACGGGATACATCCTAGAATACTAAAAAAAAACTTAAAGTGGTGCTGGCAAAACCATTAACAGAATTATTCAACCAGTCACAAGTAACAGGAGTAATTCCAGTAGGCTGGAAAAAGCTATTGAAGTCCCTCAGCATAAAAGTGGAAGTATGGAAGAATATGGCAAATACCGACCAGTGGGCATTAATATGGGTACACACTTGTCCTATACTCTTCAGATCTAACTCCCGACCAGACTGTTTACTTAATCGAACAGAAGACTAAATTCACAAAGTATGATTTTATAGCAGACCTTTGAAGCATCTGTTGAAATTATCTTGAAAGGATCTTGTTATATACAAACTCTTGCAATCCTAGTCAGATTTCCTGTCACACACACAAAAATACTACAAGACACTAGAATTGGGAGAAGATTTGGATAAAGCAGTTGTGGGACATACAAGTATAGACTGGTAAATTGTATGTGTGATTGCCGATCAGATCGGCTAAATTTCTATATAGTTTTAAAAATCATTTGAATTGACCAGGCAACCAGGATTGCATGCTTGAAGGTTGTTAATGTACACACTTATCCACACTTGATAGTGGTCAGAGGTCAGATTGGACATAAATTGCATAAGTGTGTACACAACTTTACATCAATAATAGGGCTATTGATAGAAACCTTTATAAAGAAACAATTTGTAAAATACATTAAGCCAAAAACTTACAGGATCCCAAGCAGCAGAGATTTACTGGAGGGAGATCATGTCAAACAAATTTTATTGACCTATTTGACTTGGTCAAGTAGTAGTACCACTGCAGGATGGTAAATAAACTGGAAATCTTGGATTAAAATATGGTTGAGTGGAAACGTTATTGGTTGCAGGATAGACAATAGAGGGTTGTAGTTAATGAAATTTATTCTGGGGATGAAAGGGTTACCAGTAGAGATACCCAGGGATCTGTACTTGGACCAGTGCTATTTAATATCTTTATTGGCGATATTACATATGTTATTTAGGTATTGCAGACAATATAAAGAAAAATGCAAAATGATGCACTTGGGACTTATAATCAGTTCGACATAGCATTAATGGCACTACTTTGGAAACTACTGGGCCAGACCTCTATACATACTTATACGCATGATGGACTGGGCTTCCTATGTATCGTACAGTAAGGGTTGGGTTTCGGATTAAGTTGTCTGAACATTAAAGGTAAGGTAGGACTCGGGACACGTGAGTGACCAGAATTACACTCACGTACGGAACATAGTAGTGGCTGAGTGTACAGATCACCTACATATGTTTGAGTTCCGCTTCTTAATCTGAATTTGGCTCTTAGTGATGTATTTATGTCCAAAAGGACATAAATACATTAAAGACTATGGGCCAGATAAAGAGAGTGAAAATTAGAGGAAATTTACACCTGGACATAACTATGTTGATTTTAAGGCAGTCAAATTTCATCTGTTGCAAACTATTTTATAGTTGAAAGATGATCTTTTCCAACCCAAGTCTAAATGTAAAAAGCGAAGCTGATCAGTATCTATGTGCAATAAGCAAAAGCAAAGTATTCTCCCTGAATGCATAGAATAACATCAATTTGAATGTCACTGAGATCAACATGGTTTTTCCCAGGTGTAACTCTCCTCTCTTATTTTCAAATTTTGAATCTGTTCCTATGTCAAGAAGACCAACTTTGGTGCATGGCCGGTATCACACAACATACAAGAAAGAGAGGCGAGGAACTAATATTGTATGTCATGGAGCAGAAAAGAGATAGGAAACATATGATGTTGGCTTTTAAATATATCTACAGTTTTACCAGGTTCAGAAGGAAGATATGTATTAGAACACGAGGGCATGAACTGGAAAGTGATAGGTTTAGAGTAAATGTGCAGAAATGTTATTTCAATAAAAGGGCAGCTGATAAGTGGAAGAGCCTCCTATTTGAGGAGGCACTCAAAAAAACTATTTAAATATTCTTGGGATTAATATAAGGATATCCTAAATTTTAAATTAAATGGAGGGGCAAATACGGTCTGTGGTCAGCATAATTTATATTTTTAATTGGGGAGGATAGATAGGCCAAGCGGGTCTAATCTGCTGTTATATTCTATGTTTCCATGTTACTTCATTTATATAATTGTAGATGCATAAAAATGGCACAAATAAATCAATAAACATACAGTATTATAGAGTGGTATAAACAATTATTGCAATTGTGTACTGCTTTGTAATACTGTCTGACTCTCATTTTCAGATATTTATCTTAATTGCTATTAAAATGAATTTACTTGCACTCTACTGCTATTACCATATTTAATATCTATGCTTCTAACAGTTACTTCCATAAATATCAATGGGAGAGTTTATTTCATTACCTGTCATGTGCTCATAAAACTTATTCTTGTGGCTTTGCCTTATAAGCAGTCGCATAAGCTGTATCCATTATCCTCAAGACGTCTAAATATAAATATGTACATTGTCCTAGCTGCTAACAAGTTCTACGCACAGATTAAAGGAACAAAATAGTAGTTACTTATCTCCTAGGATTTCTTGTGCTGTCAGCAGAATGGGTCTACACAGATAATGGTCTTCATGAAATGCATTTTATGACCCCAGCATGTGCCACTTGGAAATGGAAATAACTGGCAAGTATGGAATAACGGGCCAGAATCAGAATTCCGTACACACTGCGTCGGTAACTTCTCCGCAGTGGAAGTGCAATGCGGCAGTGCGATCCTAAATCATGTATGTGTAAGGGGACATATGACACTTTCGTACCCTGGACCCTGCCTTCATATTTACGCCCCAACCCACGTAAAATGTATCTGGTGCATAATGAAGGATCATATGTAAGTGATTAACCAAGTCCTTACTGTATGATTAAAGTACCTCCCCCTGCACACCATGCATACACACTGTAAACATTGTGGGTCATCCCACCCTGGCATCGGAAAAGCTTAGAACACGGAATCCAGCATTGTTTCTAGGACATTCCGATATGTAACCGCCATGTGCGGGTATGTGAATAATGCACGCATGGAGTACTTATGCATTATGCATTCAGAATGCGTAAATTGGTTGTTTTCTGGATTCAGTCCAATGCCTCTTAATGTAGCCTATTTGCTGTCATCTGCTTACATAATGATGAATAAACATGTAACAGTCAGGATGGATTTCCGTCACTGGGAAACCTCCTTTGTTTTATTTCGTAAACTCATGTGATGTGAATCTGGCCCTGACACAGGAAATCCCTGAGTATTACATGTAAACGTTATTTATTACTGCCAGTAAAGTAATAGGCTAGCTGCTTAGGTGTCCTGACGAGATTGATCAGAGCCCCAGCAATTCAGCACAGAGTCTGCAGCCTGCCTATAGGCTAACTGCATGGGTTTCCTGCCATATTTCTAATATCTGGATCTTTCCACAGCAGAAAATCGTTCCGTTTATCAGGCCACCTCCTGCTGGGATCAAAAGTCAATGAAGTGTGTGCCCATCTTAAGTGCCTTATTAACCCTTACTCTCAAGTGAAGTAAAAGTGTGGCATACTTCCTATTCAATGAACATTTCCTGTGGACAATTCCTGATCACTCTGCAGTCACACCAATTTCTTGATGGGTGTTGCAAAGCCAGGACAATTGTTCCATTTGAAATAGCTTTCCCATAGTTACAGCAGTGATTTGTACAGATAAGCATCACATTTGACAATCAAAACACTATTTGCAAGGATAAATAAAAACATGCTAACAGAATTATGTAAACATTCTGAAACCAAACCAATTTGCAAGAAATCCATTTTTTTCCACCTGTTTAATAATAAATGTATTAAATACTGGAAAATTAGTATTGCAAGTTTATATAGATTACATATAGTATAAATTCATATATTTCAGCTACCTGATCATAATGACATTTTTATAACTATATGTTATAGGCTTGCTTTAAAATAGATCTGACCTGAATTGCATTGTAAGGTTAAATTACTAAAGGCCCCTTCTGTGTGGACACTCTCACTGGTTACAGCCTTTCTTGCACATGCCCACAAGAGAGAGGATAGAAGCTGCATTGGTAAAAAGTAAATGCTGAAGTTCCACACTGTAGGATTGTTGTGATGAATAACAATTTTGACAGGCATGGATCCTTGTTTTCCTTTGTGGTTTGTTAAACAGATCCAAATATCCTGGGGGTAGATTTATCAATATTCTCAAAAGGAAAAGGGGAGATGTTGCCCATAGCAACCATTCAGATTCTAGCTGATATTTTATAGTATGCAATAGGAAAGTGAGACCTAAGGCCAGATTTACTAAGCTGTGGGTTTGTTAAAGTGGAGATAATACCCATATCAACCAATTAGCTACTAGCTGACATTCTCTATTATGTAATAGGAAAGTGAGAGCTATAATCTCATTTGTTGCTATGGACAACATCTCCACTTTTTCAAACCTGCAGCTTAGTAATTCTGGCCCCTAGAATCTGATTGGTTGCTATGGGCAACATCTTCATTTTTCCTTTTGAGAAGTTTAGTAAATGTAGCCCCTGGGGTCAACCGAGTAACCATGAACATTTCTACTTCCATGGGAACAGAGTGTCACGATTCTTGCTATGTTCATTACACATTATGTTTTGTTTACATTTCTGATCACATGACTCTCCCCAGTTCTTGCACTTCTTGGTGTTCACTTTCTGCTGCAGGCATTCTAGCACACGTGTGGCTTTTTTCCTTGCTGGACTCTTTGCTCAGCTCCCTGTTTAATCCCTCGCTCTCAGCATTCTCCTGTCAGAGCAACAGGTACACTTAGCCTGCTGATATGTGTCCTCGAGCTTGCTCGTGTGTTCTGGCTCCATGGTTCCAGGTCGTGATTTACTCCTTAGTTCCAGAATCAATCGTGTCCAGTGTTCTCCATTGGTGATCCTTGTTACTATCACTGTCGGTTCTCAGTCATTGTTTTCCTGTATTTCTGGTTCCAGCTCTGCCGTGAAACCATTTAGAGTTAATTTAGAGTATAGGCTGCGCTAAAACACTGCAGCCACAAAAGGATATATGAGGACCCTACAGCCTCAAGGTAAACAAGATAAAACGAAAAAAAAAGGTATCCCTTTGATAGCGCTGTGCAACTATGCATTAAATAAATAAATAAATAAATACTGTTATATATAAACAAACTTAAAAGTAAGGCCAGGCGTGCATAAATAAAAAATCAAATATAACAAAATACTAAACGAACTGTCCTTATTAAAATTGCTCCAGAATGTCCATATCAGGGGGAACTTTAGGATGAGGCTGCCGGATCAAGACTTCTGTGCTGTGGACTCAGTCTTTAATCACCATATCTTATTAGTTCAGCATCAGCATGTGGCTTGTTCAGAGGGCCGTGACCTGCGACCTGCCACCTGCCTGCAGCCAAATCCATCCCCACCATCCGGGGTTCTGGTGAAAACCAGGCTTGTGGTTAGACTACATGCCTCTGGATCGGCATGGTCCATTTACGGACTGCCGTTAAAACTGGATAGTAACACATAGTTAGTATGGGTGATAAGGTGCTGATAAGAAGGGTTTTGTGTGATAGATCTAGTAAGCTTTAATTTTGTGGTTGTACACAGCAAACAAGTACATAAATCATGGGAATTTCTACCAGTGAAACAACAATTATCATATTTGCTAACACTGCCTATAATATCAACTCTCTATCAGATGGGGATTTTGTGTCATTACTGGTCATGGTAACAGCTAAAGCACTGATTATGTTCATCCCTGTATAAAGAGGCTTTTATTAATGAGTATTCACATAAGCTCTACCCATTGTGCTTATGCAGTACAAATAAAAGTATTAACTATGATTAACCCAATGTACTAATTACAGGAATAAAACACTGATTGCTACAAAAGCCACCAAGGATCCCCATCTTAAAAGATTTTTCTGAAGTTTTGAAGAAAAAATATGAGTTAAGATGTTTCATGAGAAAAATTACATTTTGCAAAGTATTAACAGGCGCAATAATTTGTAAAAACAACCAGCTGGAAACGTGTTACAAATCTGTGGTCTAGTCATGGCTGACCAACAGAGTGAGAATGAAACTCTACAAAGAGAAAGTCAAATGTTGAAGGATCCACTGGCTCTGCTCAGTGTTTGTGTGAGAGGTAAATATAAACATCAGGAGGAGATGGAAGAGAAGTTGTATAACTATCTGAATGATGTGGTAAACAAAATACTCAGAAAGAGAAGGGGAAATGGTAGTGTTAATCTCTTATATGTTAAGATGCTAATACAGAAAGGGGAGTGGGATGCTCTTAGTAATGCAGTAAGCAAAATAAGCATTGCAGGGGGCATTGAACTGGAGAGGTGCCCTCCTCTCTTTATGACACCGACCCCATGCTTACTTAGCCTGTCAGAGCAATAAGAGCCCCTGACAATTTTTAACATTGACGGCCATTCACTATAAGATAGGCAGGCTGAGTCAGCATTGCAGTGTTGGCACTGATTCCCCATGTCTACTCCCTCTCCCATCCCATGATTTGTGCTCACAATTTGATACTGGCATGACCTTAAGTCACATCAGCGTCATTTACAACAGAAACTGCCGCAAAGGAGAGAAGCCTAGGGAAGACAGCAAAGGTAAGCAAAGTATCAGAGCTTGTGATTGGAACTTTGTACCCAGCGCATGATAACAATAGTGGGGAGAAGCACTGAGACAATGGAAGAATGGAACGCAGCACTTGGGATTGCTAATGCTTTCTTTTCAATCCCTTTTGCTGCTGAGCCATAGGATTAGTTTGTTTTTGCAAGGGATGGAAGGCGATACACTCCGACTATTCTTCCACAGGGCTATGCTGATAGCCCCGCAATCCTCTATGGACTGGGGTTGTATGTGACCTTGCTAAGGTCATTACACAGACTGTCAATTATATTAATGATATCTGCTTTCTGAAGCAACAAAGGTACAAATGACACAAGAATTTGATTGTATGCTGAATAGAAGTTGAACGTTTAACACAAACTTTATAGATTGGTTTGGTCAAGAACAATGCATACAATACTACAACTAGTTTTGAAAACCATTCAGCATATGAAGGCTCTAACTACAATAAAAGAAGTTTAATAGATTATTGAAATAATAGGATACTGGAAAGCATTTATTCAACACCTTGGACTGATTCTCAGAGCCATTATAAAGTAACTCAAAAGAAAGCATTTGTGAGGTCCACTGAGCCAGAGAATATCTTTCAAGCCAAGCAAGCAATACAGGCCCATAATACATTAGGTCCTTTACATCCCAATCAATCCTACCTCTAACAGAGGAATGTCATGGGGATTTCAGTGGATGTCATAAACACCAGGCGAAAGCAAAATTGCTATTGGATGTTGGGACAAACAGTTCTTTTCAGCCCAGAGAAGATACCACCATTAGAAAAATAGAGTTCTGGACACTTACTTCTCTGCACAGTTTTGAATACAGATCCATTGCCACTGCCCACTCTTCATCATCTACATGCCTATGCCGCCACCCTTGCGGGGATTAAGTATGATGATCTGGAGTGATGCGCCAGCAGACGCACCTCCTAGTCAGATGGATTTCCTAGACGTCGAGTGTCGGATGCAAATCTGGATCAGGCCCATATTGCTGAATGAGGAGTTATCACAAGGTTAAAGCAGTTCCGAGCACACGGTACAGCGCTGATTGTCATTAGTGACAGAGGTGTCTGCTTGAGCAGATGTCTGTGGTTGCAACATCTTTTTTTTTACTACAGAAGTTTGCATGAAGCATTAATTAAGGGCAAACAAGTCGTTTGAGGGAGTTATTATGTCAATAGAAAAACACCTGCAAGGAAAAATGCATCAGAGTTCTTTAAGACTCGATCATGTCCCTGTTTCTGCAGCTTCTGTTTAAAACTTTATTTTTGGCTTTTAACCATATTCCATATTCAGCAGAGTGGACACATACAGTAATTATCTAAGGATAAGCAACACAGACAATCATCTTACCTTGATTCCCGGCAAGCAATTACACAGCACACTATAAACTATTGTGCTCTCCGATTAAATTAGGTGTTGGAGCATCTGGCTCACACTGACCAGAGTTCAGTAACCAACTTATGGGAAGATCTCTATACTACAAAAGCCATAATCACATTTGGCATTACAGCACACAGTTCATGCTAATCACATCATATTGGCCATCAAATTGGAGGATTCCCTTGAATTACAAACTAGCCACATGTCTATGCACTTCAAGCTGGACAAATAATGATAAGCTTAACAGACATTACTACAGTGTATCCTTTGCATTTGACTAGCATTTACTTAAGTAGTCAGCTTTGTGTATAGGAGAAACGGATATTACTAACAACAATGCACATTTAGAAGTTGCTGCTATATTTCATAAGACCACCGTTGGGTCCCCATCTGTATTGCATTTTAAGAGATTGCAGAGTAAGTCAAATTGTTTTCAATCTGCTCATCTTTAATAATAATGGGGTAGATCCAGAACTACGTTTTCCGTACGTTTATTCGCGTAGCGTATTTTCGTGTGCGTAAATTCGTTACACTCCCCTCGGCACACCCTTGAACATACGTATTTTGTCAAGATACGCTTTCCAAACCCTACCTTAACTTTTGCCAACGTAACCGGAGTCATACGCACACGTACGTATGGGCAACACGAATTTACACAGCTAAGTACGCCCATACTGTACACTTTAAATACAACCCCCGCCTACTTAACGTATTTCAGACGTATTTTGGACTCACGTAAAATTGGCACGCCCACACGTAAGTATTTACGTGACACATATGTGAATGGCCCATACGTTTACAATTATGCTACGCTATTGAGCGTATTTTCTATGGTGCGCATGCGCAGTACTTAAAAATAGGCGATTTTACGTCTCCGCCACGCGTAAATTCTCTCAGAAGTGTTGTTGCTCTGACCTCAGGCTGCTGCAGTCTGTCCACCACAGCTTCGCTATTTGGAACGGGTCTAAATAAGTATCCATTGTCAATAGCAATTCACTTAGGGGCTGATTCAGAGATGCGATTGCGAAAAGATTGCAAATATACGCATCTAAGGTTAAGATCTTAGCAGGTTCCAGCCCACTGCATAAAGGGTCACTCCCCTTGCAAACAGCGGTGGATCTTAAACTTAGACCACCATTGACTAGCCCTAACTCTACGCTGTCATTTGGGATCTTAAGTGACGTAGTAGCGTTCATTTAAGATCCTAAGTGTCAGCCCGCGCCCCCTTTCCCTCATTTTGCTCCGTCAGGCATCAAATCTCCTGTGCTCTGGAACTGATCCAGTAATATCAACGTGGCTCGTTTGTGCATATACAATTAAATTTTAGTTGGGCCGATCACCTGAATAATCTTCCTGATAATTGTACAGTGTGTACTCAACTTTATTCTAAAACAGATAAACATAAATATTTTTAAAGCTGTGAACTTTACAAAGGCTTAAATGCAGATATCACACGCTGCACAGAATATCCAGACTCATCTCTAAATTACAGTATTAAAAACAAACAGCAGTATTTATGGTATTTGTGTGCTACAAGCAAAAGAATGTATTATTTTCCCTGCATGAAAAAATTCCCTTAATGCCATTTTTATCGCAACAAAATTTCTCCAAGAGCAAATTCACCCCATGAAGTCTATTTAATAAGTGGAGAGAGACGCAAACTATGAAGAAAATAGTTGTCTCCATCTCAGCTTTCTTTGATTTAACATAACACCAGCACCATTGAACTCAATGATTATGCTAGTGCTTGTCAGAAGCCAACCGTGCCCCTTATTTGATTATGAGGATAGCATAATCCAAAGTTTAAAAAGCAGAGAAGAGTTTGCTCTCAAAAACCTGATAGTGATCCTATAATAGATTCTAGACCGTGTCCAGACATTGGCTCTCAATACACGCTGGTCTGTGATAATCGGATGTGTGTGAATCCACTAACCAGTCCCCTCTAAGCCTAGTGCTTAGAGCAATAAGGACTGCTGATGGGGGCGGGGTGTTGATGGGGGTGCCTTGGGCTGGATCCAGACTTAGTTAAGTGCTTGAACTTAGTTACTCCTGGGCTAAACCATGTTGATTTCAGGGTGAGTCAAGTTAATTGTATTCTTTGCATGCAGGGATATATCTTTGAATTGCTTACTGCACACAGATACTGACCAGCTTTACTATTACACTGTTATTTAGACTTGGGATAGGAAACATCACCTCTCAACTCTAATACTGTTTGCAACAGATGAAATATGACTCCCCTGCAATCAACATGGTTTAGCCCAGGAGTAACTCATTTCAAGCACTTAACTAGGTCTGGATCCAGCCCCTTGTGTCTATATAAGTAGTGTACCCTGATGTCTAAATGAATAGCACATGGTGTCTTATGTCATAATATCACTGTGCTTCTATGGCAAAGATCTGACACTACAACCTAACAGGGAGAGTCAGTCAGCTGCTGTCAGATAAGGAAAATCTCCTATAAGGACAAATGTATTTAATGTAGGTGGTATTTATTTTAAAGCTTTTTACCAGGAAATACATTTTAAGGGGGGTAGTGCAATTGGCAATAACAAGGGACCAGATTCACACTTAAGAAGCTTTGTCGTCTTAAGTGCGGTGAAATAAGAAATGAGCTGCTACACATGCGTAGTAGCTCATTTACACAATCTACGTGCCATTTAGATATGTAGAGTCACTACATGCGGTCTTTAAAGTCCGCTTGTAGAAGCTTAATCAGGAGGAGGCGTGCCAAGGCAGCCTCGGGGAGGAGGTGGTTGGGACGAGGTATGTAGAGTAGCCAGAATGGGTGGTGGGAGGGCGGGAAGAGTCTTTCTTAAGAAGGAAAATACGCACGTAAGATAAGGTAACCCTATGGCATTCTTAGGTTCCATTAGGTACCTAAAAATGGGAGGCAGGTTCAGGACAGGACGAGTGAGTTAGGTACAGTTCTGTCTGCACCTAACTCACTCTTAAGTGTTTATACTGTTCAGGGTGCTGAAAATGAAATGATATATTGCCCCCACTTTAAAAAAAATACTTACGCCCATGATTTTACGCTCCGATCTTACCGTAAGTTTTTCGGACCGTGCAAGCTTAAAATAGAGGTGAATCAGTATGCAGTCTGAACATTGCAATACCAAGCCACACCCACTTTTGAGTGCAACCCTGCCCCCTAGTTCAGAGCTGTCTTTTCACAAGTCTGGATACAACAGATTGTGTTCCAACTGGGTAGCAGAGATATGCGCAGAAGAAAAAAATAGATTGCACCAGAATTTAGTGATGAAGATAAACCTCAACTGGAAGGCAGAGCTTTTATTCTATACAACATGACCAATCTGTGAGTAATCTGATGTGAACAGAAGTCAACTCACTCAGTGTATCTCAGAATAATTTTGCACTGTGTATGCTCAGGAACAACGAACACAACTCAAGCTGCACCTGCTTCCGTTGTGAGGGACATGTCATTGGAGGAAAGCAGTGGAGGCATAGTCAGTGGAGTGCGAGGGCGTGCCTTTAGTGCATTTGCATTGCGACTGTAGGACTCCCACTCATCATCAGCAGCAGTGTCCCACTAGCCTGATCAGTCCTCTCTACTCACTATAGACCAGAGTCTCCCTCAATTCGGCCTATAGGCTAGCTTTAAATCAACTCTCCCTCACGTGAATCCCCACTTAGAAAAATCACAACACTGTATTGACACACACACCACCAACCCATTAGTAAATGCAGTGCTGCCTGGGTGACACTCTCGTAAAGCTCTCTCAATATTCTCCTTCTCACAGTCTGCTACTCCACAGCTCTTCTATACACCTCCTCTCCTCACTGGCTCTCTCTCTCTCTCTCTCTCTCTCTCTCTCTCATACTCTGCTCTTACTTCATCTCTGGAAATTCCTCCCAGTCAAAGAGATAGTAGGGGCGGAGTTCTGTTGCACCCTCTGGGCCAGATCCAGAGCTACGTTTTTACTACGCTGCGTTCTTACGCTAGCATACCTTCTATGCACTCCCCTCGGCACCCCCCCCTCATGTACGTATTTTAGGCGCCTTATGCTTTCCATACCCTACCTTAACTTTACGCTGCGTAACCACTATCGGACGTACTTCCCACATGTAACTACGCAGCTAAGCACGCCCATACTGTACGATTTAAATGCCTCACCCCGCCTTCGAAGCGTAAATACTGGTGGCGTATGGCTGGCACGCCCCTTCGTGGCGTAACATCTGCCGTGCGCATGCGCCGTAAGTACTAATGTGTGAATTTACGCTAGCAGCTAGCGTAAATTCACTTGCGAACGTTGTTCTGAATCTACCCCCTGTGGCTATACCAAATTTTTCGCCATAGACTGCATGGCTGAGGGCAACCTTGTTAGGGTTCCACTGGTTGCTTCGAAAATTACATTTGCCAAATACACACAGCCGACAACTAATTGTTGGCTGTGTCTATTTTTCGATAATGTCGCTATATAGAGTTTCTTTTTAAGTAATGAATGGGTAATTATTCAGAATCTATTTTTTGGAAACTTACACATTCATTCCATTTCTGACATAGGATCAGCCCCTTTAGCTCCCTCGTTTAAAAACACAAAACATCTCCCTTGTTATGTATTCTTTCACTTTCTTTTGATACTACTCCTTTCCTGAACTATTTCATAGTCCATGTATAAGCTTTCTGCAGTCAGGAGGGGCGTCTGAGAAAAACATTACGTCCTAAAATACTTCACCTAATGATATACTAGCTGAGTTTTTCTAGGAAGCTCTATTCCCCTGGGGACTGTAAAAAGCTTGATGTAAACAATGCGTAGAGCTTATAAAATATTAAATACATAAAATCCTACATTGCAATAGTACAATCTAGCGACTGAATCTGCACGCTGTACCTACATGTTAGCAGAGTCTTTATAAATAACCAATAGATACAGAGATAAGGATTCCAGACAGGGAATGTTACAAGAGAACTACAATACCTTCTACAAGGACTGGACCCGATGGTGAGCAAGGGGGTGTGACCGCTTCAAGACCCAAGGAGAGGGGGGCCCATGGCTGCCTTGAACCCATCACCCACAGAAGACATGCTAAAAGCTAGCAGCTCAGACAGTGCTCAGTGTTTTACATAGACAAGCGAGCGTATGACCGTTTTTTGCGTATTTTCGTACGAAAATACGCACTGCGCATGCTCAGTATGACAACTTCCGGTCAGCTGGACGACATGAGGGGATAGCGGTCGTATTGTGTGCGAAGTGTTCGCTCGAGGGGCGTGCGTTCAGTACGACGGTCGCCTGGGCGCTCGTTTTACTACACGGAGGCGGGGATAGCCATTTAAATTGTACAGTCTGGGCGTGCTAAGCCCGCACGCTCAGCGTATTATGTGCGAAAATTTGTACGGCCAACGGTAGTACCTAGTGTAGGGTATAGCCGCCGTAAGCAGGTACTTTTCAATGGGAGTGTCATGGGCGTGTATGTTTATACGCACGGGCGAACGTACGCATTCGCCCGTCGGACGGCACCGTCGTAGCTCTGGATCAGGCCCATAGTGAAGTCCAGCATGTAAACCTGAAGAGCCAAACATAGAGTCCGAGGGCCCTACAGTTTACCAAGTCATAATT
The DNA here is from genome assembly GCA_011038615.1 of Limnodynastes dumerilii. NCBI lineage: Eukaryota > Metazoa > Chordata > Amphibia > Anura > Limnodynastidae > Limnodynastes > Limnodynastes dumerilii. The sequence continues at coordinate 42,212 of WWET01001551.1, read as the reverse complement.
CCCTCTCTAGTCACTGTCCATCGGTCGCCATAGCACAAACCAGCTATTAAAGGTCTCCTCCCCAGCTCTAACTAACTAATTACACCCATGTCTACCACCTGTGTGAAATAGTGTGCGGAGGATTAACCTTGTCTGTAGCTGAAGGCTGCAGCCTCTTAGCAACATTATAAGTTTCTCTCTTTAGTCACCTGTGGCAAACTACTCTCATTTATTCACAGATTCGCTTTTGCGCGGAGTTTTGTGCGTATTTTTAGGATCGGAGTAACTGCGCATGCGTAATAACTTTATTTATGCTATTTATGTTGAAATTACGCACGGAAGTCCATAAGGCACGTACGTGTGAATCGCATTTGAGGACATACGTCCGGAGGGGGCGTGGTTGAAATCCGAACCAACAAAGTTATGTGACAGTGGGTGGGGGGGGCATTTAAATGACCATTTGAGGGCGCGGTTAGTTACATACGCACGTACATAAGTATTATACGCACGTAAATGCACACGTAGAGATAAGGGTGACCTATGGAGTCGTAAGTCACCAAAAACCCGTCCGTGTGAGGCAAGTGTCATGGGTGTTGCCTTGCAACGTGCGTGCGTATAATTGCGTACCTTTAACTAACGGATCTATGAATACGGCCCATTGTCACTATGACCTGGTTCAGAGCTGCGCTTCCATATGTTTTTCATGCACTTGCCCAGTGCGCAGTGCTGCCCACCCGTCTGTGTCTGCATCTGACTGCACTGCGCCTGTGTTTGCATCTGACTGCACTGCGCCTGTGTCTGCATCTGAGCATCTGACTGCACTGCGCCTGTGTCTGCATCTGACTGCACTGCGCCTGTGTCTGCATCTGACTTCACTGCGCCTGTGGGTCAGGGAGTTATACAATATTTAATGAGAAAAGGGGCGTTTTTCTCATTTACATTTTCTCAGTAGCAGTGAATAGGTCCTGCGCAAACATGAAAAGCTTATACCATCTCAGGGGATGGTATAAGTAATAGGCGCAGGTCCCATGTGGTTTATTTTTAATTTTTTAAGTTTTAAATAAAATCTCTGTATTAAAAAAATGTTTAGCATATTTTGATTTTATTTTTAATTTTTTACATATTTAATTTTTTTTTTTTTTTACATTTATAAGATGCAGGCATAGCAACTTTATACCGCTACTATGGTCTGGCGTTGATGTACCTGAATAAAAAAAAGTATTTAAATAGGTTTTTAAATGCTGTAAATGCAAACATAAAAACCCCCCCAATTTAAATACATAGGAGACTGGCAGGGCCTCATTTACTAAAGTCGATTTTGTTGAAATTGCCCAAAGTCCCGGGACTTTAGCTGCGACTTTGCCATTGCTGTATTCACTAAAGCTAAAGTCCTGGGACTTTGGGCTTTTCTAAAATCGACACGATCAACATCGCTGAAACATCGCTGCGATGTCTAGCCATAGCAAAGCGTAGCCTAAAATCGGCTTTAGTAAATGAGCTACGGTCAAGCTACGGTCTCTACCCATACGACTTCGACTGCGGGGGGGCGTCTGACCCATTTCCCTACGTTCTATTCAGAGTTGCGCGTTTCTGCAGAAATAAGCAACTCTGAATAGGACGTACAATGCTTACGCATTCAAATCTAGATCAGGTAATATATATACACTCACACCCACACACACACACACACACACACACACACATACACACACACACACACACGTACATTTTTGTCAAATTTTTCTCCACCATAACACCATTCTTTTCCCTCAAGCTCCACAGTGTAATCTATTACTCCAAATACAGCTTTAAAGGGAACGTTAAATCCTCTTGGACACAGTAACCTGCTGTAAACTCAAATGTATATTCAGACATTTTATAGAAAGAACATTGCTATATAGCTACATAGAGGGAGGAAAACACCTTGTTCCTTTATAATTTCTTATAAAATACCCTTTTTCATGACACCTTTATCCCTCAGTTCTCTATGTACCAAAAATCCTCAATTAAAGCACATAATGAAAGAATGTTAAAATTCCTTCTTGACACTATTAAGTTACAGATGGTGTGCAGGTGTCAGAGGAACACTTGAATACTCTCTCTGTCTCGCTCAGCTGTCATGGTTATAGTTTAATTATAAATTTAGTTCATACAGTCATTGCTGCTTGTTCTTAAATAAGCCCCTCATTTCCTCCCCTTTCTTTCAATGCATTAATTTGCACTCTGTTCCCTTTGCAAATTACTTTCCTCTCCCCCCCATGCAAAATAATCCTCTACCTCCCAGCACAATATCATATAATTGATGTTGACACTCACATGCTGTAATTCATTTCCTCTGTACATGTTCACATCAGTAGAAAAGGAAATACCCAGATCCACTTCACCGCAGACTTCTTGGAGAGTTAGTCAGAGACTGAGGAAGGAAGGAGAGCAAATATACAAAGAAACCAGCTGTTTTCCTAAGAGTTCTGCACTTTCTCCTTCCTGGCATTTAGCAAATCCAAAGCAACAGAAAAATCAATGGCCTCAGCTTTTCAATACAACGCTCCCTTCCTTAGATTTTGGTATGGGAATAATATACCCTCCAACATGACCTATTCCATTAGGTACAAAATACTCTGCTCCTCAGTTTCCAATTGTCAGTTACTATGGTAACACCTTTGTTGAAGAGACAAATAGTTTTTTTTAAATATCAGTTAATTCATTTAAACCAGGTGAGTGACAGTTGGAAGCTCAGGAGCGGATTAAATTGTACCTAATGGAATGGGTCATGTTGGAGGGTCTGGAATAATGGAGAAACTAAAGAAGCAGAGAAGAGCTAAAGCTGCACACACATGGTAAGGTGCAGAGCTGCCGGCAAAAGTTGTGGGGCCCAGGACACATCCGCGAGGCCCTGCCCCCTATGTGACATTATCGGTGACGACCTACATTAACAGCTGACCGGTGCGTTGGAAAATTCTTCCCTGTGCATTGGCCCACTAATGATGGCAGGCCCCATCAGTTCTGGGCCCAGGACAGTAGTCCGGGCTGAGTCTTACTGATGGCGGCACTGGTAAGACGAGTGTATGCTGGCATCCTGTCATATCTTCTTTCAAAAGCCTAACATACACAAAGCCAACATAGGGCTCCATTAACTATTAATACTGCTAATAGTGATTATTATGCCAGCCAAACTCACTTCTCCTCATGGTGAGCCTGGTAAGCATAAAAGTAATGATTACTAATACTCACCTTTCCAGCAAGGTCCCACGATGACCTGAAAGCTGGGCACCATCTTCAGAAACTTTCACCGCTATCTGAATCCCCGTTGATCTTCAGCCACTGATCTGCAGCATACACAGTAGCCTTTTTTTTAGGACTTTGAATATTTCTAAGCCCTGATGGAAAAAATTGCACATGCACACATGTTGCTGTTTGGTCTTAAAGATTTTCAGAGACGGGTCAGTCGGGATGGTTAGTTAAGTTTGGAATCTGATTTTTTTTTTTTTTCATATAAACAATATAGTGATTCCTGCGGGCAAAATATATATTATATATATGGGTGTGTAAGGTCGGTGCTAGGATATTTGTCGCTCGCCTCTCACTGAGTCTGCGCTGTAGTGCAGATTGGGTAGCCGCCGTCTCTACCCTCCGGCACTGAGCACAGCAGCCTTCCCACATAGCTCCATCTATGTTAATATCAGTCACTAGAATCCCTATATACATAGAAGAGAGGAAGGACCGTCCCCTCTTTTCATTGGTGAAAATGGCTGCTCCGGCCCTTGTCATTTTCACATATGAGAAGAGGGAAAGGCTCATCTTTTCTTCTATTCACCACTATTGTTGTGCTGCCTCTCCAGTCAAGCGCCTCAGCTGGCCCGCATTCTTAAGAATCGGGGATGTTGATCATCATAATTGTCATGGAGCTGCTTTTACATGGCGATCATAGCTTAGTAAATGCAATTAAATCCGATTTCAGATTAGAAAAGGAGGTTTTCATGTGAAAACGACCTTTATCTCCAAAAATTAAAGTTAACAACATTTATTGAATGGAGCCCATATTGTAGAAAAGACAGCCATTGGCTATATGGAAGCATGCGGAGAGATGGTGCAGGACTGAAGTTGGGGTAAGGTATGATTTATACTTTTATTTTGGGTCTGATGTTTATCAGTGTGTGTGTGTGTGTGTGTGTGTGAGAAAGGGGTTGGGGGGTGGGTGCTGAATTCAACATCCAGCACGTACAACACCTACAGGTAAGATGCAATATATTCCCATGTATAAACAGCACGGTCATATCATGTACTTTTGTATAATTCAATGTACCATGTGTTTGGGGGTTTTAAATCAGTGATCACCTAAAGAGTAACTTGATTCAATTCCTTTAACATAGAATTTGAGGTCATCACTGTCATTGGTGATCCCAAATCTAGTTTCTTAAACAGGGCAGTCTTACTAAACAGATACACAAAAGATTCCCACATACCAAGTGATGTTTTATGTTTAATGTAATTTTGTTAGTTAGAACGTCAGTGTAAAATATGTTTATATTATATGTTTTCTGGTTGATCAGGAAAACTAAGCCTCTCTTCTCCCTAGCCTGACCCTGATACTCCCTTCTCTACAGCCTAACCCTAAGATCCCCCCTCCCTGCAGCCTGACCCTAACCCTCCCCTTCTATGGCCCTAACCGTAACCCTCCCTTCATAAAGCCTAACCCTAACCCCACCCCAACATTAAAAGTCCCCGGAGAGGTTACTCACCTGTCCGGAGCTGATAGCAGCGGGCCTGTGGCAGGTGTGTCGGGTGCAGCGAAAATAAATGAGTGAGTATGTCGATCGACATACTCACCCGTTCATTAACAAAAATCTAAAATGGCTGCCTATTTCAAATAAAGACAGCTGAAAAGAAAGCAGTTCTTTTCCTATCCAGTAAAATCAGAAATGAGTCTGCAACCCCGGTCATCCCCCAAAAGCCTATCTAAATTTATCTTTAATTATCTTTATTTCTGTCTATCTACTTCTATAAAGATTTTTCTATGCATTAGCTAACTCTATTAATTCACCAACAGCCATAAATGTATAGATATTACACATTCAGAGTGTATTGCCAAAGCAATTATACCCCGTTTGAATATTCTATGCATTTATAAGTGTCCTTTCTGTGACACTATCTACATCATTTTCTTGATTTCCGGAGACAGAATCAGGTATTTGCATGCAACTCTAGTTACTCAGCTTCGGCAGCTTAGTTATTCCTCAAATCACCACTTGCCACATTCTCATCACCTATAAGAGCCACATCGTTATTCACGATGATTGTGAAGTGTACATGAAATGTAATCATGCATAGCTTCAGTGTAATTGCTCATCATCCAATGAACCCGTTCTGTTATAAACATGCTGCTTGGTTTACTTATGAGCTGGACAAAGCTGTGAGGTGCAGACATACACAGTTGTTGGACTGATCATTTGTGTTCAGCTTGGTAATTAATTGAAACAACACAATGTAAAGGGTTCACAATTAGAAATGTTAAAATCACTTCATTTGAGAAAACAATGAAATAAATTTGCTCATTAGGAGCTGTTGCCAGAAGCTAGGCCTGTTTTGTCATTGCAGAGTTCAAACACCAATCAAGTGTGTCCTTTGTATTTATTTAGACAAAATGATTTCATTTATTGGATATTATTAACGCTTATTTATCAGCATTTCAGGATTATGCAAATTAGAGGTAAAAGGGTGATATAATATATTGTCCTATTTAAAACCTTAAAGAAAATATGAGGTGTATTTCAACCTTAACAAATTTATCTTACTGACCATTTTACAAAGTACATTTTCAATGTCAAAGTATATAGACCTGCATGGTTTTTATCACTACCAAATGCATTTTACAGTGCCGGTTCAGCTGGTGCGCCTTAGAAATGCCTCCAACTGACAATTAACTTTGGAGATCCACTGAGCTGTACATTCAGGAAAGCGTCACATTTACATTTACCTTCAAAGTGTTTTCGGGAGCATGATAGTAACAGAGGACTAAATAAATATCAGTGCAGTGTATTAGGTATAGAAGTCATTGGGGATGTGCTGGTTGAAAATGGCAGTCTTTATTACAAATCACAGAATCAATAAATGAATCAATATGTCAGGAATTAGAGCAATGTATTGAATAACATATGCTGGTTCACATGGATATATGTGCAGGATTCAGTCCCAATAGCGACAAGGCTTCCCTACGTTCTTAAGAAGGAGAATACGAATGTTCTTTCCCCTGCCCCACTCTCCACGGCTCCTTATCATACCTCCCCTTCCCCCTCTTCTTAAGTCTTCCCTGAGGCTGCCGTGGCACATCTCTTTCTATTTCCTAAAGTACTGCTGTATTTAAAGACCACAAATACTCAAACTACGTACCTAAACGGTAAGTGATCTACTATACATGCTTAGTAGCTCATTTCTTATTTCCCCGCACTTAAGAAGCCCAAGCTTCTTAAGTGTGAATAAGGTCCACAGTGCCAAAGAATAAAAAGAAATAAAATCCCTAAAGAGACGCCTTGAAAACAATGCAAATTAAATACAATTTATTAAATCACACAGTATAAAAATATTACTGATCATATTATGGTTAAATACATAAAACATCAAAAGGCTGCAGAACTATTTGGGTCTTCAGATTGTGTATGAACCATATGCCGTTAAATGTAAGCAATACACCTTATTCTTATAGAGATATCCAATGAGGGCATACGGAAAAATGTTGTTGGTAAAAGAATGCCGAATAATACGATGGAACTATTCTCTTGAGCCAGTACCCAATAAGTTTATTGATGGATCAAAAACTTTAGATGGAAAGTTGTGTGTGTATATATATATATATATATATATATATATATATATATATATATATATATATATTACGGTAAGAACCTGTTGATAAATGAGCACACTGTGCCATGCGCCACAGGAAAATAACAATAGGAATGACAGTATAGGCTCAGTATAGGTACCATTTCTGTACATACCATTATGAATAGTAGTGTTGCTTGGCAGGGGGTGGAAGTTGAGGCTGTGGTTTGCATGAAACCACAGCACACAGATTTGTCAGCTCTCCCGGGGTACTGGAAGAACTGCCCGAATATTGGGAGTCTCACGGATATTCCGGGAGAGTCGCCAAGCCTGGCTAATAAACTTCACTTCTCTATTCTAATTCTGCTTTCACAGCTTCAATGTGTCTCCCCTTGCATTTCAGCAAGATATTGCTCAGGTCTACACTTACACCTAAAAAAAAAGGTGTAAGTGCAACTCTGGATTCTGTGTCATTATTTCAGTGAGACACATTGTAAAAGACATTTCCTTTCTTTATAGTAGATGTCTTCCATGTTGCTGAAGTTTGGGGCATTTTCTGGTGATCGCAGGCTTGATCGACACAATGACGTCAGAAGACTAAGAGGATTACTTTACTGCCAATGTTTCTGAGCAGTGCACTAATTAGCCGCCATGCTCTATCTGATATGGACAGCAATACTGCCATGGGGGTTACTATACTACAAAAAGTAGGCCAGCTAAAAAAAGCAACACAGCACAAACATAAACAGAGATACACTTTTGTTTTTACTTTATTTGATTCTTGAAGCTAATGTTTTGATTTCAGATCAGGATCTCAGCTCTGGGGAAATAGTATTTTATTATGCAAATGTATAGTAAACATTATTTTACAATGTTAGAATATACATTTCATTCCCCATGAGGTCAGTTAATGGATTCTTTGGAACAATTGCTAGATACCTGTTGCCTTAAGTTTATCTGTATATCATGCAGACCCTCCAACATGACCCATTCCATTAGGTACAAAATACTCTGCTCCTAAGATTCCAACTGTCAGTTACTATGGTAACCAGCTGTGTTAAAGAGAAATATAATTTTCAAACATCAGTTTATTAATTAAAACCAGGTAAATGACAACTGAAAGCTCTGGAGCGGAGTATTTTGTACCTAATGGAATGGGTCATGTTGGAGGGTAACTATCATGTGCACTTATCTCAAAGATTTGAAGCAATGGACTAGACTTAAAGGCTTATACTGTAGATTAGCCTCCATTGTGGAGGCTAACGTATGGAATTTGCTGTCCTTAATTCTGCACACAGACATGTGGGAATGCTGAATTCTGCATGGAACGCAGATGCGGAATTATTGGTACTGTAAATGTATACATAAGTCAGCTGGTTCTATTAAGTCTGGGTCCGGCCCAATGTAGGTAAACCAGGACATGGGTGGGGTATTGCTTCAAAAGTTTAGCAGCCACAGACCCAGCAGACAATGACTGGCCCACCAGCTCCAGTAATTGTTATTTTGATGTTATACTAGGGGTTTACTAAGCTGCGGGAATGGAAAAGTGGAAATGTTGCCAACAGCAATTTTTTTACTAACCAATTTTAGCTGACATTTTCTAGTATGTAATAGGAAACTAAGAGCTAGTTGCTGTGGGCAACACCTCCACTTTTCCTTTCCCGTTTAGTAAATCAAGCCCTAGGAGTGCACTACTGGGAGTCTGTTTCAGAAACTCCAGACAGTGCTAACAGCCTGCAAAAACAGATAGGTGTTTTGCCAGCACCCCTCTAAGCTCTTTTAGTATCCTAGGCTGTATCCCATCTGGTCCCAATGATCTGTCCACATTCAGCTTTGAAAGTTCTTTTAATATCTGCTCCCTTAGTGAAAGTAGTAGTAATTGCCCCCATTCTATTAATAGCCTTCCCATTTAAAAGTGGTCCCTTCCCCTCTCTTTCTTTTGTGAATATTGAACAGAAATACTTGTTAAGATGATCTGCCATAGCCCTTTCACTCTCAACAAGACTCCCACTCTCCGTTTTGAGCCTTACTATACCCTCTTTAGTTTTTCGCCTTGCGTTTACATACTTAAAAAAAGCTTTTGTCCCCTTTTCATGCCAAGAGGGACAGTTTCTCCTGAGTTTGTGACTTTGCTGCCTTGATAAGCATTTTTAGCCTACTTCTGCTTTGCAAAACACTCCTCCCTGTCATCATTATTTTGAGTTTGCTTATAATTCCGAAAGGCCATCTTTTTTGCTTTCTCTATAGTTGCTACCTCTTTTGTAAACCACATTGGCTTTCTTTTTCTGGGGTTTTTCCCTAACCTTCCTTATACAAAGGTCTGTTGCTGTTAATAATGCATTTTTTAAATTTCTCACTGCTCCTGAACTCCTTTCATGTGCCTCCACTCTGCCAAAGAATCACTTACACATTTCCCCATTTCAACAAAATCTGCCTTCCTGAAGTCTAGCATCCTTGTCTTTGTGTAGCATGCTTCTCTCTCTCATTATACTAAACCATACAGCTTGATGATCACTGGATCCTAGGTTCTCACCCACACTTACTTCTGAGATTCTGTCACCATTTGTAACACCAAATCTAAGATGAACTCTTTGTGAGTGGGCTCTCTCACCAGTTGCTTGAGGGATGCTCCCTGTAATGAAATAAAAATGTTTCCACTTCTAGTGGAGCTTGCTGAAGACTCATCCCAGTTTACATCCGGTAGATTAAAATCTCCCATGATTATTACTTCCCCTTTTAATGCTATTTTAGCAATGTCTTGCAATAGGACATTGTCAGTTTCCTCATCTTGTCCTGGTGGCCTATATATCACTCCAGTATGAAGAATAACCCCCTGGGTTTCTATGGTTACCCAAAGTGCCTCAGTTTTTTCTCCAC
>WWET01001551.1:0-21132 GCA_011038615.1 Limnodynastes dumerilii | reverse complement strand
TATGGAAACGCCCGATCGTAGATCGGGCGTCCATAGTAGCGCCGTAGGGACGCTGGAGGGGACGTCCTCCAGCGTCCCTACGCTCACGTTACTGCTGGTGGGCGGGGGGAGGTAAGTAAATGAGGGTTGGGGGACGTGCTAAGAGGCCATACGCTCCTGTGTGAGCGTATGGCCCCTTCCTTACGCCGGGCGAAGCTAGGGTAGCCTTCAGCCGGCGTGAGGAAGGGGCCATATGCCCGCACAGGGGGAGTGTCGGGCCAGAGCACCGATGTTACGCTGAGCGCTATAGCGCTCAGTGTAACATCGTAGCTCTGGATCAGGCCCTAAATCACTTACGTGTGTATATTCTACGTAACTTTCGTAAAGTTACTAGGCATGCGCAGTTAAAACATACCTAAAAATACGCACGCAACTCCACGGGAAAAGGGATCTGTGAATACGGCCCGAAGTGTCTGGCTGATGATTAATAAGTGGGAAGTGGTCAAACGATCATGAAAAGGTTGTCACTCATTGGAGTTTTAGCGCTCTAATTGCATAGGCATTGCTGATAACTGGTCTATTAGGTCTCACCTGGGCTATGAGACCTCTGTAGGTTGAAGTATAATAAGGCAGAATTAGATGGCCGTAGGTCTCCTGTCTGTAACCATGTCCTTCTGCCTACAAAAGCTGCCATTCCAGACAGCTTTCATAGTGGTAAACCTGGTGTGGGAAGAAGCGCTCCTTTGAAAACATGTCACCTCTGTGGCCAGTTATGTTGCTGGAAGTTGTCAGCCCCCATTAGAATGATTGTTTCTAGCAGTCTAGAATTTCTTGCAAATAAACTAGAAGATAGTTGCCAGGTGACCCTGGGACCATAACTGCACATTTATGTATCAGGATTTCTTGAGTTCTTGAAAGCCAAATACTGTTTCTAACAACCAAACAAAATACATTTCTCAAAATGCATTTGCAGACCGGAATTTGAGATGATGTATCCAGCAAGTCTGTGTGATATTTTCTTTCCAGTCTGGCATACAATTTATTTCCTCTAAGACTTGTGGAACACACACACACACACACACACACACACACACACACACACACGGACAATGTTTAAATACAAAATACAGATTTCATCCAAACGGATATCAACACACTGATAGAGACATAGTAGTGCTTGGCTATGCAAATGATCATTTTAGGAGAATGTTGCATGGCTAAGTTAACTTTATGCTGAAAAAAAGAGAAGTTTTATTATGTGTGTAGTATAAAATCGGTTGCATTCCCCGCATAGAATTAGGGATTTCAGAAATAGGGGCATCCGTAAGTCCCTTTTCGGATGTCCCTATTTGGAATACCGCTCCATTTTCAGAATTGGTGAGTATACCGATCGGCATACTCACCCATTCCATTTCGGAAACGCCGCCGCTACCGCAGGACCCGCACCATGGGAAAGGTGAGTAACTTCTCCAGAGTTGGAGTCAGGCTGCGGCGAAGGGAGGGTTATGGTCAGGCTGCGGGGAAAGCAGGGTTAGGGTCAGGCTGCGGGGAAGGAGGGTTAGTGTCAGGCTGCGGGGAAAAAAAGGGTTATGGTCAGGCTGTTGGGAAGGAAGGGCTAGGGTCAGGCTGCGGGAGAGGGTGGGTTAGGGTCAGGCTGCAGAGAAGGGAGCATTAGGGTCAGGTTGTGGGAGATGGTGGGTTAGGGTCAGGCTGCAGGGAAGGGAGGGTTAGGGTCAGGCTGTGGGGAAGGGAGGGTTAGGGTCAGGCTGCGGGGAAGGAGGGTTAGTGTCAGGCTGCGGGGAAGGGAGGGTTATGGTCAGGCTGCAGAGAAGGAAGGGTTAGGGTCAGGCTGCAGGGAAGAGAAAGTTAGGGTCAGGGTAATGGAATGGGAGGGTTAGGGTTGGAATTAGGGGAAGGGTTGGGGTAGTTTTCAGGCTTATTTTTCGCGGGCACCGTTTACGTTATTACTTACGATGAAGGTGCAGACCCTTCACTTACGATGGCTGTATCCCTGCCATATAGCTAGGATAGCCATGTAAATAAGAGGTGGGGGGCAGGGGAAGCCCCATTACGACAAGGTCTGCAGTCGTAAAAGTTAAGGTTACGTGTCCAGATTTACTACTGTCTGCGGGGAGTGCAGGGGACGTGCACTGTCCGCTACGTGCTTTTACCTACGGACCCCTGCACGCATGTGAAGCAGGAGTCTGGATCTGGGTCTTTGTGAGTGTAAATCGGCTGTTGGATGGAGGTATGGATCAGGTCTTTAGTTAGCAAAGAATGGACAATAATATACACGTAGAACCATAGCAATATGACTGCAGATAAGAACCACTTGGCCCATTCAGTTTTCCCATTATTTTTAACCCCTGATGACCTATTTATGCCTTAGATTTTATAAAACAATTTCATACATCTGCCCCTGTAGCAAAAGGCAATAAATTCTTGATGTCTGCAAATATTAGCTTAGCATTGTTTATTCCACATTTTTATTTGATCTGTTGTTATGAGGTTGGAGGTCATGCAATACGTCAGATCTGGAGACAGTAAGAGAAAGTGCTGTCTAGACTTATTCACATTCGTTTGTTGTGAATATACCATGTTTATATGTGATTTCGTTTTCCAAGAAATTTAATATGAGTGACCTGCACTTTAAATTTAACTTTTGGGGTCAAAAAAAAATGAGCATTAGCTTGAGGTTGGCTGAGAACCAAGACTTTAACCTATTTTATCGGCTGCCCAGTCATGAATTTGAGACAGAAATCCCAGTTCCAGACAGCAGGAACATCTCCAGAAAAATGTGTGATGACAGCTAATTATCCTCCAATTTGTCTAAAGGCTAATCACAGAGTATATCTATCAGGTTGGACAGCTTTGGGATTACCCTAATTCCCACCTTGTTAAATAACAAGTCATTACTCTAACTCAAGATATACATTAGTTACTAATAAGTACTTTTTGTTTTAGTTTAAAGATGATAACTCTGGATTGCTTACACTGAAAATTACTCTGTAAAAAAATAACATTGATGGGCCCTATCCTCGGGTCTATACAGCACGTACGTAATTCCCGTGTGGAAGGTTGTGCGTATGCGCACAACCTTCTTACGATGCCGAAATGGTCGATGTACGTAACGTATATTACGTTTTCCGGCTGTTCCAAGAAAGGGGCTGTCTCCCCTTTTATGACAGTTGTATCTCCGTCGTGAAGGCGGAGATCGACATGTAAAGGAGGGGACAGGACATAGCGAAGCCCTGGTCCTAAAAGTTAAGGTAGGAATCTGGACACGTAAGTGTCCATATTTACTACCTTTAGTGGGCAGCGCAGGGGGCTTACACTCCCCGCTACGACAACGGCTGTAATGACATTGAGCACCCATAAGGCGTGCGTAGGTCAGGATCTGACTGATATGTTTACTACTTAAAATAGTTTGACTTTACTTTTAAAGAAATGTATGACGTAGCCAAACATAAGGAGATGTTGGTTATAAACGAGTTATGATGAATTGTGAATGTTATAGATTCTTTTGGTTTGATCAACGCAGTTGACATATGGCCCACAATTTTTTTCACTCAACCCATCTGCTTTTTTTTTTGCTCCCAGTCGTCTTAAAGCTCTTTTGATACATCTGTTTTACTTATTTAAGGTTTTCATACTGAGTATGCCAACAAAATATGCAGACATTTGCTTACGGCTGATTTTCTTCAACTTATATAGTGAGAAATGGATTGCTGATGGACAAGGCTAAGATGAGTATACCAAAGAAGCGGTACAACTATGTATTTTACAAATGTATATCACCCAGGTGGCGGAGAAGTCAAAATGATGATGATCTGGCTGCTTCTGATGACTGATTGAAGATGAAGATGATTTCTAATTTAAATATCTGAGTATTTAGGGATATAGGGCCAGATACAGACCCCTGCACACTCTCTGAACGTGCAGGGGGTCTGTCCGTCCGAGAGAGAGAGAGGAGTGCACGCTCCCTGTCACTCCCCTCTCGTGCGAGCTTTATGGACGCTGCCATAAGGCAACCATAATGGAATCGTACGGATCAGTGCTTATTTGCCCATTTGTGAGAAAATGGTTCGTACGGAAAGTTAGTTCCGTATTATTTTTGCAACACTGGGGTTACTATGGTAACCCTAGCGTGACATCTGGAGGGTGCATGTGCCCTCCAGTCAAAATGGGCCACATGCGCACCTTGCGTGCGTAAGTGACCTGTCGGGCGCAGGTCTGGATCCAGCCCATAGGGATGTGGTATGCTCGCATTGGAAAATCTCTGCTTTTACATTTTGCACATTCATTTAAAAATCACAATTCTGCGTTCCAGATTTTGAGACATTCGATGGCTTGTAGTCACAAGTAGGAGGGGATTATTTTAACAAAGTACTGTAAGGATGGGGATGCAGCCGGCCAATAGACTCCCAGTTCTGATCTGTCGTCAGTTTAAATGGGGACAGATCATTAATATTAAGGTAGTGATGGTTTACGAAGTGATGCGAGTAATGGGAATTGCCTCTGAAATGTTTCCACGGAGGCGCAGATACAGCGGGGATCTGCTATTGGTGCTCTGATCTTAATATCTGACCAATGGCACGATCTTAATACATATCCACATTTCAGCACTAGTGCATATGGTTTAGATAGCAAGAAAATCTTAATACAACAAAATGATGGAACATGCTGTATCAGGGTGCATTATGGCCACTTTGTTTGCAGCAGGTGAATTGGACAGGCTGAATCTATATTCTTAATGGCCTATGCCGCTTCCATATTGACATAGCTACATAGACACCTGAAAATCCAATAAGTCCACCTACATTTTAGAGAAACATTTCCTTTACAAGAAAAACACAATTAAGGACCGACACTGTATTCAATAGGAAAGCAGTCTAAAAGAATGACATTCAATATAAATACAGAATGTGAGAATGTGAAGGAATTGGCAGGTTAGGATCTCATGTAACATACTGTGTTAACTAATTAAGATAAGAGGAAATCTGGACTTTAGTTATTGCTAATCTATATATGTGCATTCTGTCTTCAGAAACACATTCCTTCTTCAGAGTCACATACATGGGTTATTGATTTCATTGTTATTAGTATACACAAATATATGGGTAGGACAGGGAGCAGACATATGTCTTAGACTGTATGCAGTCTGTACACAGACTGTAACAATAAGATGCTACATGCCACCATCAGAGGGTCAGTATCAGGATTTCTCCATTCCTTGTATTGCCCAAGCAATAGGCATATATAGACTATCAATAGCATGATCAGAAAACATGTACATTAGTCTAAGCTTGCATAGGGATTCTCAACCAGTGGTAAATTTACCATCGTTGGTACATGAACCACTGTCTGCTAATATGCAGGGCATTTGGGCACAGTTATAAGGAGTTATGGCATCCAGAAGTATTTGTATTTTACCTTTGGGTGATACCAGATGACAGACAATGGGGCAGATCCTGTACTACGCATTTCTGCGAATTTAGTTGTTCAGGATCTACCCCAATATGTTTAATAAAATACGTTGGATACTGAAGATGGGGTAATGAGCATAGAATGGGATTGGTCAGTGATACTTAACGTGATTCCATAGGGGGGTAACTGGTACATGACAATAATAAAGATCTGAGCTACAGTGGTACATTCCTACCAACAGCCAAACATCAAGACAAGCGAAGCCCTGCATAGCCTCTGGACTGGTCCAGACTTCCGGATTTGGAGAACTCCTGTGTGTTTAAGTTGAGTTGTAGCCACTTTTTAGGACTGTGCATGTATGCGAATACGTTCTTAACTAAAAGTATGCAATACCACTCTTCCAGACCTATAAATGACAGGACCATATTCACAGATACAATTTTCCGTGCGTACATTTAGGAGCAGATTAACTGCGCTGCGTAGTAACTTATTTACGTAGGATTTAGGCGCGGAAGTCCAGGGACTTCTGCATCGCACTTAGGGACAAACACGTACGGAGGGGCGTGATTGTCTTCCTTATTTGTGAAGTTGGGCGGGGGGAGGCATTTAAATGAGCTTTTGAGGGCGCGGTTAGTCATGTACGCACGTATACACATAAGATACGCACATAGGTATACACGTACAGTAAAGGGTGCCCTATGGAAGCGTAAGTCACAGAAAACGCGTCCATGCTAGGGGAGTGTCATGGGAGTTGCCTTGCTGCGTGTGCGCGTATATTTGTGTACTTTAGACACACACAGCTCTGAGTCCGGTCCATATTCTACAGAAGGAATTGGATCACAAGTGTGTGTTCCCTCATAGTCAATTTACAAGATTCCTGTACAGAGAACTCAAGGTGGTCCGTGGCTACTGGAAATCAGTCTGCACAAGTAGTAAAATCTGAGCATAGCGATGTCTGAGTATAGATTGCAGGTTTATCAGAATCTTTTGCTCAGGGATTCTTCAATTTTGGGACAAAGCATATACTTTAGTTAAGCTCTATAGTGTTTCCAGCTGCTGAATTATGTAAGGAGTGGAGTTTCCCTTCCTTTACCCTCTTCACATCGGACTGGATCCAGACTTAAGTGCTTGAAATGAGTTACTCCTGGGCTAAACCATGTTGATTGCAGGGGGAGTCAAGTTAATTGTATTCTTTGCATGCAGGTATAGTCTTTGAATTGCTTACTGCACACAGATACTGACCAGCTTTACTATCACACTGTTATTTAGACTTACCTCCCAACATTTGAGAATTGTAAAGAGGGACAAATTTTGCGGCCTGGTAGAGGGTGTGTCTTGTACCGCCCAGTGGGTGTGTCTAGTGAAAGTGGGTGTGTCTGGCATACCATCAATATGTCTGTCCCTTTTTTTTTCCAGCCTCCATATCTGCCAGTTTATTATTATGTTCAGCCTCCATATGTCTGCCCCTTTATTAAATGTTTGCCCCTTTATTATTTGTCCAGCCTTCGTGTCTGCCCCTTATTATTATGCCCAGCCTCCATGTCTGCCCCTTATTATGGCCAGCCTCCATGTCTGCCCCCTATTGCCAGTCTCCATATCTGCCCCCAAATGCCAGTGCCAGCCTCCATGTCTGCCCCCAAATGCCAGTGACAGCCTCAATCTGTCCTCTTATTGCCAGCCTCCATCTGCACCCTTAATGCCAGTCTCCATCTGCCCCCCTATTGCCAGACTCCATCTGCCCCCTTAGTGCCAGCCTCCATCTGTGCCCCTAATGCCAGTCTCCATCTGCCCCTTTAATGCCAGCCTCCATCTGCCCCATTTAATGCCAGCCTCCATTTGCCCCCTTGAAGCTAGCCTCCTTCTGCTCCCTTAATGCCAGCCTCCATCTGCGCCCCTAATGCCAGCCTCCATCTGCCCCCTTAATACCATCCTCCATCTGCCCCATTTAATGCCAGCCTCCATCTGCCCCCTTGATGCCAGTCTCTATTTGCTGCCATGATGCCAGCTTCCATTTGCCCCTTTATTGCCAGCCTCCATCTGCCCCCTTATTGCCAACCTCCATCTGCCCCCTTAATGCCAGCCTCCATCTGCCCCTTAATGGCAGCCCCCATATACCCCAGACCATTTTTTAAAATTTACCTTTGATGTCTTCTGCCTTCCTCTGCAGCGCTCACTGTCTGTCTCTCCCTCTCTCTGCTGCGGTCACGTGACCGCTGGTAATACCAAATCCCTTTTCTTGAATGGCAGTGACCCTATAGGTTAGGGTTACTGCCATTTAGTAACAGATTTGGTCCTATAGGGCTCCCATAGGAGCCCTGTATTACCTGTTGCGTTGTGCAAAAAGCCCAGACACATACACAGAGGCACGGGTTTAAAAAAATAAAAAAAAACAACAACTTTGTCCCGAGAGTGTAATCTCTCGGGACAAGTTGTGAGGCGGGTGAGACAGCGAGACAGTCAGGCTCAAATCAGGACCCTTGGGAGGTCTGATTTAGACTTGGGATAGGAAACATCACCTCTCAACTCTAATACTGTTTGCAACAGATGAAATATGACTCCCCTGCAATCAACATGGTTTAGCCCAGGAGTAACTAATTTCAAGCACTTAAGTCTGGATCCAGCCCATCATTCTTATGGACAGTCCTTGGTATAATGCACAGATGGAGCAAGATTATTATAAGGGTGGAACATCAGTGACATCAGGATAATGTAACTTGTAAGCAAAGATATTGGGTGACGGTGCAGGCATATAATACCTATGGCCTATTCAAGTATTCAATAAGAAAATCGTGTTTAGCTGTCATAGGTTTGTTTTCTCTTCTGTCCTTATACATAATTAATAGACGCAGGCAGAGCTTCTTGCAGGATGCTCTCTGCACTATAAATATATTGCCCCAGGTTTTCTCTTTCACACCTGCTCCTACTGTACATTAGGCACATGGCACAGTATTATATTTTAATTGGAATCCCAACTGATTGCGGTTGCACATGAAATCTCTTGTTCATTTTCTCTACAGTATCAGCTTGTGTAACAGGAGAGTTCCAGTGCAATGCAAACTTATCCCTGATGTAGTGATGTAGTGGAACGGGTCAATAAAATAACATTTAATCCATTTAATACGGTCTATGAGATCATCTCTGGGGTGCAAATATATTGATTTCTATACTGCTGTAGCAAATTGAATCTGAGATTTTGTTTGACTGTATCTTAGAGGGTCTTAGCCCTAATGTCCACCATAAATATGTCATTTCAATCATTTATAATAATACAAGCAAATTGTACTCTAGATATTCGGTATTTGACCTGCTGTGGAGGTTCATGACGTAAATTGCTTCATCAGGACCTGTACCCACTGCCACATGATGTGATACACAGCACTGAGGAGCAGGAGAGTGTGGTTTAATGATGCAATTTACATCATAGTTGCACCCCCTGCTCCACAAAGAGGTGGGAGCAGAGCTTGATAATGCAATTAGTGTCATCAAGCCCTCTGGAGACTGCCAGATGGACTTCTCCGGAGACGAGAACAAAATGTTGAGTATATAAAAAACCTCCTCTTGAGGCAGCCCTGGCCTTGTGTTATGTCAGGAAATCACTGTCACCCAGGCAGAAGCAGGGTCCCTTGGAAGGTCAGTGCCCAGTACAGGTGTCCCCCTGATACTCCCCTGTCACTGAAACTGAGACACAATAAGTAGTGCCCCTAGGCTCATATCTCACATGCCTAATGGAAAACCCTTCACTGGGATGATTGTAATAAGTGCTTTCAATGCATGTAACCACATAGGAAAAATAAGGGACCATACCTCTGTGTAATGTATGTGGAGTCGTGGCAGGAGGCGTGTCTGTGCTATAAAGGGGTGTGGTCACGTCTGCAAAGATGGTGTGCTTTGTACTCTGTTAGTGCTGGTCAGCCCTTTAGACCCCCACATCCTGTTTAAAATGCTGTATGTACCGCAGGCAAGTGAACACTTTAAACACTGGAAGTACCTCACATGAAACTGGTAAGAGGTTAACACTAGGTCCAATGGTCTTTAAGAACTCCATATAAGCAACAGAATATGTTTCTATAATATGTATAGCAATTTAATTTTTTACAGTTCAGTCTTTCTATGTATATTCTGATTAAGGAAACAACGTACTTGTATGAAAGCACTTTCTATCAAGTAAACTAGATCCATGCACAGCATGTTGAGATAAATAAGTCTGCTAAAACAATCATTTCAATGGGTCTACCCAGCAAAAGTGACCATGTAGTAGGTGTTGCATTCTGGTGAAACAATCACTTCAGTGCGTATACCAGTAAAAGTATCCATGGAGTACAGGGGCACATGCAGACTTAAAAAGAGATGTTCCAATTTTATTCCTAAAAATAATAAGAAATCTTAGAAAATACATATACCAAAACACCCTGTACCTTATTGTTACATTATGCCACACAGTAGTAATTTAAATTCACCGTGTGGCGCAATCTCTACCATTCCCTACTCCATAGATGGTCGTATCTAACATTAAGCTGAAGACTTCTGACAATATAATGAGGAATTTAATAACAAATGAATGTTATAACATTTTATTGCTCTACATATACTGTAAAGTTATAGTTTGCTTTTGGGATATTACAGATTTTATTGGGAAGTATTATTCTAGTATCAGTCATGGTAATCACAGGCATGTCTTATATACAGTCAAGATAAAGTTCCTCTCTTTAAACAAAAGATTCAGATACTGTACATGCAACCTTTACAAATCCAACCATATTTTGTGTGAGCAGCAATTGAAGCAGCTGAAATAGTGCAACATAAATGGCTAGAGCACTAGTGTATGATTGCACAAGGATCAGAGTACCTAAGACAACACAGGGAAGCTACTGGCCTCGGTGAATCACATCGCAAAGACTGGATGCATAGCACATAGTGATATGAACACTGTGCCAAAGTTGTTTGCATTGTTTCAGACAGTACATTGATGAAGCTTTGCAATATCTTAAAGAATTTATCTAATCTATGCTCCTTTTGTAGAGAGATTACCAACTTAATCCATTTTAAATATATAGAAGAGTTTTGCTCAGAAAAGGGATCAACAGAGTGGGTGGGGTCATTGGCTGTGGCCATGTCTGAAGGATAGACTTATGTACATTCGTCAACACCGAAAGCAAATTTTTGAAAGTAAAAATAAATTCTATGGTTCTTCTGGAATTCCCCTAGTATGGCTGGCTTATTTGGCCACCAGCAAAAAATAGTTAACTAAAAAGGTGTTAATAAACAGAGAACAAAATATACATTTACTAATCCAAAAGATTCTTTGGGAATAATATTGCTAATCTGTTCTAGGGGTGGAAGGTGGTTTCTGTGCGCTCATTACAATCTAGTTTAATCAGCATTTACCTTATCTCGCCATATGTGATGCAATATAACCAGCATAATACTGGTTGTTCATCAAGTTTACCTATGTTCAATATCTTAAAAATTAAGAAGTTAGGGCTGATTCACAGATGCGAATGAGATAAGTAGGTGTGGATACACATTCCCCCATTCGTAAACACACTACCAGTGCTATAGGGCTACCTTAAATGCCTGCACGTATCTTCCTTCTTAAGAAGGAAAATACGCATGTAGATCCCTTCCCCAGGCCCTCCCCGCTCATTTTAATACCACTCCCCACCCACTCTTCTTAAAAAAAGTCACAAGGCTGCTGTGGCACACCTCTTCTTCCTTAAAAAACTTTGTGCTGCAGTCTTTAAAGACCGCACATTCTACGTACATTGCATAGTCAGCATGAGGTTATGGTTAAGGCTTAAAAAGGGAAGGTTAGGCTTAGGCTGCAGGGCAGAGAGGGTTATTATTATTAACGCTTATTTATATAGCGCCACAATTGTCAGTAGCGCTTTACAGCGAACATTAGACATTCACATCGACACCTGTCCCTATTGGAGCTTCATACTAAGGTCCGTACCACATACATTCACATAATCCACACACTAGGGTTAATTTAGTCAGCAGCCAATTAACCTATCAGCATGGTTCTTTTTTTGGCATGTGGCTGGAAACCGGAGCACCCGGAGGAAACCCACGCAGACACGGGGACAACATACAAACTCCACACAGATAAGGACTAGTCTAGGAATTGAACTCATGGCCTCAGCACTGTAAGGTACAAGTGCTACTCATTAGGAAAGGGTTAAGGGCAGGGTTAGGTTAAAATACATTTTGGCGGATGACTCTTTGTGATTGCAGCATTTGCATCACCGCCGCATTCTACAATGCAGACTGCCGCCAATTGCTTTCAGTCTATATTCAGCTGCTGGAAAAAAAAAGACCTTCATACCAGCAAACCATGTCCCATTAGCAGAATGGAGCTGAGTGACAGAGACAGGGCCGTAACTAAGGGTGTGCGATAGGGGCGGCTGCACAGGGCGCAAAGCTTAAGGGGGCACAAGCAAGTTAATATTTACAGTTAAATTGGCTTTAAATTCAGGCTCAGGGGGCACCATTTTCCCTTATTGCCCCTAACCCTAACATTTCTAGTTACGGCTCCAGTGGGGAGAGACACAGGATTTTATGCAGAACATATAGCTATTGGCATAGTGCCCCTGCTGGCATAATACTTAACTGCAACTATCAACCAGTGATACAGTCATTCTGAAACATGTAGGAGCATGGCTTGATATCATTAAGTAAACAGTAGCTGCTAGTCATACGAGTCTAGGTTATTGTGATTATAGCTATGAACAGATCACCTGCTCTTATTACCATTGTCTCCATTGTCTCCTACACTTCCACCTGCGCTCCCACTTTTTGATGCAACTTTTAATCTTTAAGTGATTATTTACTACAGACTCCACGTATTCCCGGGGGGAAGGGTCCATTCAGAGGTTCTGTGGGATTCTGTGTGACACTTATAATTGTTGACTGATCCAGACTTTGGACCCTATCTCCATGTGGTCAAATTGTAAATTGTTTGATTTAGCATTATGTAACCTGATCACAACGCAACCTGAATGCAGCTTAATCTGATCTTTGGAGCTGGTCCTGTGTCGTTAAGCCCCACCCCCCACTTTAGTATTCAATACTGTGAAGCCACAATAAGGATACATTGAATAGTCAAGACCCTCCCATAGATTTTCTACCTACCTAATATGTCGCAATTTACCAATAAAAGCATTGATCAGCTGCCCAGGTAATGCTGGTGGCTGGGGCACATAGGACTTGAACCATTTTAGCAGCCAGTACATGGTACCAGTCAGATAAAGACCCTGGACTGGATTTGTACTTAGGGCTCCATTTACTAAATGGTGATAACTTCATTTTCATGAAAACGGTTTTTATCTCCTGAAAATGAAGTTATCACCATTTACTAATGCAATGATCGCCATAGAAACCATGGTGATCATTAGCATTGCTACCCCGATCGCCCACCCGCTCTAATGAATGCGGGCCGGCTGATCGTGGTAATTCAAAAGTGTCAGCGCGGATTTTTACAATCCGCGGCGACACGTTAAATAACGCCATCTGAAGATGGCGTTAGGGTAGGTATTATTAGTAATACTAGTAGTAATAAAAATACTTTAGAATAATAATAAAAAAAGAAAATTACAAAATAAACAGTTTACTTACCTGTCCCGGTGTCGCTTCTGCCTCGGAGTCCCACTCATGCGCAGTGTTGCTTGCCTTTTGGGACACAAAGTCCCAAAAGGCAGCTACTGCGCATGTCTGGGCGCTTCTTTTTCACTCGATGCCGGCGAAAGTGCCGCGGATCATTGTGGGACCTCACTGGACAAGTAAAAAATAGTAACTTCAGCGGAAATAGGTGCAATGCTCGCTGCGAGGTGTGGGCGTTAACGCTCAATAACGCTCACAGTGGGCGTTATAGTAAATGGACCCCTTCGATAGCCTCTGCAGCGAATTTGTGATGCACTCCCCCTGCTCTCCTAGATGTGGATTGAGCATCCGCCAGCAGGACCCCATCATAAGCATTCCGCAAGGAACCCTTCCATGCGGAATACTGAATTTTACGTAAAGGCTTAGCTAAGCCACCACTTTACAATAAAAATACTTATGCTCACCCCCCATGCATATCTCCTATACATTGATGTAGCGCACACCCCCTGTGTGGGGGGGCCAGATCTGCATGGAGCCCAGCATCAATAAGCTACACTCTGTTGTGAAGATAATTCGCATACGTGGTACGTAGTGTGTGGAAGTCTGCACAAGGTCTTACTTGTGAATCCCAGCCCCTGCGTACTGATGGCTACAGTGCTTACATCAAGAAATGCTGGGATTGCATCCCCTCCACCCCATATATTTGAAATGTCCTTTTTGAACCTAGCAATGAATGTCCTGGATTTGTCTAATACTAAGTCCTGTAACAGACTGTTGCTATTTGCTTTCCTGCAGACGTCGTCCTCATGGTCTGCAAATCTATGTTCTTCCACATAAAACATCCCGCATCTGTGCTGCCATATGTAAATGGTTCATAGGGGTTAAACTTGTTACGCCTTAAAAGCAGCTGTGCATGAAAATGCTGTAAATGTTTAGCAAAAGACAATATTTTAATGTACAATATGGTGTGCTTGGGAGGTGTTATCATTGTATTAATGTGCAGTTGGCCACTCTCCATTTAAATATTGTATTTCCCACAGTGACCCTTTCAGACACTCCTGCCCATCAATACCAGGGCTATAGATACACAATAGAGACCAGACTTGTTCATTAATAATGTGTAAGCTTTGATACTGAGCAGACTATGTAGGAAACGATTCCTCAGCAAATATTACATGACATACTGATACTTTTAGCTGCTTCCAGTTTTTGCTTAGTGTGTGCTGGAAACACACGCCAGTATCCCAGTGCAATATTGTGAGCCATAATGTAGAGATCTTGTTACAGCTACAGACTGTGGAGTGAAGGTTTTCTATACAAGCCTGGAAATTTTCTAGGCATTTTCTATAAAGGCAAGGTCAAAGATAAGCTCTCCAACAATGCCACATGCGATCCTGTCAGACACCAAAACAATTCTCCCTCTTTGAATGACACCTTAGTATTCAGCTCAGTGAAAGGTGCTTAAATTTGTGCTTCACATGACAGTGATGTCAAAGCTTTTTGTAGACAATGATGTCACCAGTGAAACACCTAAAAAGTTACTGCTATGCAGTGACAATCAATAACAGTACACTGACAGGTTGTGATTATTCATTAAATCGTTCTATACCACTCCAATTAAACTTAAAGCTGTTAATTAAAGTGCAACACATTGCTATTTGCTGTTTATTGCAACATGACCAATGCAAATAAAAAACCCATAAAATACATTATTATATTTTATTTTCTAATGTTATTGTCTATAGTTTGGTAGTGAAAATAATATTAATTGCAAGATATTAAAAAAATATAAACATTGAACACAGATACAGACATTTTGTTAGTAGTAAGGGAATACCATAGATTCCATGTGAGCTTGAAGTGTATTTATAGTAAGCAAATACGCCTCATTGAGCTTGTGATGAATGCATGTGTTCAGAGAGATCCATCACATATTAGCTTGATGCCTCTTGCAGTCTGCACTTCCTATAATGTATAAGTGATTTCACTACAGTGAAGGATACAGGAAGATGTGTTCCTTAGATGTCAAACACTGAGCAAGTGTGAACTCTAGTGACAGGTTATCAGCATAATAAATAACTGGCATATGTTCAAAGCACTCATAAAAAAAGACAGCAAGAAACTAGGTGCCCCAGATATGCCACTAAAAGACGTCTGAGAGACAGTCTACAGAGCAGAGGACAAGTCCTTAGACATACTGTATATACAGTATTCCGACCAAACATAAAATATTCATTACATAACACTGATTGATTCTCTAGTTATACTTCCATAGATATTCTGCATTAGCTGAATATATCACTTTTAAGTTGAATATACTTTATCAGTAAGATGTAGAGTGTTCCACATTATAGTGAACTGGTGCAAAAAAAAAAGTGTGAATTACCTTCAGGGTTGGCGCTGATAAAGACCCGGACGCTTTTCCCCGTTGGTACAAAGTGTGGTGGCAGAGCTGCAAGATTGCCAGAGAAGGCTGCCCTCCTGACAGCGGAGTCCCGGGAGCAGGGCAACCTACTGCTTGCTCCAGACGGCCACATGTCACCTGTCACCTTAGCAATCTCCTCCACATCAAAGATGCATGCCAAGAGCAAGGGGTGAAGTCTTTCGAGTCAGCGCTGTGCCACTTCCTGCCCACTGGCACCCACATCAAAATGCTTATTAACCTGTATACAGATAACAGCCATAAGAACTAAGGCGAGACCTCGGAGTGATGCTGGAGCGTCCAGTCCAGGGTGACCATCACAGGGCGTTCTTATAGTACTCAGAGAGCCAGGTGCCCAATCTGTGCCAGCAGCAGCATCAGCAGCAGCAGCAGAAGGGAGCTCGCCTGGTTCTCTCGCAGTCAGGATCGCAGATGGCAACTGCTGCTGGGAGAAGCCTGCCCTCCTCTCTCCCAGACCTCCCTCCTCTCCCATGCCCAGCTACAGTAACAGACAGGGAGGAGGCGCACGGCTACCGGAGGGACCACTGGCTGCCACCGCGGGACGGTTCAAACTGGAGAAGAGACTCAGGACATGGGGAGCCTGGATGAGAGAGCAGCCCCTTTACCTATCACTAGACTGTAATGCAGAATATTCTTATTTGTGCTTCTGTTTACAGTATTGCATATAAGAACAATAAGAACTTCTCCATATTCCAAATAGCCGCAAAGTGTTTAATATGGTTACAAAGAAAGCAGATTTTCCAAAGTATTAATTTTATTACTTACTAGCAATGTTTTGCCTTTGAATACCAGTACACACAATGCATGTTTATCTGGCGTAACAGCACCTTGTACTTGGTGTTTTGACATTGCACTAAATGTAATATACAGTAGGCAGATTTACACAACTTACATCGAATTCATACAGTGATTCCATCAGCTTTACGTGTATCGATTTGCACCTAATCGACCCCTGATTTATAATAATGGGCCAGAACCTGATGTAATGGTAGTGGCCATTTTCCACATACGCTTTGTGGCCGTATTCAGAGAACAATTTTTATGGGAAGTTCTGTGCGTATTTTTACGATCCGATGAACTGCGCATGCGTCGTAACTAGATTTACGCTATCTACGTTGATTTTACGAACGGAAGTCCATTAAGCACGGGCTTGTGAATCGCACGTGGGTAAATCTGTACGGAGGGGCGTGGTTGTAATCCGTCCGGAGAAAGATCTGTGAAAGTGGGAGGGGGGAGGCATTTAAATGGCCATTTGAGGGTGCGGTTAGATAGATACGCACCTACGGAACTATTATACGCACGGAAATGCCCTCTTAAAGATACGGGTACTCGAGGCACTCGTAAGTCATCGTCAGCCCGTCTGTGTGAGGGGAGTGTCATGGGTGTTACCTGGCTACGTCCGTGCGTATATTTGCGAACCTTTACGTGACGGATCTCTGAATACGGTCCTGTGTGTGGAAAACAGATGCGTTCATGCGCACTCTACCGGCTCCCATAATCAAAACCCAGATTTCCGTGTGGAATGTCATTATGACGGTGAGGACGGGGAGGCATGCTTACAGCATGTCCTCATGGCGGGAGGAGGGAAGGGTATTTACATTGCACAGTAAGGGTTTGGTCAGGCCCTTACTGTCTATCTTCATTTACGCACCGGCCTTATTTTAAGTTTGTCCAGTGTGTAAGTGTTAAGGTTGGGTCTCCCCTTGGAGCACGTTAGAATCACACAGCGACCTGATTGTAGACCTTTGATGCGATAGTGCCAGTTTTGAAGTGAAAATTGGCACTATCGCATAAAATTAAGTTTTTGGTTTTTTTTTAAAACTTTTTTTATTGGAGCATAATAGAAAAACAGAGAGTTCAACATCGTGTACACAATATGTAGCATTGAACACAATTGTTTAAACAAAACATATATAGCTTAGTGCACATCAGTCAAGTAACTTATAACAATAGAATCAGAGGTATCATTATGTCTATACAACTGTTAAAACTTTATTAGAACTATTTGAGATAATTGAGCTAGGTGAGCTAGGTGGCCTCTAGGTCTCGGCGCCATTTCCCGACTGGCGGGCAGGGTCCAGTAACTCCGTGGTCATTAGTTGAAGAGGCGGAGTACCCAGCAAAAACCTTACATCATACCAGTATGTAGGGCGGAAACACTCATGAATATGTCGCTGAATGTGGGCTGGTAGCGTGTTCATGTATATAGACCAGTTTTTGAATAGCTGGACTACAGCTTGTTCTTTAGTTAGCGTGGCCTCCAGCCATTCCATTCGGAAATAGTGGAAGAATTTAGCATGGAATAATGCAATGGGGGTGGGTCTGAACTAATCCAACTTTGCAAGATGCATTTCTTTGCCATCGCAGAGGCCACAATCAACATTTGTTTTAACTGATATTTCAATTTAAGTTCGGGATTGAGAAAGCCCAATGCTGCCCATTCTTTTGTAAGCAGGTCGGCATTGATTTGAAGTTTTACTAGAAATAAATTCACCTGGTTCCAGAGCCTCCTTATATAGGAGCAGTCCCACAGGCAATGAGTTAAAGTTGCGCCTGATTCACCACACTTAGGACATCCATGGTTATCTGAGACTCCCACTGTGAACCATCTGTTAGGGGATAAATAACCTCTATGGTAAACACACAAAAGCATCTCCCTATAGGTGGTTGGCTTAAGCACTCTAAAGGAGGTGGATAACGAATCCAATAAATGATCAATAGAAATATTAGGAAATATAGATACCCAAAAGGATAGACCGCACAGGTATCATTATGTCTATACAACTGTTAAAACTTTATTAGAACTATTTGAGCTAATTGAGCTAGGTGAGCTAGGTGGCCTCTAGGTCTCGGCGCCATTTCCCGTCTGGCGGGCAGGGTCAAGTAACTCCGTGGTCATTAGTTGAAGAGGCGGAGTACCCAACAAAAACCTTACATCATACCAGTATGTAGGGCGGAAACACTCATGAATATGTCGCTGAATTTGGGCTGGTAGCGTGTTCATGTATATAGACCAGTTTTTGATTAGCTGGACTACAGCTTGTTCTTTAGTTAGCGTAGCCTCCAGCCATTCCATTCGCAAATAGTGGAAGAATTTAGCATGGAATAATGCAATCGGGGGTGAGTCTGAACTAATCCAACTTTGCAAGATGCATTTCTTTGCCATCGCAGAGGCCACAATCAACATTTGTTTTAATTGATAATTTAATTTAAGTTCGGGATTGAGAAAGCCCAATGCTGCCCATTCTTTTGTAAGCAGGTCGGCATTGATTTAAAGTTTTATTAGAAATAAATTCACCTGGTTCCAGAACCTCCTTATATAGGAGCAGTCCCACAGGCAATGAGTTAAAGTTGCGCCTGATTCACCATACTTAGGTCACCGATGGTTATCTGAGACTCCCACTGTGAACTGTCTGTTAGGGGATATATAACCTCTATGGTAGACACACAAAAGCATCTCCCTATAGGTGGTTGGCTTAAGCACTCTAAAGGAGGTGGATAACGAATCCAATAAATGATCAATAGAAATATTAGGAAATATAGATACCCAAAAGGATAGACCGCCCCGTATATTGGCATGATCTAGTAAATCTCTGATATAATGGTAATTACGGGATATAGCACCTCTCCCAGGATGAGGCTGCATCAATACCATATCCAGCTCATTATACCAATCTTTCTCTTGAAATGAGCGTGTAACCTCGTGTGCATAGTGTAATGCTTGATGTATTGCGAAAGAGTGCATTACAGAGATATTAAACTTTTCTTGCACTTGCGCAACTGTTAGAACAGTTTTATGGCGGGGTCAGTCAAATCTCTAATGCTGACAATTTTTTTTCCTCCCAACCTTTAAAAGGCTGTGATGCTTCCCCGTCCTGGAAATCTGGGTCACCAATAAGTGGTAGAAAAAGGGATTTATGATTTTGCAACCCTTTTACACTTCCTAACTGCCTTCCATGTGGTCCAAACAGACACGAGTAAGGGATTATCTTGTATCTCTTTTGCAAGGTTGCATCTTTTGCAATGCAAAAAAGCAGGGAGGGAGGTAGTTGCAAGAAAAGCCTGATCAAGCGGGGTATTAGAATGAATTGCAGTAGACTGCAGCCAATCTCTTACAATGCGGAAGTGGCTAGCATACCCATAATATTTCAGGTTTGGGAGATTTAAACCTCCATTATTATGGCTTTGCTGGAGTTTACAAAGTGAAATCCTAGACCATTTACCCTTCCAGATGAATTTTCTAAATGCCAAATTCAACAGTCGTTCATCTTTTATAGAAAGTATAATTGGGAGCATCTGGAGGGGATATAATAATTTTGGAAATATTATCATTTTAATAATATTTATCCTACCCGAAAAAGACAGGGGGAGACCATTCCAACGCTCCATAGTATCACAGGCCTTAACAATTAATGAGTGAAGATTAAGGGTGTACAATGAGTGATCATTTTTAGGAAGATGCAGTCCCAAATGTTAAGGAATGCGTAGCCCATTTGATCTGGAACTTTTTATACCAAGGAGGGCGGGAGCCCTGGCCCAACCAAAGGACAATCGACTTGGATTGGTTTATGACAAACACCTATACTTTTCCAAATGCAGTAATAATATCTAATATTTTACTTAACGAATGTTGCGATTGGATATATACAGCAGTAAATCGTCTGCAAAAGCTGTGAGTTTACTTACTATGGGGTAGATCCAGAACTACGTGTGCCATACGTTTATTCGCGGAGCGTATTTTCGTGCACGTAAGTTCGCTACACTCCCCTCGGCACACCCCTTGCACGGACGCATTTTGTCAAGATACGCCGCCCAAACCCTACCTTAACTTTTTCCAACGTAACAGAGTACGTCTGCTAATGGACGTATAGAATACGTGAACGTACGCCGCTTCGCACGCCCATACTTTACACTTTAAATACAAACCCCCGCCTACTTAACGTAATTCAGACGTATTTTGGACTCACTTATATGTACAGCAGCAAGTCATCTGCAAAAGCTGTAAGTTTCGTGACTACATTTTCAATTTTAATGCATTCTGGGGTGAGCTGTAATAACCGAAGCAAGGGATCCAATGCTAAGTTAAAAAGAAGCCGGGACAATGGGCACCCTTGCCTTGTCTCTCTAGAAATATAAACCGGAGAACTAAAAGTCCCATTTATAATTAAGCTGGTGGTTGGGTATGTATAAATATACTCTATAAAATTAGCAAATTTACTACCAAAACCCCGTAGGTCAAATATATGACGTAGATGTGGCCAAGAAATCTGGTCAAATACCTTTTTGGCGTCCAAACTTAAAAGGGCATTTGAGGGGCATTATGTGCGTTGTGTATTTGATGCTATGATTGCTGCTAAAGCTGTGCATACAGCCTTTATCGAGTATCTGCCATGGACAAACCCCACCTGATGGGAAGTTAAAAGGGAAGGGAGAATACTTTGTAGGCGGTTAGCCATAATTTTGGCCAGGAGTTTGAAGTCCAAATTAAGCAAAGTTATTGGCCTATATGAAGTCACTGAGTTTATTAGGCTTTAGGATTAATGTAGTGAAAGCTTGGTTGAATGTGGTGTATTCAGATCCTTCTTTTTGTAGTTTATTAAACATTGAGGTTAAGATGGGCGATAACTGCGTCTTTAAGATTTTAAAAAATTCGGCGGAGTAGCCGTCCGGCCCTGGAGATTTGT
>WWET01001550.1:348204-359251 GCA_011038615.1 Limnodynastes dumerilii | reverse complement strand
ATATTATTGTTTTTAACATTAACAGGATGACTGGTGCAAGCAGGGTGCCTACTTCCTTGGAGTTAACTCCAATTGAGAAACTGGGGTCTAGGGTCAAGAGGTTGTTGGAGTGGAGAGCAGTCTGTGGACTCAGGAGAGGGTGTGCCAGGACATCTAGCACAACCTAGACCCCAGGAGGATATTCCTGAAAATCTCCCTGTGAGTGGTTTTTTTTTGTCCTTTTGTTGGATTTTTTTTGTAAATGTTCAAATTCTATATTAAATTAACGTCAAATATTTAAAATACAACAAAATCATCCATGTGTTTATTTAGGAAATTTGTTAGCCACCAGTTTTTTAAGTTAACAATCTGTATAAGTATATTTATACAATCATTACAAATTTTTTCTTAAAGATCAGGAAATAAAAATATAAAAGTCAAAAACAATCCTTTTAATTATTAAATATTTCAAGAAGCATGCATTAAAAATTTTATATTCATGGGCCATAAATAAAAATTTTTTTTTTTTTATTATTTTACTACATTGTTGTCTAGTGTTCAATTTTGTTCCTATTGGGTTTTTTATATATATTTGAGTTTCCAGCAGAACTATTTTCTTAGTAAATTTTAATTTTAATTAGTGTGTTTTAACATTATTGTAGTTCTGCAGGAATCTGCAGAGCTGGATCCCATCAATCCTCTGAAAAGCATGTTTGATTATGGAAGATTTGAATTGTGTATGGAGGATTCCCCAATTCCATCAACCTCCTATGCACCAGCACCCTCACCTCCTGCTGTGTTTGTACATCAGGAAGCCTTGTTATCTTTTACACCACAGGTGCAACATCAAACTTCAGCTCCTAGTGAATCCCTGTAATATACAACCTAAGGTGGCATAGATGAGCTGTTAGAGAGGTTGTGCCGGACTCAGGGTTTGTCCAATCAAAATACAGAAATCCTTCAGAACATCAGTGACATGCTACAAGGGATGCAAAAAGACATCCATAAGCAATTAGAAATTCAACAATAGATGCTGGATGTGGCAAAACAGCAACTGAAGCTACAGGAGACCAACATCCAGGTTAATAAAGAAGGCTTCAGTTAAAAGAACTTTATTTTTTAATAGAGCATCCATCATTATTACTTGCAATTGAACCTGATCCATCCACCGTGGAACCAACAACTGGGTGTAGGGTTGTTCACCCAACAACCATATGCATATTTTTTGGTTCTGAGAATGCCTTACGTTTTAAGGAGAAACCAGCGCTAAAAGAACTATAAAACCAGCTGACAAAAGAGGAGGTGCTCAATCAAGACAACTATCTGAGAGAAGCTGGAAGATTACTTCTAGATCACACAACATACACCATACTTAAGGAAGATCCCACCAAGGCCTATAACTTGGAGCTGAAAAGCCTTTTGGATAAAGCATTTAAAAAAAGAATTTTAAGCAAAACAGAGTATAAATATAGCTACAATCCCAATCCAAGGCTACCTATTGTCACAAAACGTAGGACTTACCGCGTCAAGAGCCGTCTGTCAGCGGCTCTCTCCAGGCATGCCCACTCTTTGCCTCCAGGGAGGTGCCACTCTCAGTAGTGGCAGCTCCATCCATGCTGTCCACCACATGCTTCTCTGTATATTGCTGGCACCAAACACTGCTGTCCTCCAGTGCATTGCTGCTGCCATCTTGGATGTGTGCACATGATCTATAGCAGCCAACCAGGAACAAGCTAGGAGAAGCACATGATCTGCAGCAGCAAGCCAGGAGTGCGAGAACTCTGATTTCAGGCTTGCAGATTGCAGCAATCAGCCTGATTACCCTAACCAGCAGAGAACAGACTGCAGTATATTGTTCCAGCTTCAAGACCTCTGCTATTGCAGACTGTTATTCCTGTTCAACAGACTGCAGAGTAATTCTCGAGCTTCAAGATCTCTGCTGTTGCAGACTTTCTATCCTGTTCAACAGACTGCAGAGTATTGCTCCAGCTTCAAGACCTCTGCTGTTGCAGACTGTTCATCCTGTTCATTTTATTAACAAGAATTCAAGTCCATATCGCGATTTAATAAAACCTCTACTACATGTCCACCACTAATGCTGGAACACCTCAGATATTTTGTATACCCACGGCTTTACAATATGATATTGTTTTTATTTTTTGAGTAAATCTTGTTTTTCTGTAATATCAATAAAAAGTTTTTACATTTTTTGTATTTTGGTATTTTTGTAATTTTTTGCAATTCTTCATAAAAATTTTTATATATATTTCTTGTATTTCTAGATTCTGTTGTTTTTTTATTCCCCCACTTTTATAAACGGACCTCCTTCTTCCTACCAATCATAAGATCAAACATTAAATCCAGCTGCTGCAGCCACTATTTAAGGACCTCCTGACCATGACACATGACACTCTGGCACTGATCAGAACTGACACTGTGTTTTCTAAAATAGTAAGCTGTATCCCTTAGAGGTACCCCTGAAAAGGCCCCCACATATAGGGGTGAAACACATTGGTTGTAAACGGAGATCTCCTATTGCAAACCTCTTTGGGACACATAATACTGCACAGCGACCCTGTCAGCAAGAGTATCACCACAGTAACAGTGGTAAACAAATCGAAGGAGAGGAGGCACACACGCTTACAGGTCCTGCCAGCAAGCACAGAAGAGAAGGAGACAGCGTTCAAGCCTTTGGAGAAGCTGGGTAAGAGTACATCTGTGTCTTCTTCATTCACCCCTCCTTGTCTAAAGGAATACTGTAGCAAGTGTACTGACACTGCTCCCCATTATCATTACCGAGCTATCACCAAAGGATATCGTACTGAATGTATTGCGCTTAAAGGTGTCTTCTTAATTGTTTTACGTGTTCCTGCATATTTAAGAATACTGTAGCTAGTGTTTACTTACTGCTGTTTTTAGCCAGAAGTGTCCTATTATTGGAGCTACTACCTGATCTGCTTGACCACGCAAACGGCTTTGTGCATAAGATAATGTGGCTGATTTAGACATACTGTATAAACAACAAGCAGCCTTTCAGTGACTATTATTTTATAAACTGCTATTGCCCTTCACAATTATTGACAATCCCTCCTATTACATTTATATGAGACGTTATCACATGGTCATTTTGCAAGAACTATAGGAGATCTATCATTTTTTTCAAGGATAAGTTTTTCCTCCAAAAGACCTTTTGGGAACCACCAAGTTTTTATTTTGTTCATGGGCTTACTGTTAGTGTATCGTTGTTTTCTTAATTTGTTTTTCTGTTTCTGACAGTTTTTGCTGCTTATTTGCTATTCTGTTATTGTGTTTCAACCATTTTGATAGAGTTTTTGTGATAAAGTTATTCTCTTAACCCCTCTAGTCTATTGTCTAATCTAGTTAGAATGCTGCGTACTTGCTTTTTCATATTACTGCTCTAGGTCTAGTACTGCCCCATGCAGAAGGGGTATCTCCCTATAGTACTCCCAGCACTGTTTTTCAGTGCAGCGTAGCCAAGTGTTTCTCTTTGCGCAGTTGATCGCTATGGAAAAGTATGCATGGAAATTATACACTTACTATCACAAACTGACTGGTTGTGGTATCCAGTCTGGATTCCCAGGGACATGATAGTGTTTAGAAGTATAGTGGAAGCTGGAGGGCCTTATTTAAGTCTTGCTCATAAACTATGCAATGAAGTTGATAGGAAGATAGGACTTGAGTAGACTAGACTTGACCTGGACTAAACCAGGGCTGGACTGGATGGACTTGACTTGACCTATACTGGACCAATACTGGACTGGACAGACCTGACTTTATTTGACCTGGACTGGACCAGGACTGGCCTGGATAGACTTGGCTTGACTTGACCTGGACTGGACAGATTTGGCTTGACTGGACAAGGACTGGAACTGGATTGGACAAGCTTGACTTAATCTGGACTGGAACTGGATTGGACAATCTTGAATTAACCTGGACTGGACTTGACCAGGACTGGATCTATTTAAACGTATTTAAACGTATTTTGTTGAAACAAGATGAGATCTTAAATCCCCTCCCCGACTCTACCCCAAAAGTTATTTTTAAGAGAAGTAAAAACCTCAAAAATATCTTGGCCCCTAGTATGGTTAAGTTTGTGGGGAAAGAGGAGAAGAAGGTGGAAAAAGAGGGCATCCTGAGTTGTTACAAGTGTAACAGGAATGTGTGTCTGACTTATGGTTTCATTGGAAATAATTTAAAACAATTTCTTTCAACTTCAAATGGAAAGATTTTTTCCATAGCACTGTGAAACAGAATTTCTGTTTTATGGCTTAGAATGTTCCTGTTAGGAAACTAAAAGAGAGATTCAGGGAGCATAAAATAAATATCATCAAACAAGTTCATAGTGGTTCCAAGCACTTCTCTAAAGTACTGTTGCACTCTGCAGGTTCATCCTGGCAGAGTGTGTGTTAATTCCTTGCAAAGTTCTTTGTGTCTGTTTTTCTCCCAGCTGTAGGTTAATTGTCCTTGGAGGCATGTCTGGCTTCCACAGCTGATTGGAGGAGTGTTCTTTAAATAGCCTCCAGTGCAAGTAGGTGCTGGTCATAGCTTCTAGTTTCCTAGTGTCTCTGTGCCAGTTTCTTTCCTCCTCTTGCCTTGTGCTACTTTACTTCTTGCTTTCTTGAGTGCCCTAGTTCTGTCCTTGCCCGGTACCTTGCCTCATACCTTTGTGTCTCAATTCCCTCCATCTCCCACCTTGCTGTTCAGTCCTATTTTGTATTTACCTAGCTTATCCTGCCCGACTGTTTCTTTTAACCCCTTGTGGGTTTCCGCTGTTTGCTTGTGTGTGTGATTGCCCTGGTTAGTTTAGTCTGTCTTGTCAGTCCTGTCTGTTCCTTCCTAGTCTGCCGTGTCTGTTCAGTGTTTTGTGTAGTTTGTTACAGGTCAGACTCTGCTGCCTGTCTCCTCCCACTTTCTCCTCTGTCTGGCTCTCACCTGTCTGACTCCCTCTGTGCTTTTCCTGCTCCTCTCTCAGGTTGTCTCTCCAGGGCTGTATCCTGATGGGTTCCTACCAGCTCCAGTCTATCCCCACCATCAGGGGCTCTAGCAAATACTTGGTCCGATCTCAGGCTCTACACCTTGGTGAGCTGCTCGCCTTTCTCTCTTTAGCAGCTACCCCAGTTCTCAATAAAGGTAATCCCGGTGTGCTGAGCATTTCCTCTCTGATTCCTCGGTCACCCCGGTTCACAGCTAAGGTAATTCCGGGGTACCATAACAAGTACATAAAGGAATCCCCTTAAGTTTAAAAGTTCGGGGTATTGAATGGATTCGACCCACTTCTAGGGGGGGGGGGGATATATCCCTCGTCGGGGGGGGGGGGGATATATTCAGTAGGCTTTGCCAACGTTAAGCCTATTGGATCTTTTCCCTCCAAACTTTGGCCCCTGACAGTCTGAATGACGTCATCGAATTCAATGAGACAGGGTATTAGTAAACACCGGTGTTAAATAAAAATATTAATATGAATGGTATGATAGTGATAAAACATTAAATTCACAGGGGATGTGGGTTCTCAATATAGGGTAACTAATATAAATTGAATCCTTATAATAAATAATTATAGATAATAAATAACCAATATAATACACAAAAAAGTAAATATGGATAAAAAAGTGAAAAATGCAGTGGAATATGGATGAACGTAAAATATAATAAAGCATTCATAATTTAAAACATTTTTTGTTCAAAATGTAATATGGGATCTGGAGAGATAATTAAATTTAAATATATATTTTGAATGAATTATGGTAAATATGGATTAAATATTTCAATTGTAAATGTAAATTAATAATTAGGGGTGAGTGTCAGTGTGATGATT
The DNA here is from genome assembly GCA_011038615.1 of Limnodynastes dumerilii. NCBI lineage: Eukaryota > Metazoa > Chordata > Amphibia > Anura > Limnodynastidae > Limnodynastes > Limnodynastes dumerilii. The sequence continues at coordinate 353,436 of WWET01001550.1, read as the reverse complement.
TAGAGGCTCTTTGTTGTATGAAATGGGTTGGTTCTTGTGATACTTTGGGTTTATGAGAATTAAGAGGGGGGTGTAAGGGGGCATAAGTGTGTAATATACATGTGAATAATAGGCAGAATGATGACTTTGGGGAGGGATTCTGAATGTGATTATGGGTTATCTGTATCAACATTTCTAGATGTATATATATCTGTTGCTTATATTGCTCTATATAGATTTATGGTTCTTTTCATAGGAAGTAAACCTCTCCAGATGCTGGGGGAACTTTATTTTGAATGAGGGAGTTGTTTGAACATTTAGTGTTACCATCTGTTACAAATATACAAACTTTTGAGTGAATTTTTTCAAACACTCTTTAGAATATAAATATGAAAATAACTAAACCAATGTTGCAATTAATAGTGTTTGGTAATATTATCATACCACCCAGAAATTAACTAATGCCTACTTGACGGTGGGGTTGCTTTAAATTGGGTGGTCCCACTACTTGCTATGCACATTAAACTGCAGTCTTTAGTTTCAAATTGTTGATGTAGATATGCTGTTAGTAAATGTGAAAATCTAAATATGTATTTAATTTAAAAGATTATCAGTATCAAAAAGAACTGAAGGTATTGAAAATATTTTGATCGCTGAATTTTAATCTGTCTCAAGTGGTCAGAGGAATGAATGAAGTCAGCTAAATTGGTCAATTATACCACAGATGTGATTTCCCTATTTATTCGGCAACCTGATTGAGATCCTTTACTGCTTTGAAAAAGCAGAGTTCACACACGTGGAGCTGTTATTTGCATTCAGTACTTTGCACTTTTGATCGGAGGTATACAGAGGCTTTTGGATCCCCAGGCTCTGGGGACTATGCTTTGGACACCAGAAAGCGATTTATTGCATTTGCACTTTGGAGTGTGGCCACCCATTGTTTACTGACGGTGAAACAGCTGATGACACGAGTGGCATAACAAGGAGGACTGGGCGCTTCTTTCCATCTCCCAAGGACTGGGTAATACCCTACCTTCGTAACAATTTCTGCACAGCTATAGATTGAACCTATTGAACTATTTATCTCTACTATTGTCCGCACAGCCAATTTAACATCTTATCCTCTGATTATAATGAGACTCTGAATTTACTAGAGACACTCTGCAACATATGAGAGGTTATTGATACCTTATTCCTCTTATGGTTCAATATTGCTATATTTGAAATGCTAATTGTTATATGTTCAGCTCCACATTTTTTAATGTTGGATTAAATATTCTCTTTGACATCAGGTTGCCGTTTATGTTTTTCATCAGAACCAAGCATTTAATATATTATTTAAAATTAGCGCTGTTCACAACACGTGGTTTTCTTTTGCTTTTTATATAGGGAGTATAGCAAAATCTCCCATACAGCAGCTTTCTCTTAATAGCGCCTTAGGTAATTTTTTCTTCCAGGACTGGATCTGGAGTTGACAGACTTGACCTGGGCTGGACCAGGGCTTGACCTGGACTGGACCAGGACTTGACCTGGACTAGACTTGACAAACTAGACAGGCTTAATAGGCTATCTGAGACTTGCTGCAGCGCTGCTCAGTAGCAACCAGGCACCTTGAATAGACAAGTTGCTCTGGTACAGTTGACACTGTGCTGCTGACTTAAATAGAGTGCCTCTGGCCAGGATTGGCCTGGTCATGTGGTGAACACAGCTTAAATCCAATTGGCTGGGACTGTCAGGTGACCAAATCCAAGATGGCGGAACCCATGCGCTGGAGCTTGGCACCGAGATACTGCCATAGAGACACAGGACACTGAGCAGGAGGCTGAACAGTAAGCTGCCACTATATGGAGAGTGGCACCTCAGTGAAGACACAGTGTGGGCACGACTAAAGACTTACATAGAAACAAAGAAAGTGATGGTAGATGAGAGCCACATGGCCCATCAAGTCTGCCCAGTTATTTATTTAAAACTATACTGACCCTAGACCCTATTTATCCTCATTTTAGTTTAAGATTAGGATATCCTTATATTTATCCCAAGCATGTTTAAACTGTTCTACTGTGTTAGCCTCAACCACCTCAGATGGCAGCCTATTCAACTTATCTATCACCCTTTCAGTGAAGTAATTTTTCCGCACATTTCCTCTGAATCTACCACCCTCCAGTTTATATTCATGCCCTTGTGTTCTATTACATCTCTTCCTTTCAAAAATGCCGCCCTCCTCTAGCTGGTCACAACCCTTGATATATTTGAAAGCTGCTATCATGTCCCCCCCTCTTCTTTTTCTGCTCCAAGCTATACATGTTTAGTTCCTCTAGCTCTTGGAATGATTTGTGACACATGCCATGGACCATTTTAGTCACTCTTCTGTGCACAGTCTCTAATGTATTTATGGCTTTCTGGAGATATGGCCTCCAGAACTGAACACAGTATTGTAGGTGAGGTCGTACCAACGATCTATAAAGGGGCATCACTACTTCTCTCTCTCTGCTACTAATTCCTCTCCCTATACAACCAAGCATCTGACTTCCCTTTCTTTGCTTTGTTACATTGCTTGGCTACCTTTAAGTCACTGGAAATAATGACTCCTAGATCCCTTTCCTCCTCAGTAGAGTCTAATGTAGTGCCATTAAGGATATATTGAGCCTTTGGGTTTTTGTGCCCCAAGTGCATGATTTTGCATTTTTGGGCATTAAACTGCAGTTGCCACACTCTTGACCATTTCTCCAGTCTACCTAGATAATCCCTAATTTTCTGTACCAATACTGGCGTGTTTACCATGTTACATATCTTTGTGTCATCTGCATATTTTTGCCTCGATACCACAGGCAATATCGCCTATAAAAATATTAAATAGCACTGGTCCAAGTACAGAACCCTGGGGTACCCCACTGGTTACCTTACCATCCCCAGAAGGGATTCCATTTACTACAACCCTCTGTTGTCTATCCTGTAACCAAGATTGTATCCATGCAACTATCTTTAAATCCAATCCCAAAGTTTCCATCTTATTTAACAGTCTGCGATGTGGCACAAGCCTTACTAAAATCTAGATAAGTTATGTCTACAGCTCCCCCTTTATCTAATACTTTACCCAGTCAAAAAAATCAATAAGATTTGTTTAACCTGATCTTCCCCCAGTGAATCCATGCTGCTTGGGATCCTGTAAATTACTGGATTTAAGATACTGTACAATTTGTTCCTTTAACAGTTTGTCACGTTCAAGGGATTAATGGGATCTGCTCGGGGCTTCAGGGAATAAGACAACTGAGCTGGTGTGAATTGGAAGTTAGCCGGTTTAATGTAGGACTGGTGCAAAGAGGAATAAACAGCAAATAATATCAATAGCAATAAGCAGTCTTGAGAGGAAGCCCTGTATTGGGTCAAAGGTCAATTGAGGGATATGAGGTAAGGACAGTCTTTGAACTGGTGGTGTGCACAAGCGCACTTGACAGGAGAGTTGAGGAGGAATCACAGTGAGATTGTTGGACCAGACTGGTGCAAGGTTGCTGGCCCAGACTGATGCAAGGTTGCTGGACCGGACTAGTGCAAGGTTGCTGGACCAGACTGATGCAAAGTTGCTGGACCGGACTGGACAAATGGATCAGGGTAGCTGGATAGCTGGGTAGCTGGGTCAGGATCCAGATAGCTGGATAGATTGGATAGCTGGATCAGGATAGCTGGATGGCTGGATAGCTGGATCAGGATCAGGATAGCTGGATCAGGATCAGGATAGCTGGGTAGCTGGATCAGGATCAGGATTGCTGGATAGCTAGAGAGCTGGATCAGGATAGCTGGATAGCTCGGTAGCTGGACAAGGATCAGGAATAGCTGGATAGCTAGGTAGCATGACCAGGATCAGGAATAGCTGGATCAGGATCAGGAATCAGAATCGCTGGTACAGGGCGCTAGATGCAACAGAACCAGGCACCTAGGAAGACTAGTTGTTCTGGTAGGGATGGTAGGGTCTGCAAGGTTTAAATAGAGTGCCCTATGCACTGATTGGTTGGAGGACTGAAGCAGGAACTCCACATTGGTGATTCAGCATCACGTGAGTATGGGCAAGATGGCGGCGCCCATGGACCGGAGCTCCCGCGGCGCTGAGTGCCAGAATGCACGTGGAATGCCGGCAGAAGATGTGGTGAGTATTAGAGACTGTCACTGGCTTAGTGACAGTCTCTGTGATCCTGGACTGCGGGACAGCCGGGAGAGAGCTGCGGCCGGCCGAAGCGGGTAAGTGCGGTACTTGTGACCGCGATGCGTGAAACGGTGTTTCCATCAATTTCCCTACTACTGATGTTAGACTCACTGGTCGGTTACGTAAGTGTTTATATGGTCTGTAATTATTTAATAAAGGAACGGGACATTTGTGCATTTAATATAAAATCGGGGGATATAATCATTTATTAAAGGAATGGGGGACATTTGTTTATTTAATATAGGAATGAAGGACATTTTGTATACAGCAGCATGTTATTAACCCTTGATATGCTGCCCCTTATGGTACTATAACTTATAGCATGCCCTGCAAAACTTGGGCATACTAGTACTGTATGCGGCAGCATGCCCAGGGTTAAGAACATGCCACGGTATGCTTTTTTTTTTTTAAACTTTCTTTTATTAAAGCAGCAATTATACAGAAAGTCACATCGACAATGAACATACAGAAGCTGCTATAGCATTTTTGAGATTATTCCAACAGTGTGAATATTATAACGGCAGTCAGTAAGCATAGTGGTAATCACTAATGGAAAAAAGGAAAAAAAAGGGGGGGGAGATCACTGCACAAATGAGCATGGGTATGGGTGAGTCACTGGAGATACACGGTTAAAGGTTAGGAGAAGAATCTCATGGTTAACTAGGTAGTAAGGGAGTTGGGTAGGACCTTGTAAATTGAAGCAAGGGAACCACACCCTATAATAGGCTTCCTCTGTGCCCTTCAAGTAGGCCGTCATTCTCTCCATGCCTGCGGCAAACCAGATATACGAGGTCAGAGCGTGTAAGGAAGGGGGGGGGAGAGTTGGCTGCTTCCAGGCTTTAGCAATGAGGCATTTGGCTGCAGCCAAAACATGGGAGGCCAGTTTACGGGAGGAGGCGTCCATGTCAGGGATGGGGTAACATAATAGGAAGATCCAAGGATTTTTAGGAGGTGAGCAGGGAAGGAGGGTCATTAAGAGGGAATGTACCATATCCCAAAATGGAGTTGGGCAGGTCCACCACACGTGAATGAACGATCCAACCTCTCCACAGCGG
>WWET01001550.1:333633-344764 GCA_011038615.1 Limnodynastes dumerilii | reverse complement strand
AAAAGATAGCAGCGTGGGGAGGAGAGTCATTTTGACCGCTATGATCCTGCCCAGCCACAACAGCAGTAGGTTCTCCAGGAGTATAGTTCAGAATTGAGCTTGTCTGAGGGCAAGGTAATTGGCTGCATATAGCGAGTGGTAGGAGTTAGTCAGGAATATGCCCAGATACCGCATTTTAGAACGTTGCCATTTAAAATGGAAGGTAGTTGTAAGGTATTGGCTCTCCAATGGGGAGGTGTTTAAAAGGAGTGCTTCGGACTTAAACAAATTGATTTTATATCCCGACAGCTGGCCATATCGTTGCAGGGTAGTAAACAGGTTTGGTAGGGAGATACGTGGGTTGGTCAAGGTAAGCAGCACATCGTCCGCAAAAAGGGATAACTTGTAGTCCTAAGGTCCAATTTGGATAGCCGATATGTCTGGTGACTGGCGAATAGCCGCTGCTAAGGGTTCAATGACCAGTGCAAAAATTAGAGGGGAGAGGGGACAGCCCTGTCTGGTACCATTGCTAATTTGTAGTAGCGGGGAGGGGGAGCCACTTACCATCACCTTCGCAGAGGGACACGAATATAAGGACCGGATGCCCTCCAAATATGGGCAACAGAGGCCATATCTCTGCAGGGCTTGATCCTTAAAGTCCCAGGAGATCCTGTCGAACACCTTCTCAGCGTCCAGGGACAGGACCACGAGGGGGCGCCGCGTGCTCTAGCTACATGTATGAGGGTCAGGGCTTGCCGAGTGTTGTCTCTGGCTTGCCTACCCGGAATAAATCCAACCTGGTCATAGTGGACTAGAGAGGCCAGGACAACATTCAGTCTGGTAGCCAGTACTTTAGCGTAGAGCTTTATATCTATGTTAAGGAGGGAGATCGGCCTGTAGCTCACACAAAGTTGAGGGTCCTTCCCTTCCATAGGTATTACTATTATCCTAGCCTCCAGTGTCTCAAGAGGCCAGGGGGTACCAGACAGGGCTGCATTAAACATAGAGTGGAGGTGAGGGAGCAATAGGGGAGCAAAGCGCTTGTAGTAAGATGCAGAGTATCCATCAGGGCCAGGGGATTTGCCTATTTTTTGTGATTTTATCGCCAGGGAGATCTCGTCTAGCAAAATTTCTTCGTTTAATGAAGCAACCTGATCAGGAGGGAGGGGAGGTTGACCTGGGTGAGGAAGTTATTAATGAGGGCAGATCTAGGGCCAAGGGGGGGAGCAATGGGCGGGGTAGGTAAATTGTATAGATTGTGATAGTATTGCTGGAAAGTCTTACATATTTCTTGGGGGTCATGTAGGAGGGTACCAGTGGGTGATTTAATAGCCAGGACATTATGGGCCGATATCTGAGAGCACAGTTTGGAAGCTAACAATCTGTCCGCCTTGTCTCCTTTCTCATAGAAAGATTGCTTAAGCCACTGCAACTTGTTTGCCGCCTTAGCGGTGAGAAGAGTGTTAAGTTCTGCCCTTAAATATGCAATTTGAGCCAAAAGAGCCGGATTCTGTGAGAATTTATGCGAAGACTCCAGTGCTACCAGAGCATCCGCAAGGTGGGATGTTTTGGCCAGATATTCACGTTTTTTCCTAGCCGTGATGGCTATGAAGTGTCCACACATTACCGCTTTGTGGGCATTCCACAAGGTCATGGGGGAAGTTGTTGATGGGGAATTGAGGGAAAAGTATTCCTCCAGTGAGGCACTGAGGGCAGTAAAATTGTCTCGGTCCCGTAAAATCGAATCATTTATACGCCAGGTGGAGCTCGGGGGTGGAGAGAGCGGGTCCGTGAGGTCCACAGCTATTGGGGCGTGGTCGGAGCAGGTGCGAGGGAAGATACGGGCATCTTTAAGTTTTATGGTAAAATTGTGGCTGAGCAGGATCATATCAATACGGGAGTATGAAGAGTGGGGGTGGGAGAAGAAGGAGTAGTCTTTGGCCAAGGGGTCGCGTACCCTCCAGCAGTCATAAAGGTGGTGGAGCTTCATAAAATCGCAGAGCGCCTTGGAATTGAGGGTATCCCCCGGGTCAGGGCGAGACGTGTTTGGGGTCAGTCTGTCTAGGGAAGCAATGTGCACTGAGTTGAAGTCCCCCGCCACGACGAGATCCCCCACTCGAACCTGAGATAGGAGTGTCCCAAGGCGTCGGAAAAATTGGGGTTGGCCGGTATTCGGGGCATAAACGTTCACTAACGTACAGAGGAGATTATTCAGCAAACCTACCAAAACTAAGTATCGCCCATTCACGTCGCGGTGGACCGCCTCAGGTTGGAAAGTGATACGCTTGGAGAACAGAATGGCAACACCGCGCTTTTCTGGTGGGTATCACAGGCATGGAAAGTTAAGGGGAACAAGCGGGACTTAAGTTCTGGGTGAAGGCTCTGCAGAAAATGAGTCTCCTGGATGAAAGCTATGTCTGCCCCGAGGTCCTTTAAGGAGGTGTGGAGCTTGGTTCTCACGGTATGCTTTTTTTAATGGCATTTTTATATTTTTAATAATGAAAGTTTTTTTTATTTCTTTACAGTTTTAATGTGGGATTTGAACAAAATTGACACTCACACCCACCTCTTTTTATTCACCCCAGCTTTCTGGTGACTTTGCAGAGATTTTACAAATCGCTGTACGGCAAATACAGCAATTTGTATGTTCTGCCTTTTCTAAATGACGTTTGTAAAAACGTAGATTTTGAAGGGGCAACATTTTGGGTGAACTTCTGGCGATTTTCCTTTAGTAAATCCATCAATCTTAAAACGACTGAAAAATCGGCAAAAACACCACTATTTAGAAATCGCCCCTTAGTAAACCCAGCCCTTGATCTGTTACCTGTTACAGCTGTTGATGCAAACAAACTTTTTTTTTTTTTTTATTATTATTATTATTATTTTGTGTCTATTTTATTGGAACTATGCAGTAACAAAAAAAAACCTTTAAATATATGGATGCCATTTGTCTATTTTTGCTACCATGAGACTGGAGAAATAGGATCCTAAAGAGAGTACTGATAAGCAAAGAAAACGGGTTAAATCTCTGAAAGTATTTAACACATTAAGATTACATTTTTAATCTGTTGGTGCCGCATGCCAAATTTTATAGAAAAATATGAAAAATGGCAAATTCGGAATAGGTCAAAATGGAAAATGTTGCAGAGGTATCCCGGGAGAGCCGGCAAAGCTCCCACAAGCCCAACCAACTATCAATTGCAACTGTAATCCCTAGAGTTAATAGGGATGTGCGAGGCTTGATGATGTCAACACTAGAGATTATATGAATGATTGACAGGGGTGGGGCTTAATGATGCGATTCATGTAAATTAAGCCCCCTTGCAGAAATCTATGGCTTCCCTCCGAGTTCCTTTAAAAAGTCGGCAATTCTGGTCTATGGGGATGAAATTTATGAAGAAATTACAGGGGTTTTATTTTATCAATGTGGGAAAATATGTCCCATTATAAAGATAAGAAATTTCAAATTTTCTTCTGTTTTCTGGCAGGGTAATCAGTCATATTACCTTCTCCTGGCAGGCTGGGGGTGTTTTGGGGTTGAGGGGGACACACATATTGAATGGCTCCATATTGAATTCCCTGGAAGATTTGAATGCCATGTAATAAAATAAGTCACAGGGCCAGATTTACTAAGCTGCGGGAAAGGAAAAGTGGAGATGTTGCCCATAGCAACCAATCAGATCTAGCTATCACTTTCCAATTACATACTAAAAACTAGAGATACTAAATGTCTGATACAATCTGGTTGCTATGGGCAACATCTCCATTTTTCCTTTCCTGCAGCTTAGTAAATCTTGTCCACAGAATGAAATGTAAGTGTTTGTATAGTGTATAAAAAATTCCCCAGACAAAAACACCTTGTGGTTTAACATTTAAGGCCTTAATGGATGTGTTCCTTAAGCCATACAGACATGACATACCATGAAATCCTGTGGTTAGCTGCAGAGTCAGTACTATCATGGAGTGAGATTGCAGTCACTTACAAAATGATGGAGCTCCTGAGGTTTGTGTGTTCAAATACTGGGATTATAGACTGCTCTATGCACACAAGATACCCCACTCTGTTCTTTTCAGAGTTTTACAGTTTTTGACCCGGATCCAGAACAACGTTCTCATGCGTATTTACGCTTGATGGAGGCGGAAAAATGCTATTTTGTATGTACTGAGCATGTGCGGCAGATGTTACAGCACACAACTCTAAACGTACGTACCAGACTACTATCAACAGCATAACTACGAACGAAGGGGCGTGTCAGCCATACGACATTCGTAATTACATTTCGAAAGTGGGGTGAGGCATTTAAATCGTACAGTATGGGCGTGCTTAGCAGCGTAAGAACGTGCAGCCGTTACGGGTGACAGGAGCTACGCATGGAAAATTTAAGGTAGGGTTTGGAAAGCTTAAAACGGCAAAAGTACATCCGAGTGAGGGGACTGCTGAGGGGAATGCATAGTAATTACGAGTGCGTAAATACGCTACGCGTTGAAACAGAACGGGAACGTAGGTCTGGATGGAGGGGAGGGAGGGTTAGGGTTAGGCTGCAAGGGAAGGAGGGTTTGGGTCAGGTTGAAAGGGAGGGAGGGTTAGGGTCAGGCTGCCAGGAAAGGAGGGTTAGGGTTAGAATTAGGGAAGGGACTATTTTTTCTTCAATTTAGCAGAACGGAGCTTTCACCGCTCCGTGGATCGATTGCTATGCCTCATCAAGGCATCTGATTTTTCTAAAATCAGATTTTCTATGCGGGGACCCACATCCCGATCGCATGTACGTACGTATTTACTCACATGGCGTAACAAACAGTTTATACGCAAGTGAGATCCAACGTAACATACGTAAATTACAAAACCTCTCCCCTAAAACGTGCCTACTTTTATGCCCACAAACGCCCGTATATTTTTAAGTACACTCGCGTGCTTTACAGACTCTTTTTTTTTTTTAATACTTTTTATTGTTTTTCACATTGAACAGCACAATGGTTGACATATGATGCATCAAAGAGAAAACAGTTGTGTCAGTAAATCAAGACATTTGCATCTCAGTGAGTTTACAATCCAGCAGATACAGCCCGACAGGCTGGGAACATTCCATTGTGTACAGGAAAGGGATAGGTTTATTGAACAGATAGGCGTAAGATAGCAATAAAACAAATTAAGTAAAATAAAATAAAACAAAATAACAAAACTAACTAATTAACAAACAAACCAACAAGTAAACATGTCGCCAACACCGTCAGTAACCTTATATAAACCTATAAGACATTTGGGGGCAGGTAAGTAACGAACTCCGTTTTGGCATGATGGGCTGAATTTAGCAGAGGAAGCGGTTTAAGGGGGGGTAGGGTGCAGGTTTCTATATAAGTACCAAGTGGTGGATTCAAAGAGGGACAAAATATGCTTCCTAGTATGTTCAGGCAGGTAGTCTATATATGGGCCCCATTTCCTGTGAAAGCGCTGGATCCCCCTTTCAACATCAGGAAGGGTGGCCCTGCGTTCCAAATATAAAGTAGTCAGCAGGGAGCTTTTAACCGTCCCCAAAAATGGGGGCGCCCGAACAATCCAGTTTTGTAGTATAGATTTTTTCGCTATGGTGACAATGGTGGTGAGGAGTGGGATAGCTTCTTTAACACCCGGGGTGGAGAGCCAATTTTTAAAGTTCGCCCACAGCAGAGCAAATGGATCCAGCGGGACAGTAAAGTTAAATATAGATTTTATAAAGGTCAGTAGCTTATTCCAAAATTTGCGTATTTTACCACAGTCCCATAAGTTGTGGATCAAGGTGGCTCTTGAAGCGTGACATTTGGGACAGGACCCCAATTCCTCCAGATTCATGTGGCGCCTTTGCGCCTGTGAGATGTAGGCTCTGTGAATTATCTTAAAGTGTAGCTCTTGTAGTGCCGCCGAGCCTAGGATTTTTAAAGTGGAGTCAAAATGATCTACCAAGTCCTCTCCCATAACTTCCAATCCCAAGTCCCGGGACCACGCTTCTGCCGCCCGTGACCACAAGTCTAAATGGTTCTGGGGAAGGAAGTGTTCTGAGACATATCTGATGTGAAAGACATGTGTCCCCAAAAAGTGCATGAGTGACTTGATCGGAGTATAGGTTTCAGTCATCGCTTTTGCTGTCTGTTGGGCATAATGTCTAGCTTGAAAATACATAAACATTTGGTGATTAGGGATGTGAAATTTGTCCTTTAGGAATTGAAAAGAACGAATCGTCCCACCAGGGTCAAAAACATCCCTAATGGCACTGATGCCCTTGTCCTTCCACTGTAGAAATGTAGCATTCTGCAGCCCCGGCTCAAATTCTGGATTGCCCCAGAAGGTGTTATAAAATGAAAATCTACTCGAGCACCCTGACTTTCTATGGACCGCCACCCAGGACTTATAGGTATCCTTGAAGAGGATGTTGTTTAGGATGTGGGTTGGTATCTTACCTTTCGGGAGGTGGAGAAGGGCTGCCCAGCTATAGGGCTTTACCGTCTCTAGCTCTAACTGCTTGTTTGTGAAGCATTGTTTATTAAACATCCAATCTGTGATGTATCGAAAGAAAGAGCCGTGACTAAAGGCTTTAATATCAGGAAATCCACAGCCACCCTCCGCCCTTCGCAACTGAAGGCGCTGTCTAGCAACTCTGGGTTTTTTATGGTTCCAAACAAAACGAAGGAAAAGCTTCATGCATTTTTCAGTATCTAATTTGGTCATAGCAATGGGGAGCATTTGTATCAAATATGTGAGTTTAGGTAGCAGCACACTCTTTATCAGGGCTATTCTGCCAAAGGTGGACAGGGGAAGAGAGGACCACTTTTGTAGTGAATCTTCAGTGGTACGAAGAATGGGAGCATAGTTATTTTTATACAGGGATTGTATGGTGGAAGTAATTTGAATACCCAAGTATTTAAATTTATGTAGAGTTGTTTTAAAAGAGTGGATGCTCTCTAATTGCGTGCGGGCCTGTTGGGAGCCAGAGATGTACAGGGCTTCTGATTTGGCAAAATTAATTTTATACCCTGCAAATGAGCCAAAATCCTGAATTATGCGGGTAATAGCTGGGATAGACTCCTGCGGGCGCGAAACCAGGAGGAGCATATCGTCGGCGAACAATGCGAGTTTCACCTCTACATTGCCCACCAAAATCCCCTTAAATACAGGAGATTGACGCAGTGCAATTGCCAGCGGCTCAATAGCCAGGGCGAATAATAGGGGAGAAAGAGGACATCCCTGACGGGTGCCCCTTTCAATCTGGAAAGTGCCAGAAACAGACCCATTCCCTACAATTTGTGTGTACGGTGATAAATATAGGGACCTTAAGACGTCCGAGAAGGCCTCCGGGAATCCAAATCTGGACAGTGACTCCCAAAGGTGATCCCAGGTAATCATGTCAAAGGCCTTCTCGGCGTCAAGGGACAAAATCAAATGAGGGTCAGCAGGACGTTCTCTCTCCACGTGCTGAATAACAGTTAAAACTTTACGGACATTGGTCACAGAGTGTCTGCCCATTATGAAACCAGTTTGATCGGCATGAACTACACCCGGCAAGATAAGCTTCAGACGCTCAGCAAGAATTTTTGTGAACAATTTATAATCCACATTCAGGAGCGAAATAGGACGATATGAACTCGGAAGGGTACGATCTCTACCTGGCTTGGGGATTACACGGACAAAGGCTGCATTGAAGTAACTAGGGATCTGTTTATCACGGAGAATGGTATTAAAGAAACTCTGTAAGTGTGGGGCAATTTCCTCTTTAAGAATCTTATAAAATTCACCATTAAAGCCATCTGGGCCAGGTGCTTTCATGGGCTTGAGTTGTTTGATGGCCTCCTTAACTTCAAGCAAAGTGATTGGGGAGATTATGGTGGCCGCCTGTTGGGCGGTAATAATAGGGGTGACAATATTGTCCCAAAATGTGTTCTTAGCAAGTGTATCTAGTGAGTGTTGTTTATATAGGTTTGCATAGTAGGACTTCAACTCCTCTAATATATCCTCATTCTGATGGACTAAAGAGCCATCTCGGCCCTGTAGCGTGGCAATATATGTGGCTTTGTTATTACCTTTAATTAGATTGGAGAGGAGGCGGCCCGGCCTATTACCCCACTTGTGGAATTTAAAATTTTTATGCGCGAATGACCTATCCGCAATTCTAGCCAATATTCCCTCCAGGTGAGTTTTACTAGTTTGGTATTGCTGAGAGTGGGCCAGTGTTGGGTGCGTGAGGTAGGCTTGGTAAGCGTTAGTTAACTCCTGTTGGGCACTAACATACTCTGCATTCAAGTCCCTTCTGCTCTTGGATGCAAAGGAGATTATGGCCCCTCTGGCCACTGATTTAAACGTCTGCCAGAGCAGGTGTGGTTCAGCAGTGTGAGCACTATTGTGTTCCAGAAATTCATACCAAACAGCTTCCAACCTGTTCCTAAACTGCAGGGAATTAGTTAAATAGGTAGGAAAACGCCATATCTTTGGCGAATTTCCCAGGGGTTCTACTACGATCTGCGACCACACCACCGCGTGATCCGAGATGAGTATAGGCTCCATTTCCACAGCAGAGACCAAAGGCAGGAGAGGCGCCGACAGGAGAATGTAATCCAATCTGGAGAGAGAGCCAAACGCTGCCGACAAGCATGAGAACTGCCGTTCGGCTGGATGCCTCACCCTCCAGAGATCGACCAAATTTAGTTCCTCAGCAAATCTGTTAACACCCAATTTGGGGAGTCTAGTAGTGTTTTTGTGGGGGGAGTGGCGGTCCAGTATCCTAGAAGCAGTCAAGTTTAAGTCACCCCCCACTATGATAGAGGAGTCAGTATAAACATACAGGAGGCGTAGTAGTCTCAAGAAGAAACCCTTGTTGTATACATTAGGGGCATAAATGTTGCACAAGACCCATGTTTTCCTATTAATAGTGACCTCTAAGATCATATATCTGCCTTCAGTGTCAAGTTTCTGTGAGTGAATCTCAAAGGGGATTCCTCTGCGTATTAAAATGAGCACACCTCTTGCTTTAGAATTAAATGGGGCTGAAGCTAAAACCAGAAAGCCTTGGGCGTTCAATTTAGCTACCTCCGGGGCAGGTAAATGAGTTTCTTGAAGGAATACGAGGTCTAATTGGAGTTTTTTCAAATATGTAAACATTTTTTTCCGTTTCATCGGTGAGTGGATTCCCCCCACATTCCAGGTAGCTACCCTGAGAGTTGCCATGACTTATCAATTATGGGGGGCGAGGGCATTAACAGTATACAAGCATCCACTCTAAAGCAGGCTACAATACCCGGTGTCCAAACCTCCCCTAAGAGTGCAGTAAAATGGTAAACTGACGGTTGGCGAAACCAACATAACCGAAAAATAGTAAAACCATAAAAAATATACATAACAAACATATAGAAAACCAAATAGAGAGAGAAGCGTCTCTCTATCAAAGCGTATGCTTTCTAATATTTCAACTTCCGAAATATAAGTGAAACAATTACAATATTAATTGACGGTATCTCACCGCCACCCCTCTCCCCCCTCCCCGACTGAAATGAAAGGGAGTTCATAGACGCCAGGTCCTAAATGAAAAAAGAAAGGGATACAGTAACACAAATTCAAACTGGATACACGGTGCACCATCTCCCAGACCCCTTAGCCAACCCGCGTGGTACAAAAGTGGTACACTTATAAGAATACAAGTCCGATTGGACAATCATACGTGACCGGCAGGCAAGTCCCTTTGCGGTAGAGGTTCGTTCTGGAAGGCTGTCACAGAAGGCGGAGAGTTCTCCGGGTGAAGATGACCAACAAGATAGTCAGGTGCCGTCCCGGGGAGGCCCCACCAGGAATTTCTTGGCCTCAGAAGCAGAAGAGAAGTCCTTATAGGAGTCACCTGAGAAAACACGGAGACGTGCAGGATATAATAGCGCAAATCTCTGTTGCTTTTTAATCAGGGCAGTGCAGACGTCGGAGAATTCTTTTCGGGCCCTGGAGACATCAGCCGAATAATCTTGAAAGATACGTAGTCTGTGTCCTTCCCAAGAAAGCGTCGGCTTCTTCCTGCTGGCTGCCCAGAGCAAGGACTTATGGGTGTAGTTGAGACAGCGGAATATCACCGGTCTGGGGCGGGTGGCGGAGTCATCTCGCAGAGGTCCCAGTCGGTGTGCGCGTTCCACGATGAGGTCCTTACACCCCTCCTGAACTTCCAGCATCAAAGGTAAGGTAAGTATGAGGAAGTCCATTAAAAGTTGGCCTTTGAGGGTTTCAGGCAAACCTATAATACGGAGATTATTCCGTCTGGATCTGTTCTCTAAGTCATCCATTTTGGCCCAGAGTGCTTTGTGATCACTATCCAGAGTATGCTGATGCTTATTCAGTGCAGCCACATCTTCAAAGAGCTCTCCCACTCTGTGCTCCATCTGCAGCACTTTATGTGAGATCTGCTGCAGTTGCTCTCCCAGTGTGTTAACTGCCTCAGTAAACTTGCTGGCTTGAGATTGCAGCAAAGGCTCCATAGTTGAATTGATAGCCCTCACCACATCCTCATATGTGATGGGGGCAGCAAGAGGTGAGGCTGCAGGAGAGCTGGGTGCTGAGGAAAGGTCAGCAGTCTCCTCCCGGGGTGCTGGTGCAGAGGGCTCCATTACCGCAGCTCTAGATGCGGGCGCCATTTTGGGAGCCTGTCTACCGGCGTCAGACTTGCCTTTTTGAGAGCGGGACGGCATCGGGGCAGCCAGGAAGCGGTCCATCCGCCGGAGCGCAGTGTCAGGGAGCAGGAGGGCGTCGCTGGAAGCCCCGTAGGTGAGGTATGTTGCTGGTATAGTCGGCAAGGCGGGAGGCGGCAGCGGAGCGAGAAGACCGCGCGTCCTCCTACATGGGCGCCGGAACCGGAAGTCCCCGCTTTACAGACTCTTAATTTTGGATCGTTCGTGTGTAAAAACGCACGTACTTACACCAGATCCACATGTAAACGTTCAGCCATTACATTTTTATGTCTGAATTGGAACACACAGATGTAACTTTTAATTTTATGTCCACTATGTTTTTTTTTATTATTATATTTAATAAATATGATACAATAAACTTATTATTTTATAATTAATAATACTATACTATTATGTTTCTAATCAACTTTGTTTAAATGTTTTAATGTCTTTTATAATGTGACTAATATGCACACATATGAACCCA
>WWET01001550.1:320170-333566 GCA_011038615.1 Limnodynastes dumerilii | reverse complement strand
TTATAATTTTTTTATATTTAATTTCTACTGAATTTTTAAAAACAATTTATATTATTTTTTCATCAACATAATGTTAATATATGTGTTCATTTTAAAATTAAACCCTCTATATACTTTGTTTGTTGTAAATAATCTTTTTGTGTATTTATTATGTGCATCATTATTGTTGTGTAGCTTTCAGGATAACAATTTAATATTGTGCATAAAAATACACAAACTCAAATTTTTATTAACAATTAAAGATTTATAAATAGATAACAAACAACAATACAAA
The DNA here is from genome assembly GCA_011038615.1 of Limnodynastes dumerilii. Lineage (NCBI taxonomy): Eukaryota > Metazoa > Chordata > Amphibia > Anura > Limnodynastidae > Limnodynastes > Limnodynastes dumerilii. Next base: position 333,292 of record WWET01001550.1, on the reverse strand, counting down.
ATACAACAAATATATACTAATTTAAAAACATTACTGACGACTAGAATGTGTCAGATACATCGGGCCTGATCCAGACCTACGCCCGACGTCGCTAGGACGGCGGGCGTAAGTGTAAGATCGGCTTTTCAGCCGATCTGCGCATGCGCCGGGCAGATGTTGCCCGGTTTTGCTACGGCAACGTCCGATCGTGGATCGGGCGTCCGTAGCAGCGCCGTAGGGACGCTGGAGGGGACGTCCACCAGCGTCCCTACGTTCAGGTTAGTGTAGGCGGGCGGGGGGAGGTAGTTTAACGAGGGTGGCAGGGCGGGCTAGGCGGCCATACGCTCCTGTGCGAGCCTATGGCCCCCTCCTTACGACGGCTGAAGTTAGGGTAGCCTTCAGCCGGTGTAAGGAAGGGGCCATACGCCTGCACAGGTGGAGGGTCGGGTTAATTGAACGCCAATACGCTGTGCTTTAGTAAGCACAGCGCATCGGCGTAGGTCTGGATCAGGCCCATCATCTCTAACATTTGGGAAATCCGTCTCAGTTGCTGCAACATTTGCAGCATGGAGAGTACCAACGATAACGGGATTTTCAGGCACATTGGGCCTGTAGGTTTACAAAAAAACATGTTATTGCTTTTTTTTTTATATATATATATATATAATGGCCACAAAACAATTAACAATATGACTGTGCAATGCTAATGCAAGAAATGTCTCCATAGAATTTAGGGTTAAGCTATTTAAAAGAAAAAATTATTAATTGTATAGACATTCTAACGCCTTAAAGTTCCCTTAAAATACACAATCGTAAATTAAAAATATTTTAAAACAATGTGCTTTTCAAATTGCATTGGACCATATATTGGTATATCTGAAACATCCCTTTAGCATAATACTACAGATTTAAAATGGAAAACATGATAGTTGGCTCATCCAAACTTACCAAAATCCCCTGCTCCCTCTGCCTCCTCTCCATGATCCTCCTCCTGTTGTTGCAGAACCTCAGCTTCGAACCCCGCCTCTCTCTCTTCCTGTGCAGGTTCCTCCTCCTGCTCTGCAACATCAGCCTCTCCCTCCTAATCTTGGTCCGAAAGAACTGGCTCTTCCATCTCCTCCACCACCTCCTGCTCCTCTTGCCTTTCATGCTCCACTGGCACATTTCCCGCATCCTCCAGCTCATCCTGCGCAAGTTGCCTTCAGGCCATTTCTGCTCACCTGTACTATCTTCACCCTAATTGAATTTAAAAAAACAACATTAAACTTTAGAGTAGTAATTTTAATATTTCACATATGAGCCTATTAAGAGAGACAATCGTACTTAAAACATAATGCTTAATGACATTCTAGGATGAGTCTCGAAATACACATTGGAGGTTGTATACTTCTGTAAGTGATGGTAGCTAAATTACAAAGTTACATCAAATTTGAATTAAAGGGATACATGTCTGGGATTAGATTATGAACGCTGACAATTAGGCTAAAGTCTGCCTATTTTGATATTAACATTGCTTCAAATGAAAATGGTCACACACACATGGAGGCATAAGGACCATTACTAACAACACTAGGACAACATTTATTGAAAACATAAAGGGGCCTTCATTTAAAAATGTATAAATAGTTTATTAGAATTGTTAAACTTTGAACATTTAGAATAAGTACCTACTGCGTGAATGACAAGCAATATTCAAACGTACTTCAGCCAGCAAGTCAGGCTTCTTCCTCCTTAGGTCGAACCATCTCTGCATGAGTTGGTCCACTCTGCGCCTATTCGTAGGTGCCGTATTATCAGATCCTGCACCCGCACATATGACATTGCAGCGGGGCAGGGCATGATCAAAGGTGTTCATCTCTGCAACAAGGTAAATCTTAAAAATGGTGTACTAACGCTATATAGTATAAATGCACGCTATTGGATGTTACCTAACCACGCCTCCAAGGATTGTCAAAAGAATTTGGCACAAAACCCTGTCAATCACATTTTCTTATAGATCATTGGCTCTGCACACTCAAACCAATCAATATGGCTTTCTACAATGCAATTAACATAACACCAAAATGTCCGCCAATTAGTAACTACATTCGCCCTCTAAACATGCTTAAAACCACGCACGTTTGCGTTAGTACTTACTGTAGAGAATATCGGCCCAAAGGGGAAAAAACTAACTCCAAATTTCACTCCTCAGGAGGTCCGTTATTTGGTTACACAAGTGACGGAGAGATTATATACAGAAGGTGATGAAACATCAGCAAACCTCCGTAATAATGTCTGGTAGGAAATCCACCAAGGATTTATAGAATACTCCAGGCAATTAAACCCAGATTGTGTGGCCAGAAATCTTACACATCTGAGGAAAAGGTACTTTGGAATAATTTTAACAATGTAAGTATTGTACATTTTTTCACAAGAAATAATTTTAAGAGGATTGTTCTTATTTTAAATTTATGTAATGGTTAAAAAACAGATCTGCTATTCCGAATACTATTTTTGCCTCATTTGTTGTCATTTACATATGGCAAGATTTCAAAAATCAAATTAAGAAAAAACATGCGGACAGATACAGCTATTCCAGACAGACTGGTGCTGGTCCAATGCCAGAATCACTGGCATTTACTGACCTAAGCAACTAGCCATGAGGGCAGTATGTATTGCAAAAATAGAGGGTGTGGGCCACCAGGTCACCATGGAGGGTCCCCCACAGAGGCCGTTACATCCAGTGTCGTACACTGAGTCAGATGACCCTAAAGGTAAATAACGTAAACAACAATTAGCCAACATAGTGTGATAGTAGAAATGTTAAAAATATTTGTATTATTAAAACCGTGTGTTACACGCCGTAAGAGTTCTACTAGCAGGGTGTAATCAGGCCAGTTTCTATGTGTCCACTTTTCCCCAGCTGCTAGGTAATCATCCCTGGAGGTGTGTCAGGCTTTCACTGCTGATTGGGGGAGTGCCCTTTAAATAGCCTCTGCTGAGTTAAGCAGGTGTCGGTTATAGCGTCTGGTTTCCTGATCGTGCCTGCTAACTGATTGTGTTCTGCTTGTTGCTGTTTGCATCTCCTTGATTCCCCGTTTACCCTGTGTATTCCCCTTGCTTTCCTGATACTCTCTGCTCGTTGTTTGTTGACCCCCTGTGTGGTGAGGTGCGCGGCGAGAGTAATTCGCTACTCCCGCTGGCGGCCTCAGCCCCGGACAGGTTCCGGTCTCTACCCCACTCCTGAGTGGTGCGTGCTTGTGTTTACCATCTCACATTGCTCCGTCCTGTCGGGTGTGTGTTTGATCTGCCACGTGTTTTGAGCGTTCACTTGCTTTTGCCATCTAGCAGTGTGTTGGAGTCCGCCTGTTGTACTCCTGTTTATATCTGTTACGGTACCCCGGGCTTACCCCAACAGGGAACCGGAGTGACCAGAGAGAGAGAGAGAGAGAACACGGGTACTCACCGGTTTGTAGAGCCTGATTTCCGTCTGAGTATTCGCTAGAGCCCCTGATGGTGGGGATAGACTGGAGCTGGTGGGACTTCGTCAGGATACGCACCTTTAGAGAAAACCCGGGAGAAGAATAGGAAGAAAAGACGGAGTAAGACAGTTTGGAGGTAAGTAAGAGAGGAGAAGTGGGAGTAGACAGGTCAGTAGAATAAGACCTGTAACAAACAACACTTAACAATGAACACTGATGTGAAGACAAGAGAGGATGACGGGACTGACAAGACTTACTAAACAAACTAGGGCAGTCACACACACACATACACCAGCGGTAACCCCCGAAGGGGTTAACAGGAAACAGACACTCAGGAGAGGCAAGGCAAACACAAATGGTTAAACACACGAAGGTTGGAGAGAGGGTAATGGTACACTAAGGAAAAACAGGCAAGGTACTGGGCAGGTATCAAATGGGACACTCAAGTACAATAGAGAAAGAGCACAAGGCAAGGAGAGGCAGAGAAGCAGCAGGCACAGTGACTGGGAAGAAACTATAACCGGCACTGAGCTGCTGCAGGCCAGAGTTGAAATAGAGGCAGGTGGCCTCTGATAGGCTGAACTCAGACCAGCCTCTAACACTATGTGGAACGCCTCCCAGAACGGGGAGACGTGGTCAGAACTCCGGGGAGGACGTGGAGCGTGTGCCTGCCCGAGGCTGCGGCGCCGCTCCACGTGTCTTTGTTGACATGCTGTGATCAGCATGTGCGGCTGGAGAGGAGGAACGGCTGCTGTGGCTCTCGCGTCGGGACTGGCCCGAACGGCCGGAGGGGTGAGTCAGCCGCGTGTCGGAGCGGCACATAACAATATCATCTCCTCTCAGCATTGTATATCTTGCTTGTGAGTGTGTCAACCAGCTAGTTATTACCGCTGTGTATTGTGCCATCTCCAGCGTGTATCGCTGTGCGTGTATTTCCACCCAGTGTGTATTACTGAGCAGTTGCACCGCTCTATATTTCCGGCTTGCAGTGTTATACTTAGCTAAACTATTCCATCTGTCTATACCTGTTAGTGCTGTGTTGCCATCCTGTCAGCACTGTTCCCTGTTCCATCCTGGGACCTGTTGTGCACCAAGCTCTGCCATTCCTGCAGTACCCTTTAATAAAGTATACTTTCCTTGTGTGGAGTTTCAGCCTGTACCATCTTTAGTACTTGTGATTATATCTCCTTATTGTACCCCTGTGCTTGGGTACATTTTGGTATACTTGCATATTGCTCTATTGTTTATAAGGGTTTCATGTGTGTATTGAGATTTGCTGTACTGTGTATGAGGGTTCCAGTATTTGCATCTGATATCCACCTTACTGTTTATGAGAGTTCAGTGTGTGCATACTTACCTGTTATCCTGTGTGCAAGGGTTCCTGTGAATACCTAAGTTCCTGCTGTTGTACCACGCTGCAGTACCCCTCTGGGGTTATCGCCGGGGGCATGACCTATCAGACCAGCAGCCAAGACTATCCTCACCATCAGAGGCTCTAGTGAACACCTGGTGCTGATATAGACTCCGGGCCCCCGGTGAGAATCCCTTTGGCCGACTGTAACACCATGAAACATCATTACACTTTCAAAATTTTAATAGAATTATTCTAATTAATTAATTCAGCTGTTCTAAATTTACGTATGAAAATAAACATAACGAAACTACATGTGTACACATTTTAATACCTAAATATGTCCTTTAAAATAGTATTGTAGGCCAGAAGGGAGGACACCGTATCCCTAACAGAGGCTCATCCTGAGTCCCCACAACCACCACCAGAGGAACCAGATGAAGAACCAGCTGGGACATCCACATCATACATTCTTCCACCAACTCAAACCCAAACAATTATTTCAAAACTGGACCCACTCAGTGTTTAGATGGCAAGAAATAACAATATGCTAGAAGTACAAAACATTATATTGCAAGGGGTTTCGAAATTACATAGGAGAGGTTTTAAAAGAAGTACATGAAATTAAAAATCTATTTTGCACCTTTGTGGAGGAGTCAGTAAAATGTATTTGAAAGTAATTCCCCTGTACAGGAAAAGGAACCATCTACATCCTCCAAGCTATCAACATCTGGCAGCCATACTCCAGCCACATCTGCCTGCTACACTGGAAGCCACCATGGAAGCAGGATTGCTCCCCCAAAACCCAGATCAAAATCAGCTCCTAAACCACAAACTAAAGATGGAAAAAAAAACAAAAAAACGCAAAACAATTTTTTTTTTTTACATTTATATTAGCAGTGATGCATCACTTTTTTCTGGTTATCAAATTTCAGTTGTGAAGTAAACAAATTAAAGTTGTTCTGACTATTCTAAGCTGCCTTGTTATATATGTTTTTTTGGTTGGGATCAAGTTACAATATTACTTTTTATCCAAAATAATACTTTAAAATAAAACAGACTTACCCTTTGTTTAAAAATAGTTGTCATTATGTTTAAAAATAAAAAAAACATTTCCAACTTTTTAATAGAATTACCTCGTGTGACACATTCAAAAGTCTGAAACGTGGCCTAAAGATGGGCTCTGTGTTCCTCACTGTTACGGTACCAGTAGTCAGGGGGGAGCAGGAGCAGGTACCGGAGAGCTGAATTGGGTCCGGAGGTACTGCGGGTGTTCCACGCGATGCAGGTAACACAACCTGGATGATCTTGGGAGCGTGGCGGGTGAAGCAGACTAAGGCGCGGAGTCTAGCAGGACCGTGTTCTTCACTAGAGCCTCTGAAGGTGAGGATAGTCTGGCGCTGCCAATTTACCCACAGGTCACGGCCTCAGTGGCAACACCCGGGAGAAGAGACAGTGGTACAGATGGGAGAAAAAGGGAAGAGACAGGCCAGCAGGGCCTGGTCTGTAACGAACAACAGAGAACACTAAACAATGACTAAAGACAGGTGGGGAGCGACGGGAGTAACAGGACAAACTGGACTCACTGGGGCAATCACACACTCAGCCAAAAAGCGGGAACCCTCGAAGGGGTTAACAAACACGGTCACACAGGAGAGGCGAGGTAAATACAAGGAAGGACTGAACAATAAGGTGGGAGAAAAGGAATATGGAACACTGAGGGCAAGGCAGAAAGGTACTGGGCAGGAACAACGATGGGACACTCGCGAAAGGTACTGGGCAGGAACAACGATGAGACACTCGAGAATCAATAGAAAAGCACAAGGCAAGAGAGAGAGAGAAGCGGGCACAGACTGTAAACAGGATCTATAACCAGCGTGGAATGAAGGTCTGTCTGGGCTTATAAAGAGGCTGCTGTGCCCTGATTGGCCAGCAGCCTTCCTGACTACAATTGGCCGTTGCCTGGCAACGGCTGTAAACAGGAGAGCGTGCGTCCGTCCTTTGGGCGGACAGCACTCTCCTCATGGCTAATTTGCATGCCGTCACGTGGGAGTGATGGCACGCTGAGGAAGACGCCGGGGACAGAAGATGGCGCCGGCAAGCGGGGGATCTGGTGGTGAGTATGCCGTTCGGCATCATGTAACACTCAGGCGATAAAAAAGACAATGACAGGGGACACTGCTCTGTTGCTAGATATGCTCAACAGCAGCAGACACAAATGCTATGGCTGCCAAATTCAATAGACTTAAAACTAATTTTAAAAAAAAATGCAAATTAAGAGTTGCACTTACACATTTAACAATGCTTAATTTTCCAGTTCAGATGTTACATTGTCTAAAGTTATTGAAACTAATCCCAAAAAATACACCAGACATAATAAAACAAAACAAAGTTTGACAAACAGAACTCAAAGACTGGTTTTTAATACAAATTTTTAGACATGACAAAAATAAATAGTAGACTTTTAACAACAATAAAATAATGTGGAATCAACAATAAAAAATGCAATACCCTTGCAGTTCAGCATGGTCTAGGTCAGGCATACACTTTAGACTTAAAAAAAAGTGTCAGGTCAACTCAAAATCATTACTATAAAAATATTTTTAACAAAAGGCACACTAAACAAAATTTAACAAAATTAAAAACAAAACCTAATGTAAACAACGTGATCTATTTATAAAAAATGTGTTTGATTTTTAAAATATAAAGTTCTGTGTAAAATAGCTTTTGAACTAAGTTATAGATTAAATTACAGTAGCTATTGCATTCAGCTGTGACATGGCTGACACTCAAGATGAACAGTCTGGTTTTGTTTTTTACAAAAATACAAATAAAAGACTAAAGAATATTCACATATATTAAATTTTTTAAATGCAAACATGCAAGGAAATATACAAAAAAAGTATGGATAACATTTGTTAATGATTTTAAAATATAGCTAAAAAAAGAAAACAACCAAAAAAAAAAATCATAAAACTAATTAAAAACAGTTAAATACATATCTTGAAAAAAGATAATAAAACAACCAAGCTATTCACAAAATATTCACAAAATGAACCAGATCTAAATCACTCCTAACAAGGGCTGTGTTTTGATTTAAATAGTTTGTCAAATTACTTCCAAGTAATCACTTGCAGGAGTTGAAACAGGTGCTTTATTGTTTGATACACTTCACACAAGTTACACTTACAAACGTAGTTAGGCCGAGGCATGCATCTAAGCTTGGCTTTCAAATTACGCCCAGAGAACCCTGCCTTAAATTTTTCTGACATAAGTGTGCCGGACACATGGATCTATCGTAAGTACGTTCGCACGCCCACAAAATTAATTAGCATGTCTTGGAACGCCCTTCAAGTATGTGAACTCTGCGCACTTAATTACGTCAGCGTGAAATTGCAGATATGTACCCGTGGTTCAAACGTACCTACCTAAAATGCGTAAATACTAAACACGCGCATGCGGAGATACTGAAAAACAAATACTTATGCTACATGACGGGCGTAAAGACGCAAACGTACTTAGGTCTGGATCTGGGCCCATGTGTGTATTTCTTCCTTTATTAAAATTAATTAAGTACATACTCTATCATTTTCATAATCAGCCAGATCCCTTTCAAATTTTTTCCTTTTCTGAACTTATGTACTTTCATGAGCAAACCTTATATTAAACCTGCAAGCTTCCATTTCAAACCAGCTTGTCTATTTCTTCCCCTGGAATCCGTGACAGATCCTGAAAACCCTGTAGCCATGACAGTTTGTTCTGGCCCTATGGATCCAACCGGGGATAACCCCCAGGGACAATGCCTACATTGGCAGATAGACTTGGGCGCCAGGAAGCTACCATTGGGCAAGTGGTAGCCTGTTTGCACAAATTGGCTAACCAAGTAGGTGCCTTTTAGCATGCTGTATTGCACCAAAATCATTCTTCGCCAGAGCATTTTTCTTCTGCCTTAAGTGGCTCAAGGATTCCTCTGTCAACACCAGCTAAATATGAAGGTGACCCTAAATTTTGTCAGGTTTCCTGAACTTATATCTCTTGCACTCCAACCTGACAATTTCCATTCTGATAGAATCAAAGTGGCTTATATTATCTCATTACTTTCTGGACAAGCCTTGAATTGGGTGTCACTCCTCCTGGAGAAAAATTATACAATTTTTTCAAATTTGTCAGACTTTCTGAGTCATCTTCGATATCCTGGGCCGCTCTGCCTCTGCTGCTACAGACATCCTACGTCTCCGCCAACGGGACTTAACCATAGGTCAGTATGTTGTCCAATTTCGGACACTTTCCTTGGAGCTGACGTGGAGTGAGAATGCCCTAATATACATATTCTGGCACAGTCTTGCTGACAGCATAAATGACAATTTAATCTCTTCTCAGCTACCCGCTACTCTCAACAAGTTGGTTTCCACCTGCATACGGGTGGATGTCCGCCATCGAGAAAGAGCTTTGTCCAAAAGTTCCTGTGACTTCTAGCCCAAGGAATTTGACCCCAACTCCTGAGAAATCAATGCAGCTTGGGAGGTCCCGGCTCTCTGCTCAATAACGACAAAGAAGAACGAAGGATAATCTATGTTTCTATTGCGGTGAACCAGATCACCTTCGTCTTCAATGCTCTAAATGCCCGAGAAGCAGGTGCTCCTAATTGACATTGAGGAGATTAAGTTAGGAGTGCCACTATGCACATCCACATCCAGAGACTGTACGTTACCCACTACTCTTGTGTTTAATTCTGTGCAGACCGCATTAACTGCCCCCCTTGACTCAGGGGCTGCCGAAAATTTAATCTCTATGCAAACAGTGGAATCATTAGGAGTCCCAACTGAGGAAATCACCACTCCCACATATCTCACGGCTGTGGACGGCAGTCGGATTCCTGGCAGTACAATTATCCGCCGAACTGTACCTGTAAAATTCCGAGTAGAAATTCTTCATGAGGAGACCATTCAGTTTCTCATCTTGCCTAAAGCCAGATTCCCCATCATCCTGGGATTACCCTGGCTTCAGTTACATAATCCCCACATAGACTGGTCTTCCTCCCAAATTGTTCGCCGGGGAAGAACCTGTTTTCAAAATTGTCAGGTCCATGTACTCCCACAGCACCACACCAAGTCACATTCCACTTCTGTTGTTCCAGTCCAGTACCAAAATTATCAGGATGTTTTCATTAAGCAATTTGCTGAGACACTACCGCCTCATCATTCCTGGGATTGCCCAATTGACCACATTCCTGGATCCACGCCACTAAGGGGTAGAACGAACCCACTATCTCTACCCAAGACCCAAGCTATGACAGATTACATTCAGGAAAACCTCTCCCGAGGCTTCATACATCCCTCTACATCACTTGCAGGTGCCAGGGTTTTTTTTGTTAAAAACAAGGATGGCGGCCTTCGACCTTGCATTGACTATCGTGGTTTGAATGCCATAACTATCAAAAACCGGTATCCCTTGCCATTAATATCAGAGATGTTCAACCGCATTAAGGATTCCATGATCTTCACCAACTTGATTTAAGAGTTGCATACAACCTAATCAGGATCCGGAGAGGTGATGAATGGAAGACGGCATTCAACAATCGGGATGGACATTTAGAATACCTGGTGATGCCCTTTGGCCTTAGTAATTCCCCCGCATTCCAGGAATTCATCAACGAGATCTTCCAAACACCACGATGGTTGTATTTCTAGATGACATCCTGATTTTCTCTAAAGAACTTGTTATCCATCGCACTCAGGTGAAGGAAGTCCTGTCTTGCCTATGGAGCAACCATTTATTCTGTAAGTTAGAGAAGTGTACCTTTGAAACCAGTAGCAATCCCTTCCTAGGCTTCATCCTGTCTGGCACCCAAATCCAGATGGACCCAAGGTTCAAGCCATTCTTGATTGGCCACAACCCACCACCATGAGAGGTATCCAGAGATTCATAGGATTTGCACATTTTTACAGTTGCTTCATCCAGAACAATTCGACTGTTATTGCTCCAATCACATCTTTGACTCGCAAAGGTTCCAACACCGCAAAATGGCCTGTCGAGAGTTAACAGGCATTTCACCGATTGAAGGAGGTCTTCGTAACAGCCCCGGTTCTTAGGCAACCTGACCTCTTCTTGGAGGTGGATGCCTTATCTGAGGGAGCAATCCTGTCTCAAAAGTTTTTGGATGCCAACTACATCCATGCGGGTACTTCTCCAAGAAATTTCTTCCGGCTGAAAGAAATTACGGTATTGGCTAGAAGGAGCTTCTCGCCATGAAACTGGCACTGGAGGAGTAGTGATACCTTCTTCACCGACCACAAAAATCTTGTGTACTTCAGGAAAGCTCAATGCATCAATCCTCGCCAAAACCGGTGGTCTCTTTTCTTTTCAAGCTTCAATCTACAGCTACAATTTCGTCCGGGATCAAGAAACCGTAAAGCGGATGCCATTTCCAGACTGTTTTCCAGGAGGATTCTGAAGAGAAAGAGGATCGCTTTATTCTGGACCCTGTCAGGGTCGCTACCACCCAGCCCATTCCAGTCGGTAAGACATTTGTCCCTCCTTCCCTTAGGAAAAGACTTTTGCTCTGGGCCCATGCCTCCAAATTCTCTGGACACACAGGCATCACCAAGACCCTGGCTTTCTTTTCCCGTGACTACTGGTGGCCATCTCTGTGTGAGGACATCAAGGCCTTTGTGCCTGTTCCGACTGTACACAACACAAGACACCCCGGAAAGCACCCTTAGGTGCTTTACAGCCCTTGTCATTCCCAAGATTATTTTTATTATTATTGTTTATTAATAAGGTGCTACATGGTATCCGCAGTGCCGTATAGAGGCAATAGGAAAGCCAGTAGTTACATATACAATACAATAATTAATACAAGGTATAAACTCATAGAATAAGGAATACAATAAAGTTACAATGCAAAAATAAAATACAGTACAAAAATAGCAGAAGAATATATATGGAAAATAAAGATGCTGGATATGTGTGTAGGAGCAGATGAATAAGGAGAGAGATAGACAGTAGAAAGAAAAAGAGGAGGAGAGAGTCTTGTAGGTTGTGGTGAGGAGCTTGAAGAGAATTCTGAAAGGGGGAGGAAGCCAGTGTAGAGATTAGAGATGAGCCTGGCTGCAGCATTTAGTAAAGATTGTAGGGGTGCGAGATGGACCAGAGGGAGGCCACAGAGAAGAATGTTGCAGTAGTCCAGACGGGAGATAACGAGAGTGAATGAGCGTTTTAGTGACATCTGCATTTAGAAAGGGTTTGATGCGAGCAATGTTGCGGAGATGAAAGCGGCAGGACAGTGAGAGGGCACGGATGTGGGTGGTGAAGGAGAGAAAGGAGTCTAGGATGACGCCCAGGCAGTGGGCTTGGGTGTAGGAGGAGATGGTGGAGTCACCAATAGTAATAGAGATAGTAGGGGTAGAGGGGATAGGTGAAGGAGGGAAGACTACGATTTTAGTTTTGTCCATGATAAGCTTGAGAAAACCATCAGACATCCATGAGAAGATCTGACACTTTTGACAGGAGTTCAGGGGAGAGGTCAGGGAAGGAGAGATAGATTTGAGTGTCATCAGCATAGAGGCGATACTGAAAGCCAAAAGAGCTGATGAGGTCACCCAGAGAGGAGGTGTAGAGCGAGTGTTTCTAATGTTGCGGAGATGAAAGCGGCAGGACAGTGAGAGTGCACGGATGTGGGGGGTGAAAGAGAGAAAGGAGTCTAGGATGACGCCCAGGCAGCAGGAACACAGAGAAGGAACGGTCCGTGAGATAAGAGGAGAACCAGGAGTGGACAGTTCCAGAGAGGCCGAGGGAGCGAAGGGTGTGGAGCAGGAGAAGGTGATCAACGGTGTCAAAGGCTGCTGACAGATCCAGGAGGATGAGAAGGGAGAAGTGGCCCTTAGATTTGCCAAAAAAAAAGGAGGTCATTTGTGACCTTAGGGCGGTTTCAGTGGAGTGCAGGGACAAAACCCAGATTGGAGAGGGTCCAGGATGGAGTTGTCAGCACGGTAGCCAATTAGATACTTGTAAACAAGCCGTTCAAGCAACTTTGATGCGAAGGGCAGAAGGGAGATGGGTCGGTAATTGGAAGGTGAAGTGGGATCAAGGTTAGGTTTTTCAAGGATGGGGGAGACAAGAGCATGTTTAAAGGGGGAGGGGAAGAAGCCCAAGGAGAGGGATAAGTTAAAGAGGTGAGCAAGATGCGGGCAAGTGATGGAGGCGATGACAGGAGAAGTGAGTGGATTTCTTCTTCAGAGGTAGGGATGAAGGTAGACATTGGTGGGTGGCTAGGGAGTAGAGGAGAGAGTGGAGATTGAGATGAAGGAGAGGTGATAGTAGAGGAGATGG
>WWET01001550.1:294840-305236 GCA_011038615.1 Limnodynastes dumerilii | reverse complement strand
ATATTACACACACACTCTCACACAAACACATAATTTCTTATAGGGATACCCCACCCTCTTTCACCCATATATACACTTATCCTTGTTTATTTCAACCATCTGACACCGGATGTGGTGCAGTCCCGCATTCCTGTACCAAAGCAGTAGGTAATGATCACAATGATCAAATATTGAATATTTAGGTGTGTGCCGCAGTCTCTGCTGTCTCACATCAGTGCAATTAATTAATTACCTGTTTATCACAACACCCTTCCTCTGCCATGCAACAACTCTCTTCATGGAACTGTTCCCCAAAACTTTGTTTGTGTGACTGACTGCGGTGCAGCATGGTTGGGGCACTTTACACCTGTATAAATGCTACTGATTTTGGGGCTGTTTCAGAGTTGCACTTCCACTTTTTTAGGTGCAAGAGTAGACCTGAGTAATAGCATGTTGCATGGCAAGGGAAGGCAGATTATAAAACCAGAATTAATATTAGGAGATACAATTTCATAGCTCAACTCTATTTTATAAAATTAACAAAGCTATGAAGTAATTTAGTTCTATGTGTAAAAGTAATGTATTTTCCCTGCATGCAAAATAAATTAAATTAACACCCCTTACTTTGAGATATGGTCTAGCAGATCTGTATACTGACACCTATAAAAAAAGTGTAAGTGCATCTCCGAATCAGCCCCAAAATCGGTAGCCATTATACATTATAATGCCTTTGTGTCCAGGCCCTGTTGTACCGTTTGTCCCTTTTTAACCCCAAAATACCGATGACTACCCTTGTCTTTCTTACCTTGTTGTAGTTCAATTACCTGGTGAATGGTATTATTATTATTGTTGTTGCCCGTTTTAATAGTATTGTATTAATACCTTCCATATCCATAGCATTCATGATAGGAAATGTTAATTTAAACCAGTTGGCTTTCTCTAATCACCTCAAACAACCCAGCTCGCTGTACTGAGATGTGCGTATATTTAGCTACAAATTAGAATACATTTAACAAGGTATTACATAATTTACACTCTAAAGAAGAAAACTAGCAGACTCCTCATTGGAAGCGCAAAAATAACCCATTTAAAATGTAAACATTAAATCCATAAACATATTTATACGAATGTCTGTGTTCCCAAATAAATTTCCTAATCAAAGTAATCACAAATGAATATCTATAATCAGAGGCACTATATAGGTGTATCAACGCACTGATGAGCAGCTTCGTCTTTACCATAGGTACACACGTGTTTTAGTATGTACGTTTATTCAGCACACTTTTACATTTACTGTAGCAAATTAGTACCTATTGTTTTATTAGAAGTCTCCTTTACAATGAAAAACCTGTCTAGACCGACAGGAGAGGAGGAGAAGGATTGTTCTGAAGTTGAGGAATACAGATTGCACATAACTTTGTTGGGTATGCAGTGTCACACACAGGGTTGTTGCTCAGTGGGGTGAGGATCTAATCCCTGCGTGTTTTCCTTTAATTTCTTAAGGGATAGTATTTAATATAAGAAAAGCCCGACTGTCTGCTGCTTCTGGGTACATTTCACTTTTTATAATCTTTATAGAGTAGGAAAAAAAAATGTTGATATAAACTGATGTGCTCGGGTAACTCCCCTGTAAAATCTCATTGCTCGGGTATTGGAGATACGGGTGGAGTACTTGAGACATATAAGCATCCTCTACGAATTTTACAGGGGATATTTCAATCTCAATTGGCCTTGATGTGGGTAAATAAATAAGTATACGTATTCATTTCCGCTGAGATTACTATGACTGGCAGCTAATGAAATAATGTGCACTATAAATCAAAAATATCCGTTATTGGATCAATGACTGAGCGTTATGTACATACAGGATTTACGCTATATTAAGCGTTAGTGATCGTCACCTTTAAGAACCGAAACCTTGTCTTCCATGCCTTTTTACACTTCATTTCATTTTATGTATCTTGGAAGTCAGTCATTAAATAACCCCCTGCCCATATTTTTTTTTTTTTTTTAGCTTTTTCCGGATATTAGGGGAAAATCCAATAACGTTATATACAAATGTGCGAGGGAGGTGAAAATAGTAAATAGGTGCCTGCCCTGTGTAATGTAACAATACTCTTCTGTCCATTGCATCTTAGATCTGTTTGCTATACACGAAAAGCTGCCTCATTACAATGAAAGGAAACACGGAAGCTATGACTAGAAACATTCGTCGGACTCTTGGCCGATTAAAATAAGCTGATTCAGTTTTTGTACCCCACCCCCATATTTTGTATTCTACACGAAGTTGTATCGTGTGTTTCACTGTCTGTTAAATGGCTATATTATGTGACCTGTTGAATGCCTGCGTGAACATCAGTCTCAGTAATGAAAGCATGCTATATTTCCAATTCTGATTTGTGTATTTATAAAAAGAAAATAGTAAAGTGCTGTAAATTAAGAAACAAGTCGCTTCAAGGTGCAGTGGGCTGCAGAAATTAAATTACATCACCCATTTACTATTCATAGATATATAATTGAGTGGCTATTATTCCAATTCGTTTATATTGTGACCGATAATTTACTTTACAACTTTAGTAAATCTACTTTTACAGTTAACTTTTATCTATAAGGCAAAATATTACATATATGAAAATCTAAATATAGTTACCTATTGATTGATTGAGCAACTTCCATTTTGTATGTATATAGTTACCTATCGAAAGATATTGTTAAACACCATATTTACAATAAATTAGAAAATTTACAGCTTGTTTATGCTGTTGATATTGGGGCTGATTCAGAGTTGCATTTACACCTTTTTTTAGGTGCAAGTGTACAGCTCAGCTATACCATTTTGCAAAGTAAGGGGAGCTAATTAATCTTAAATCTGTTGCATGCAGGCAACATACTGTACTTTACTTTTGCACACAGAACTCAAATACTGCATAGATTTATGTTTAATCTATAAAATAGATCTCAGCTAAGATACTTCAACTCTCAATATAATTTTGCTATCACAATTTAAATTTGCCTCTCCTTGCAGTTCAGCATGGTATTGCTCAAGTCTACACTTGCACCTAAAAAAATGGTGTAAGTGCAACTCTGAATCAGCCCCATTGGCCCAAACAACTTGTTGGATTAGTTTTTCTACAGGTTACATCGCAATCGTGAAGGTTTAAAGTGCTAGTTGCTGTACAGCAAGTAGTGCGATAATATTATTCTGACCTCTAGAGAGACTCATCCTCCAGCAACCTTCAAATTCTGACACAAAATACATAAATACGCTTAATCTGCCAGCATTTTTAAGGGGGTCTCCTTGTGTATTCATTTAATTCCAAATCACACTTCAAGTCTGAAGCAGGATATCCCCAGGGTCATTTTAACTGTAAGAAAGAATTTATAATTTATACTTCATTTGATATAACATCTGTATTCAGACTATGGTTATCTACAAGTGATAACCCTATAAGTATGGGAGACCCCAAAATTTGCTAAATAACTTAATTTAGCTATGAGGTATTACAAATGAGGAAAGTGCAAAAGTACATAATCTAACTCTACACAATCGCAAATATAGGGCAGGTCGGCAAAACATTGCCAGGTGCTTTTATTATAAACAGCTTTGCAGCTTTTTATAGCATCTGTCTAATTGTTGTATTTTGTGTGTGTGTGTGTGTGTGTGTGTGTATGTATGTGTATATATCTATCTTAAGTGTATCCCACCTTAGGTTAATGTAAAGGATGCCATGTGGTGGTAACTATTCTAGTACTATGCGAATCTGTAAGCACATTTCTAAATGAGCTTGGAAAGTTGCATACTTAGGGGCTGATTCAGAGTTGCACTTCCACCTTTTTTTTTTTTTTTTTAGGTGTAAGTGAGTGTAGACTTGAGTAACACCATGTTGAACTGCAAGGGGAGGCAGATTTAAAATTAGGAGGTGAAGTGTCTTAGCTCAACTCTATTTTATAGAATAAACAAAGCGATGTCGTATTTTAGTTCTGTGTATGTGTAATGCATTTTTCCTGCATGCAAACATTTTTAAATTAATACCCCTTACTTTTAAAAATGGTTTAGCCTAGCTGTACACTTACACCTAAAAAAGGTGGAAGTGCATCTCTGAATCAGCCACTTAATCGGAGCACATTTCTAAATATATAGTTACCAATTTAAATAAATCAAAGGAATTAAAACTATACAAGGAATTAGTAACATTTGAACAGGTTAGCTTGAAAAAATTTACAATTCTGTATTGTTCAGGGTAGTGGTAATTATATTCCAAACGTGCTTTTGCCATGTAAGGGTTAAATAGTAAGGAGCTGATTCAGAGTTTGGGAATAAAGCTCCATACACACTACAGTTTTTTAAAGGATGGACAACATTACAGAACATTTTTATTGCCAATCAGGCTGCATACACACTACAAACGATTTTCTGTTGAGCCTTCAGTACTGAATGGCTTGATCCTTTATATTAACAATATTTTTGTGTATGGTGTTGCATCAGTGGCGAAGTAGATCACCTGTCATCAAACGATTTTGTGTACTTTACAACGGTCAGGCATGATCGTTGCAGCGTACACACTTGCATGATATCGTTCAAAACACTCCTTTCACCAGTGTTTTGAACAATTATCGTTTAAAAAAAACTGTAGTGTGTATGAGGCTTAAGGGTAAAAAAGGTGCAAGTGTACAGCTCAGCTAAACCATTTTGCAAAAAAAGGACTAATTAATCTTAAACCTATTGCATGCAAGGAAAATACATTACTTTTGCACATAGAACTCACATACTGCATAGTTTTATGTTTATTCTAAAAAATTACAGTTGCGCTAAGAAACTTAACCTCCCAATATAATTCTGCTTTCACAATTTTAAATGATCCCCCATTGCAGTTCACCATGGTATTGCTCAGGTCTACACTTACACTAAATATATATAAAAGAGAAAAAAAAGAGCACAATGGTATGAAGGGTCCTTAGTTATAAGAAATAAAAAATATGTATTGTTTGTGCTTACTGTGTTCTCCCAAAGAGAATTCAATAAAGCCATTGATCATTGGACCGGTTTAACTTTTTCACAACTATCCTTTCGCCTCCTTCATATTTGCACTATTCAGATCTTCCTCATCTATTTTCTCTTTCATTCTGAATATTTGTGACAATGTGAAACATATGTTTTCTGTGATTTTTATAACCTCACTTAAACCTCTGATGCATTTGTAGTATTAAGCAAATTACTGTATTTTTGGGTGACTCAAATATAACCATTTAACACACATTCAATAACTAGTTTTTAATAGTTTGGTCCCTAATTATGTTATCTATACAGCATATGTGGTAAAGAATACCTGTCCTTTTGTGCCGCTGAAGTTTATCAAACTCCTTCAAATGCAACTCTTTTGGATTTAATTCATTACAAATGTCAGCAGTATTTGTAAATAAATAGTATTAACCGTTGAGAAGATAAACTCCGAGATTTGCGACGTTTAGTTAAAACACTAGAATAAATAATTTATTTCAGCCTGTCAATACCTCCAGAGGCAGCGCTAGGACATCTTACCGGCCCAGTGTTTTCATGGTCACACACGCAGGGAATGGATGCTTCTCTTACTGTTTTTTTTTTGCTTACAATTCCAGCTGTATCTGTTGTCAAGTACATTGTTTCCCAATACCATATTTTTTCCTTATTCATGACGAACTTATATGCTTTTAATAAATGTAAATGAGATCTCTAATATATTGTATTTATTTTTTGTAGAATATTCACTTTCAGGAAGCTTTTTTGTGTTATAAGTGCATTCTTTATATCTGTCCAGGGTATTTATTCCGCAACATGACTAGTCGTTTGTATTTTTATGTCGGCAGTTCTGAAAGTTGCCACTTATGACAGACTCTTCTGTACATATCCATACTGGTTTCCGAAATAAAGCAAATGCCAGTCCCAGATATTTGGCCCTAATCCTTTTTTGAACATTATTTTGCGTCCCGCATGAAAATTTAAGAAAGCAGCATAACTTATTGCGACCGTATTTTAGATTACCTCAAATTGTGCAGGATCTCCGATTTATTATTATTATTTTAAACATCCCGAAAATAAATCTAACAATAAATGTGGTAACAGCACGATTAGAAACGCTTAAAGCGACCTGACCGGCAAACAGAAAAAATACCGGTTATTACAGATTGAATAATGTCTTCAGCATAATGTTCCTCCGTTGTGTTCCCGTCCTATTGTTTGGAAATCTTATCTGGCCAGCGGAAATGTGTTAATTTTCTTTTACCTTATCAACCAATAAAGCAAGAAATAAATAAAACACGTGTTTAAAAACACTTTATTGATATTCAAACGTACATATTATAAAGAATACTTTGTTACATAATTAGACCCACACAAGTCATAAGTTATTCAAGCAGTTTACAAGGGTTGGGAACCCCTCCCCTGTAGAAAATTAACTCTTCAAATTCTGCATTGGCAAGGACTATTTCAAGCAGGAATTATGCCACACATTTGGGAGTAAATTAACAGACGTGTATATATTATAGACTTATCAAGGGAAAACCAGTACAAATATTACAGCCTCTATAGAGTGGAATGTTGCAAGCGTAAGACTCTTATTTCTCTTAGCATGTTTTTATAATGTCTGTTACCAGTAAAAACCACTTACAGGCTACAGCATACATAAACTGATTTAAAAAAAAAAACATCTACTTAATTTTGTGATTAATCAACCTTATATCATTAAGGTCTTCCACCCTCCATACCTGTGTGAGGCTGTCGGAAGCCTCCCATTTACCTCCGCACGGAGAACATAGATTCCACACTTTTCGGCACAAGTCCACTGCACACTTTATTTGGGGGATGGCTTCTAATCCCCTTTTCTGTCCCTCACTCCTCCATTTTACTCATTGTATAGAGCTGTCCCCCATGCTTTCTAGCAGCACGAGATGCACACAACCCCGCCCCGCATTATTTTTTTTTACTCTCCTCTAATAGTAAATGCATCGTTTCCCTTTGAAGCTCTCACACTTTGCTCTCTTCTTGGCTCTGGGGCCATGGGGGTCTGCCTACTGAGAGGTGCCTTGAAACCGTCTTCAACTTATCTTCTTTCATCGAACAGCCGGGGGAGTCTGGAAACCGCGAAGCCCAGTAATTGCTTTTTTCAGGCAGCCCAGCACGGACTGGCCAGCAGCCAATCAGCGCCTTGTTTACAATCCTTGATTGACAGCTGGCTGGCGCAGTGCCATCCAATAGTATACTGGAGGGAAGGGAGAGGGGGTGGGGGTGAACAGGAGGGAGAGAGAGATATTTTGAGGATTAAGAATTAACTCTTCACCTGCCAATCACTTTTGGACTTTTTTCCCCACTGGATAAAATCCCAGATTCAAATTAAATTACTGTATTTGCTGACAATAGAACGTCATAGTAACACCAGCAACTAAGTTCAGCGTAGAAATTTCAACATTTGGGTGTTAAAATGTTACTACGGGAATACTAGGAATACTAAAAACTACTGTTTTAGCTTAAGTGAATGTGCATCATGCAAAATTAAATCTAAAATAAGCATTCTAAAAGAAATGCGCTTTTCAATTTCTTATGCTGGCTACTGTGAAGACGTAACTTGCAAGGTGAAAGCAATGCTTAATTATAACGGAAAACGCCTTAATTTTGGATGAGCTTAGATGACAACACCGATTTTATACCTTTTCTGTTCAGTGGGTTGGAAATGTCATTATTATTAAATTAGTCTTGTATATTAAAAGTTCACCCTACAGATATTTCACGAGTAAGGAGGAACCCTTCCTGCCTTTCGCTTGCGCAGGAATAATTGAATATTCCAACTACCCTTCATGACTGGGAATCCCCAGGGACTGTGATTCCATAATCCACACTGACACGTATCAATAAACACCTCAGAAGGCAAAAAAATAGAAAAAAATATGAATCATTATCTTCCTATAATAGTACTCCTGCAGCATGTAAATTTCCATCCGTAGAAGGATAGACATGGTCACAATATACTGGTTATTTGTGCCTGGTACGTTTGAACTACACAATAGTCAACAGATCCTTTGTGATCATCGACTGAGACTTGTAGTTCCACAAATGCTGGTAACCACAACCTGCCTCCTTTTATCCATTATCACAATATATATTTATATATGTCACCCATTTGACCTTACTCCATCAAATGCAGCCTGCCCAGTGCTAACCCCTTTTCTGATACAACACGGGGGTATTTAGGAGTCTGTGCGAACCATTAACCCTGTAGTTTCAGCTAGTGTTCTCATGATGCAATGAGTAACGTCCTTTCGTCTTTTGATCCGTCCCTTTCCTTAAATCACACCCTCATAACCCCCTTCCCCTGCCCCTCCCCCCATCCTCTGCACACTCCCCTACACTTGAATTAGGCGCCTTTGTGTTCTCAACAGACACGCCCACTCCTACCCAATGATTGGCATCTCTGATCTAGCTCCCATCCACCAACGATTTCCGTTGATTGGCAGCTTCCAGGACTAGCGTAACCCTATAGCAGCGCCTGTTTACGCCAGGAGAGCGGCACGAGTTATTTCTCAACCGGCCAATGAGAGCGGGCCAGGGCCCGGCTGACTGGCATCAACTCATTAGTATGCGGAAGGAGGGGGGTGCTGCTGTAGAGGGAGGGCTGCAGAGAGGCTCAGGCCGGAAGCGCCC
Organism: Limnodynastes dumerilii; assembly: GCA_011038615.1. NCBI lineage: Eukaryota > Metazoa > Chordata > Amphibia > Anura > Limnodynastidae > Limnodynastes > Limnodynastes dumerilii. Next base: position 296,586 of record WWET01001550.1, on the reverse strand, counting down.
AGTCCAGTCACTGCATGCAGAGCCCGGGGAGAGCACTGCGCCCAGCCGCTTGTCCCTGCACCCACCGCAGCCATAGTAAGTACCTTCGGCGAGTACAGTCTCTCTGCTGTGTCCTATACGACATTATAATAAAATACCTAAAGCAACTTATAAAAAATTTTCCCCCTTTGCACTGAGGTTTAAAATAGCTTACTGTAATTGAGAAAAAATAGTCCATATTTATTTTTCTCATTATACATTAAACTATTTTGTATCTACGTGCTATTGCTCTCGATGGCGACCAGGTAAAATAGTTTATTGAAGCTTGGCATTTTAAATGACTGATCACAGGTTCTACAGAACTGATTATAAATCTTTGCCCTCATCCATTCATATATTTATGGCTCCAAAAAGGAAAATACAAATCCTGGAGATATTCCAGTAATACCAAAACGCAAACTTCTGATAATTAAGCTGTGTTTGATGGAAGATAGACGCGGTATTGCGCACTTGTGGAAAGGTTTTGGAGGTAATGTGTCCTTTTAAAAGCACCTAATAAATGTGAACAGAGCAAGTCAAATTGTCAGCCCGTCTGTGTTGCCGTTTTATTTTATACAAAGGCTATATGTTTAGTAAATTACAGTAGATAAAAATTTCGAGTAAAAACCTAATGGAAATCCAGGATAGGGGCACGTATTTTAGATTGCTGAAATCTTCTATTACATCAAAGAGTATTTCATCTCCGTCCGTGTATATCTCAGATTTTTTACGGGTGGTGGTCTAACCCGATTGTTGGAGGGAAGCTATAGATTAAAATAAAATAGTTCAAACGTTCTATATAGTGCATATATGTCTGTAAGTGTAAAGGAAAATATATTGTTTAATCTCTGGATGATCTAGAACTTCTATACATATTGCATACAGTAAGAAAGTTGTAGTATTTCTATTCAGCTCCTTTTCTGTGTTCTCCCATCAAGGAATATGCTTTTTCTGTTACTTATTTTTAGGAGTAATATATTTTTTTTTCAATCATTTTGTTTGGTGGTTATTTTCCGTCGGATCATCGGGTACATTCCTTTTTTTTTTTTTTTTAAATGTGTAAATGGATATTTTGTGCCTAAACCACGAATTTGGATATTGGAGAGTTAAGACTGCATATCAACAGGAGGTAGCTGCTTTGTAGGCTCTCCCTCAGCTACACGGGTCGCTGTGTCTTAATGGATGGAATTAAAGAATAAACAGTGATTTTATAGTTTTGTGATAATTCTGCATGGTCACCGAACTGTGGAATACAAATCGTGTTTGTTCCCCTGATCGCTCCAGTTCTTGTTCCTGCATCATAGCTTCCCCAGTGACTTGATATAACCAGGCCTGGTGTTGCTTCTCCGTGGATTCTGCTTCTCTCTGCGTTGGATCGTGCCTTCCACTTCTTGGATATAAAGTATTTTTTAAATAATGTTTCTATGGATGATGCGTTTTTGCTTATTAACAACCGTTACACATTACACAGTTTATCTTTCTCATCCGGGGTCTACAAATATCTTCATATTCGTTCGAGGTAGGGCGTGTTTGATAATGCCAATAGTCAAATTACGTCTAAGGAAATAATGAGATACTTATGTCGATGTTGTCATCACGTTTATGTCGATATACAATTAATTTGTGAGATGAGTCTTCTATGATTTTATGCTGTTCATTTAAGAGGCCTGCTTGTATTCCTGTGTCCCTGCATGGGCCTTCTTTATTTTTTGTCTTCGGTTTGCTGGA